>JAZKJV010007700.1:0-501900 GCA_037367405.1 Ottelia alismoides
TACACACCCCCCAGTTCCTACCTTTGATCCCAAGGATGACATGGTACAAACTACTCTTAGTCATCCTTGTGTAGATGATGATTCCAATCTCCTCCCTTGTATGGACGAGATCCAAAATCTCAAAAAATGTTGACTGAACCTGAAGTGGCGGCAGCTGTTCATGAGATCATTAATGCCCCACTTTGTCAGGCCATGATTCGATTATCTTCTCCTATACCCCCAAAAAAGAAAGTGTCGGAGCAGATCTGAGCGGCACATTTACACTATCACTCACCGTCCGCACATTAAGAAAGGGAATACTGTCACACCTCTTGTGAGTTGCACCATCTCTGACCATTCTTGTGATTACACACTCCTTGACGGTAGTGCTTCGATTAATATAGTACCCTTCTGTTTGGTACAATCTCTTCACTTAGGGCCTCTTGAGAAGACCATGAATGATTTGCTAGATTGCTGATGGATCAACAAAGAGGCCGAAGGGTATGTTCTTGAAAACACTATCATTCATATTCAGGGCTTGAGCTTCATTGCTGAATTTGTCGTATTGCCCATGGAGACCTCCACCCCTGTGGAGCATCTCCAATAATCCTGGGACGACCTTTTCTCGCCTCTACGAGAGCCGTTATTGATTATAGATCAGGAGAGATTCACTTTTGTTCTGCTGACGAGAGCGATGTGTTGATCACCGCACCCACCACTATTGACTAGAGACCTGCATATGACGAGAGTGTTTCCGTGTTATCCTACCCCGAGGACTATGACCTTGACGCTGATATCGGAGATGTTTGCTTTTTAATGGATGATTATGAGACATGAAGATTCCTCTTTGGTGAGGAAGACCCAGAAAGCATAGACCTTGGAGTTCCCCCTTGTGGTGAGTGGTGATGCATTGATGACATCTGCGGTATTTACACCATAGACACCTTAGAGCGGAGGGTAGATTTAGTAGAGATTGCAGAGGTCAAATTTGACCTTACTTCTATCATCAAGGAATTCGAGCCTTTTGAACGTGACCTAGTGGAAACTTCACAGGCCGAACACGACCATACTACTTACACTGATCAGTTTGTACCTTTCCACTTTGATACCAATGAGGACCTTCATCAGATCAATTCTGATCGGTTTGTGTTTGCTGGACCCCGATATCGACCTGCACCTTGTGAGATCCATTCCTCAGTGGTCACACAAGAAGGTATGCTTTCTACCTTCTTGATCTCTGTATATCCTCCCCTTTTTATATCCGCTTTCATTTTATTCCTTTCCATCTACTATTTTTTTCTCATCCACCTCATTCTGTGTGTTTTGCCTTGCTTAGGACATACTTTGTCCTAAGTATAGGGGAGGTGGATGAGTTGAGTGATCTTTCTTCTTTTCATTTTCAATTTTCTTTTTCTTCCAAAAGGTGTCACCCCTTCTTCACTGCTAAACTTAGGACGTACTTTATCCTAAGTATAGAGGGTGTATACCCCAAGTTGTTCATTATTCGTTCATTTTCATTACTCTTGTTATTGCCTTTACTTAGGGCTCTTTCACCCTAGGTATAGGGGTATCGATGCGTACATTCTCCCCTCGTTCAGTTTCTTTTTACTTGATTCTCTTTTTACTTGATTCTTTTTATTGATCCCCTCCCACAGTCTCCTCTTCTTATCTATACTTAGGGATATCTCACCCTGAGTATAAGGGAAGATAGTCTGAGTTGCGATCTGTCTATTCCCACCCTCGACCGTCCCTGCATGTAGATACAACCTACTATACTTAGGATTATTTCATCCTAAGTAATAGGGGGGACGGTCGACTTCTCGTTCATTCATTCCTTCACTCTTTCACTCTTTATTCAGTCGTTGTAGTATAGGCTCTTTATTATTCGGTATGAGTTATGTCTTCTCTTTTTCTCTTTGATCTATGAGGTCATAGCTCAAGCTAAGTATAGGGGGTTGTATATACCCTGTTTATACTTTAGCCATAATTTATACTTTCATTTTTAATAATATGGCTATTCAATAAAATTAATACATACACACACACTTAATTCTTTATATTAACTGATTAATAAACCAGGTTAAAAATATTTTTTTGCAAAGTGTTAAAAAATAGTTTGAAAAACCTTTTGATTTTTTTTGAAAATTATTTGGAAAATATTTTGTTAGTTTCAATCTTTGTAAAAATAATTTTGTTTGTAAAAATTTCTTTCTTTGTTTGAAATAAAAACTTTAAAAATCTATTTGCAAATGATTTTAAAAAATTGTTGCAAAAATATTTTGAAAAATCTATCTATACTGTTTGAAAAATCTTTACAAATGATTCTCAAATTTTGTAAAATAATTGTAAAATTATTTGTCAAATTAGTTTGCAAATAAAATTTTCAAAATACTTGTGAAAATATTTTCAACTTATTTTAAGAATTACATAATAAAAATACCTCATAAACTTGTAAATTCTAAAAAAAACCAACTCTTGTAATAACAAGATGTACCTCCGTGTAAATATCTGTATCTATTTCTTTGCCAAAACCTTTTTGTTTAAAAAAATCCCTAATATTTTGCAAAATTAAAATTCCAAAAAATATTTACAAAATATTTTCAAAAATTGCATAAACATTTGCAAAACCCTTTAAAAAAATCCATAAATGTTCAAAATTAGAAACTTTCATCACAAAAATATTTTCTGCATTGTGCATAGCATTTGTATTTTTTGGATTGAGATTGATAATTAAACAAGTCTAAGTAAAATCCGAAAATTGGAGCTCAGTTGAACCTTATACCTACTTAATCACATGAACCTTATAGGAAATGGAACTAAGGTATGTCAGGTCTACTAGACTTTAATTCTTTGAGATCATGAGACTTAGTTCAGTGTTGTCTTAACTACCTACGTAGAGTATTTCGAAGCACGTACACGACTCTTGTTGATAATGACCTAGCTTGCACACCTGCACCTTAAACTTTGCCCACCTCAATTGAAGTGGTAGAGGGTTTGAATTGTCGGCATGAGACACAAGCCAATGGAAATATCGAAAGTCACACATTTGTGGCCACGGTATCCCAACCCGATCCATTGTCGATGAGGTCTAAATGTGGCTTGCAATAAAACTTCAAAATAGGGATAGTCTACTAGCTCAAGAGGAAAAAGTTCATATGTAAATGTTACTGTATATAGTATTAAAAAAATGGAAAATAAAAAACTCCACAAAAGCGGACATGCCAGATTGAAAATAAAACATCTACGGAGTGTATATATTTATAGTCAATAAGCAAGCTTAAGCTTCAAGTCAGATATATGTGAGACTGCACCGGATGACTTGGCTACACTGGTCAAGCATCCTAGGATAGGTAGCTACATTGGCTACTGTCCATTCTTCTCTCCACCTCTTCTTGAGCTTGTTGTACTTGAACATAGAAGGGAATACCCCACTCCTCGAGGAAGAGTTGTTGGATTGGGGCATTAGGATCACCATGTAGAAGAAGACTGACTTTTACTGCGTCAGTCGAGGAGAGCTACATATCATACACACTGTCCAAAATTGATTCATAGTCATAAGGGTTCGTGCATGAGTTGACTTATTCTGACGTGGATATTGAGGAAACTTGAGCAGAGTTTGGTGATTCTCGAAGGCTGTTGTGTTTTAAATCCATTTCCCAATAAGATTCCGTCCGCACCTAAAATCCAAAGGTCCGACTTAAGCTCCAAACTTTGATTTTGTAAAGATAAGTTTGAGAATTAAAATCAATCCAATTTCTTTCCTTTTCTTTTCTTTAGTCTTATTTTCTGCACTTATTGCATAAGTGTTTGCTAGGGACTAGCATGGGCAAGTATGGGGGGGTGATGAATCTCCATTTCATTACCATTATTGGCCTCTAAACCCTAGCTAAATGCATGTAAATATCATTATTTTGTATAAATTAGCATTCATTATTTATTGCATAATTATTGTATATATTACATTGTTTAAAGCTAAAGTAAAAGAATAAAGAAAAGAAAAGAAAAAAAGAAATAAAATACCAAAAGTATTTTATGACCCTAAACCTCGAGACCTAGGCATCTTGATGACTGGGTCGACAAAGAATAAAGTAGGGGGAGATAGGGGTCAAATACACAATAAAAACCCTAATTTTTATATTCTCTAATATTGCATTTTGGGACCCATTTTATTCTTTATTATTTATACCTCAAATAAAGAAACTTTGTACATGGAAGTTATAGATAATAATATATAGAAAAAAAATTAATTTCACATAAAAATAATATAAATTGTACATTTACATTTATAAATTGTACATTTACATTTTAAACTCAAAATAAAAAGCTAAACTCAAACTTTCCAGACCCATATCTTCTCCATATGAAATCAAAATGTACCAAAATCACTTTAATTGTATATAACTTTTAATAAGCTATTTAATAATGAGATTTCATTTAATTTAAAATTAAGATGCAAAAGTTAGGTGTTGGACCCCTATTGTACAATATACCTGAATAAAATGTTCAATTTATTTATTCTTAATAGTTTTTATAATTCTATATTTTTATAATTTTTTAAATATTATTTAATATATACATATTTATAATATAATAAAATCATAAAGAAAACACAAAAATAAAATAGTCTATATAAATACATAGATGAATATACTATACGTATACCTATATAATATACACCCCTATTTATTTAAGTATAAATATTTAAGTATAAATATCACATACGAGACTCTAATAGAAAATCTCATATATGAGGCAACGAGCCAAAGAGGATGAACAAACTTATCTTTGATAGGGATCTCTAGCAATTGAAAACTTAATCCATGTTCTTGCACTTTCTCTTTTTCTAGTAAGTTTTAGAAACACGAGAAAATTTAGAAGAACAAGTGGGATAAACAATATTTCTTGTTGTTCTCTTTTTCTATTTTTTGTCTCATCTTTTTTACACTTCCTCTTTTCACTTGTCTTAATTGCTTCCATTTTTCGTCAAAATTTTTCCTTCTATCTCTTTTTTACAATTCACACATATTTTGAGATGTTTTTTGTGCATTTTTTAATGTAGATTCCTTTATTTGTTTTTTGGGGATTTTTACACCTCAACCCTATAAATACTTTTCATTTACTTCACAAAATCTGACTTCGTCATATTTATCCCACAACCCATATAAACTTACAAACTCTTACATCATGACCCTAGGGTGAATTATCATATGTTAAATTTTTAAGGGTACTGAATTTTGTCAAAAATAGGCATATTAACTCTTCTTATTTTTTTTCAAATTTACAACGTAATGCCCTTCTCCTTCCTCGTTCCAACCCTCCTCCTTGGTTGTCACCAACTCCGCCCCCTCCCATCCCTTGCATTGTAACAACCAATTCTTCCATGTGATGTTGCGCCCCAACCCCCTTGCACCACTGCTCACTCCTCTTTCACCACACTACCAGTCCCCACTACCCCCTTCCCCCCACACACAAAAACCACAGAAGACTTTCCTCCACGTAAGTTTGCAAAAGACAATATTTAATATTCAATTGATTGGATCAGTGATTAAAGATTAATTGACAGTTCGGTACCGAATCGAATTTAATCTAACTTTACTTATTTTTGTATTTTTCAGCTATTATATATATAAATTATTTGTACATATATTCATATATCTTTACAAGATTAGGATTTTCTTAATACCATCATAATGAAATAAAAGAAGCATTTAAACTACAATCAAACATTAATCATCTTAGAATTAGGTAACTATTTAAAAGTTATAAAAAAATAAAAATGAATGCAAAAAAAATAAGCCGATTAATCATATCGATTAGTTGGTTGTCGACTAGTGGCCAACTAATCTCTATTCATTCGGTCACTCTACCAAATTGACTAAATGGACCAACTCGTCAGCCTAGTCCGTTGATTTCTGCAAGCTTGTATGTGCCGTCTCCTCCACTCATCCCCCTCCCTCCCCTGCACCAATGTATACTCCCCTTCCTTCCCCTGTGCCACCTTCTCCCACTCCCCCTTCACCTCCGCCCTAACCCTTGTTGGTGAAACAAACCATCGCCAAACATGAAATATGCTCCTATCTAAGTTCTCACCTCTGATATACATCCACAAAACAAGCTATGCCTCTTGCTCCTCATGCCACTTGACCCATCTACGTTTGAACTCCTCCATCTCATGTGCTATCGCCGCCTCTCCTCGCTTTCTATCACAGTTCACAATAATATCTTCCCTTGTTGTCACCTTGTCAACCGCACAAGCTTGCTCCGCTGTAGGACCATTGGGTATACTAGTGGAAGGGAAGCGGAGGGAGAAACATGGAGAGTTGAAGAATGAAAAAGGGAGGAAAAATATCCACCATTGGAATTTGCTTTGATTTTGATAAAATCAAGAAGAGTTAAATTGACGGCAAGAGTCGCGGTGTAAGATGGAGCACTACCAACTCACATAAGTCCCACCATTAATCAACATTGGATTTTGAAAATTTCTAATAGCCATATACATGCATGCTTTAACATACCTAATATGTATTTTCTTCCACCTTTTTCTTTGATACCAACTATTGGCCGAATGTGAGAAGTACTTGGAAAAATATTCATGCAGGTAACAACCTTAACTTCTTTCACATTGTTGGTTTTCTATAGTTTAAACACAAATGCACTTGTAATCCCCATAGCTAACTAGGTGAAAATAAGATATGTATATGTGAGTGAAGATAAGATATCACGAGCGATGCCATCATGCACAACTTATGGTCACGGGTTAAAACTAGAGAAAACCTTTTCGACAAAGTATCAAGGGATACATAGACTCACTATTGTTCGTTACTTGTACAGGTGGCCGCACTTAATAATACCTACATGACAATACCAAGTCCTTTGAGTGCTGCCATCATGAAGGATGTCTTGGATTTATGAGATTGAAGGCGGTAGCATGAGCGATTTGGTTTCTATTTATGTATTTGCATTTATATTCGTATTTAAAAATAGATAAAAATATGATAACACATGTATATCCGAATGTTTGCATCTCGAGTAAACATGCATATCAGTTATCTCTTATCTCATCTTTTTGTTTGGACACTTACCGTTGATGGTCGTGCTGAATATCTCGTGAAACTCAAGGTATCTTGATCTTGCCATCTCTCATGGTATAAATGAAGCGTAGTTGAAGCCATCATAATGATCTCGGATTCACCACTCTAAGACTCATTAATTAAGCTCAAGTCCCTCAAAATCAACTGCATTTCTGCATTTATTTCACATAATTAGCATTTATGCATGATTTCATAAGAATTGCATTTTAGCATTAATTTCTGCATAAAATAAGAAGCCAAAAATCCAAGCCAAAAATGACCTGTAAATAGCCTAACTTCCCCTATTTTTAACTCCTTCATGCTAACTCCGAATGACACAAATCCACCTCCACTATGTACACATCACTGACAAGAATAAATGAAAACTACAAAAAATAATTAACCATGTTAAGTGGACCAAAAACTCAAACCCTAGTTTCAGGATTTTCAGACTAAAAGCCCCATATCTTCTCCATCCAGTGTCCGATTTGATCCTACTCACTTTTGAACTAGTGTACATTCAATTACCTTCAAAACAAGACCAAGTTCAAGTGAATCGGAGCTCGTATGTGAAAGTGGGTTTTGGGCCTCTTTTGTACATTGTATTTTTCGCGGCTTTTGACCTTGTATTTTAGTATATATTTTCTTTATTAATAAAAATCCAAAAAAAAGATTAAGGTGTCTTTTATTTATCTTCGATTTTTTCCATATTTTTCCAGATTTTTTATCTTGTTTAAAAATGACAAAAAAATTAGAAAACCCAAAAATCAAGGTATTCTATGTACATGGGATACCCCAAAAATTCACTTTTTATATTTGACCGATTTTGGCTTTGATGTCTTCATGAAAGTTGTAGATCTCGTCGAGACGAGCATTTTTCGTGAAGGAACTTTTTTGATCCGAGGTCATTTACTATTTTTTATTGATTTTACAAATCTTTTATTTTCGGATTTATCTGGAGCTGACGCGTGGCAGCCCCAGAGGCCGCCACGTGTCAGCGGTTTTTCGCCCTTTTCAATATCGTTTTATAAAAAAATTAATTAAAATTAATAAAAAATAAAAAATAAAGCGTCCGCACGTGCTCCGCACGTGCCGCTCCCTAGTCTCTCATCCCCTCGCCACGGTGGCACCTATCTGGCCGCCCGATCTCGGTCGATCGGACGGCCAGGGGTCGTCATCTTCAACCTCGCAACTGCTCGATTCCTCCGCCTCCAATCTCGCACGACAGCCCAACGACCCCGGTCTCCGCTACCCCCGATATCTCCGCCTCGCCGCCAACCACCTTTGACCTCCGCAACCACCGGCCCCGCTATCCTCGCGCCAGCCTCGTCCCCTTCCTCGAACCCTATTTAAAGAGCCTCATCGCCTCCCGACTCCGACATCCTCCGACTGCACAAGAATGGAGCCCCGGTGGTGACAGCCCGGAGCCCCGTCGTCTCCGGCGAGATCCGAGAGTCTCCACGACCCTCGTAGCAGACGCACCATCTTCACCGTACTGTTCTAGCTCCGGCCAGCCGTCGAGCCAACGACGTCGTAAGCATCTGCCTTCTCCGCCAACTCCTCCTCCGAGCCTTCATCGACCATCACCAGGTCGCCACCGCCGTCCCCTGGCCGTGTGTCGGCCCGGCGACCACTGCCTTCAGCTCCGAGCACCTCCGCCTGCGGTCAAGCTCCATCTCCCGCTACTCCGTCATCGACCACCGCTTCATCGACAACTTCATCGACAACGCAGCCCCTCTTCGTCATTCTCCGCCCAAGCATCAACGCCAAACGCCCGTCGCCGACTTCAGCTCCGCCTCACCTCCAACAACCTTCGTCGCGGCTCTTCCATCGTCCAGCTCCTCCGCCGGCCGTGTGTCGGCCAACGACGATCCTCATCGACAACACATCCACGCCATCGTCTTCGCCGACTTCGACAGGCATCGACTCCGCCTAACGCCAGGAGGGTCGGCCCCGCATCGCTTCGCCCTCCACTGCTCCGCCTTCCACTCGCCGGCAGAGACCCCCGTCACGTGCGCTGTACGTGAGGACGGGGGGTGACGTCAGCCACTCCATTCACCCAGAGGTCACGTGCTGTGCACGTGATCCTCTGCGCCATTTGCAGCCACACCCCCGAGGATCTTCGTATTGCAGAAAAGTCCACCCAGAGGGCACGTGTTCTCTGTGAAATTTGCAGAAGGATCCCCCATTTCATCGGGTAATTGCTCATAGGTCCCCTACTGCACTTTTTTCTTTATTTATTTTATTTACTATATTTGCATTCATACCCCTGTCTTCCCTTTTAATTTTAAACCTTCACATGACATCATTTTATTTATTTAAAAATAGCATTGTGCTTCTCATGTAATTCTCTACACCTGGACATGCTGTGGATATTTTCAGATTAATGGTTATTAAGAATCAATTATTCTGTGGAAAATTGCAAAGTTTACCCAGTTCATGCTCTAAGTTTTGTAATTGATTAACCGATGCTCTAAAAATCCCCGAAAAATCACATATTGTAGAGATTATTTTGATTAACATTGTGCCCAAAAATCTTTGCATTTGCATGCATAAATTGCTCTGTAAAAAATCATTTAGCACATTTCAGTATTTAATTTTTAATAGGTATTCAACCACACATTTTCGAAGTCTAAGATTTTCTGAGATCCACCACCTAGTGATAGATCTTAGATAATTTTATATCTTGAAAATAAGTAGGTTTAATATTTATTATAATTAAATATTGAAAATCATTCTGTCTACATTAAAAATTTATAAAAAATTCATACTGCATCGGAAAATTCAAAAAAAATTACCTTGCACTAATTTTGTCATAATTATCATCTCGGCCAAGTTTCGTATTTTTTGGACATCGTTTGATCGAAATTTACATTTTAGTCCCTAAAATAGACCGAATTTGCATTGTGCATCCCTTTATTGCATTGAAAATTCCAAAAAAAGACCGCCTTAAAAATCGAACCCGAAATTGGATAGACATTAATCTAGGTTGTTCCTTTGCCTCCTTGTGATCGACCTTGGGACTTGCCCAAGTAAAATAAACATAAAACCACTTGAATAAAATTGATTAAACATTTGTGGTTATTTCTTGACTGTTTCCGATCGCCGCCTACAACGAACGACTTTTATTATTTTACACACGAAGAATAAAACACTTTTTTAACTCGACAGATCCGACTCGTCAGATGGCGCCGTTGCCGGGGATGCAAACGGCTTAGATTTTTGTTTTGAAAATTTTTGTTCGGTTTTCTGCATTCGGGTAGTCTGACCCCCGAATTTTTCATTGTAAATCCTATAATTTTTTTTCCAGCATTCATTTTCTTACTTTATTATTTTTTGAGTCACTCTCTTACACCTATCTCTCTTATTTTTCTTGCGAGGTACCCGGCGCACGTGGAGCGGTTTTTCAAGAAACCGACGCATCTTCACCGACATCCGAAGAAGTCGCAATTAATTTAAGATCGAGTCGTGAGAGAGCGTAGAGTCTAGGTTTTTAATTTCTGCACTTTTGATTTCTGCTCATTTATAGCGGTGTCCGTTTGGACTCTCGCGTGTGTAAAAAGACATTGAACTCTATTTGTGGTGTGTCGTGGCCTGTTTCACTCTCCGGCGAGGGTGGGGCCCGACTTGAGTGGCGATTAGGATAGACCTGCACATACGGCTCTCTGAGCATTTTTTATTTTTGATTGTGCTCGTAGGATCTTAAGCCACACTACACTTTAACTAAGACGCACATTAGATCGTTCAACTTAGCCAAATTCAACTCAATTCTTCCCGCTAATAGAACTTTCTGCTTAGGTGCGGTTTTCATCGGCTTGCACGCATTTAGTATAAATTTTTCAGTTCTGTATTGCATCCCACATGGAGATTGCGAGGAGGCACTGTAAGTCTTCTAACTGAGCATTCTTCATAGTTTTCCGCGTGCATCAGCTTCTCCCGAATTCCTCCCTCTTATTTTATCACATAAATCTAAAGGAAATTGGGACTGCACGGTAGACGTGTATTTGTGTGCTCATTTAATTTCTTCAATGATCGCCTAATAAAAATTGGGACTGCTAAATATATATCCGATCTTAAAACTCATAAAATCAAGAATTTTTTGCGGGAGAGCAACCCCGACCTTGAATGATTTTATTTTTCTGAGTGAGCGAGAGACGACACTTAAGGCTAGAGCCCAAATCCTAAATCTCAGCTCGCTAAATTTTTTGCCAAGATTGATTTATCACCAACTAAAATCGAAAAGATAATAGCCGAACTCGTACGACTCACTGTGTGCGTTGGTGAACTTGGGGTTTGAATTGTGTTTGCATTGGTGTGCGTGAACCGATTTCAAGATCAATAGCAGCACATTTGATTTCTCTTGACTATCCCGTGCAATCATCTCTTCCTATCTTGATTCGAATCTCATCATGGAACCCTTTTACAAAAACAAACCCAACCCCTCATTCCTCTCAACTCTTTCAGAAATGACCCGGAATCCATCAGAACTATACTATGAAAACGAATTCGTATCGGTTAGACCCAAAACACATCCTCCAAGAGACTCTCAACCACCATCTCTTTTCACCAATCCGATAGGCTTCATGAACAACAACCCCCTCTTCAGACATGCTCCACCATACCAAGATCCGACCACTCATGATCAAAGAAATAAATTTTACTCGGATCAACTCCACATGTCTGGACCATATGAGCAGCCGCCTTACATGATTATTGAGGAGATATTTTCTGAAATTAATGATCATATATTGGATCTTCCAAGAAATTCTCCTCTCAGCACAAACGAGAAAATGGAAGATGAAATTATCGAACACACACCGACTGCGCCTATGATTGATCATGAATTGAATTTTGAGGATGATATTTTGAGGATAAAAACAAGATTCAATTCAATAGAGGAGAGATTTTCAAAAATTTACCGATCGATTCATCGCATTCTATGGTGGCTCGGACAGTAAAATGAATGAGGAAATTATTGGATCTGAGATTGAAAATTCTGATGATATTCAGGGAGCTAGGGACGATTCTGAAAATAACTATGTCATTGACCTCACCCTGACACCAGAGCCCCTTTTCATCTGAAGAACACTCCACACCCCCACACCACCCAGAAAATACCAAAAAAATGGAAATATTTGAAATCACAAAAAAATTGAAAATTCAGAAAATTTCATAAAAATTGAAACTGAAGACGATCTGAGGAATTTGGATCCGGCTGTACGGGAAGCACTGGAAAAACGCTTGATGTTCGAACTTCCCTTTATACAGGCCATTGAACACTTCCCCGACCTTAAAAGATTTATAACAGATAAATTAATGAACAAAAAGTCGGGCAGGATACGAACAAAGACTGAAAGACATATCTTGTCAATGGCCTCCTCCTTGGTGCTGAGGAGAAAAACCAAGAGCCACATAGTGAAGCGGTTGCCCAGATTTGACTACGAAATCAAAGACACAATCTTCACCCATGCTCAGATTGATGACGATCCGATTAATATCCTCCCGACCTCTGTCTTTCACGAACTCCAACTCGGACCAATTCGGAAGATACGAGAGATTGTTCAATTGGCAGACTGATCTATAAAGCGGCCGAGAGGAATCATTTCTGTCATCATGAAATTCCAAGGTGCTCCGCTCAAAGAAGAATTCACGATCATTGATATTGAGCATCAAGGAGAATTCACCCAATCTCCAGTCATTCTCGGAAAGCCATTCTTGGCATTGGCCATGGGAGTATTGATTGTGAGACTCGGGAAATCAATTTCACAGCATTGGAAGCACTTAAATCCGACCCTATCTTTGAGGAACCACGATCTTCTGAGACAACCCACGAAGTCCCCGACAACCGTAACCATGAAACTATAGAAGAGCCCTACCCCGCAACCACACCTGAGACAGCGGTTGTTGATGAGACTATTGGTTTAGAAAATCTCCCCCCTGCTCCATTCCCAACCGCTCTCACCATGGAGAATCATGTATATGAATCATATGATCTGGAGACTTATGCATGGGCACACCCTGGGTCAACCTACTCTGACTACATGGATTACATCAACTCGACACAAGAATGCGCCAACATCGAATCAATTGAGAAAGAACATGCAGAGACTCTCCCCGGTATTTCAATTCCTGCGGATCTCAAAATAGACAAATCTTTCTACTACGATCCTGAGACATATGCATGGTCACACCCGGGAGCAACATTCTCTGAATATCTTGACCAAATCATCCCAAATCGAGAGTGCTCAAACATTCGGGAGACTAAGAACAAGCACGCAGACCAAGCACCAACCAAGGAGAACTTCAATGGCTATTCATCTGGATACTCAAGTGAACTGACACCTTCACGACGAAATAAAAAGAGAGTCACCTTTGACCTTTCGGAAGAGGAATCAGTTGATGATCCCTCATCAGGTCCGGAAAAGATGGTTTACATGAGTGAAGTCTGTGCGGCAGCCCTAAAGCCATATCTTCGCAAGGATCCAAAATTCAATCCTCGTTGGACAACTCTCGTTCCTAACTACTACTCATCCAAAGCTGATGCTCCTGCACTCTTCAAGTACACTGGAATTATTTCATATGAGCTGACTGAGACCGGTGCTTCTGAGTATTCATCCGAGGACAAATCGATTGACCCTAAGAAGGAACGAATTCTGAGAAAACAATTGAAGAAACAAAAAGACCAGAATACTTGGAGTATGCCCACTTTCAAATACTACTCCTTTGAGGATAACTCTGATGATGGATATCTTTCATCTGACTCAAACACTTCATCTATTATCCATCATGATTTTTCTGAGGATGACAGTGATCATAATTGGGAATCTTATGCTTCATCTCCATCTCGTCATTACGATCTTCCACCACAGGCTCACAAAAAGATTAGCCGAAAACCGCCTTAATCATCGGCTACCCACCCTCCCTCCCGACCACATCGGTCTCCTTGTACAGCTTCTTCCTCTACTTAGGCCAAGGCCTAAGTATAGGGGGGGACCGATGCCATCTGTATATATCATTCCTCTCCTAACTCCCGAACGCTCCATTTCCATCATTCTTCCATACTTAGGCTGATCAGAGCCTAAGTATAGGGGGAACCAACACCCATCGGTATATACTCTCCTCATTTCCTGACCGCTTTTCTTTTCATTTTTTTCTTTCTCTCTCTCTCCCTTACGCTTAGCCCGAGCTATGTCTTCCGCTTCTTGTGCTCTGAGGACAAAGCACTCGCTAAGTATAGGGGGGTCTGTGTATATACTTTGTATATATTTTACCCATATCTCGTACTTTCGCGTAAGTCTATATGTATTTACGGGGTGGGTACTAACTTGAAAAAAAAACAACAAACAAGCACAAAAAAAAGGTTTTTCTACTAACACTAACCGTGCCCAAAATTTTTGAAAAAAAAAGAGAAGGCTTCTTATTCTATTTTCTGCAAAACAATTCCTTGCATAAAAAGTCAAAAATTAAAAATCCCTCAAAAAAAGGTGTGCATTTCATACACCTGCACTTTATCCAGCACCGTATGCATTTGCATCTGTGAAAAGTCATTGGGTTTTGAACCGAGTTATGAGTAGAAACCGAGAATGTTCTGGACTTGACCTTAATCCACCTAATTTTCAGAGGAACTTCACCAAGAAATAGGATTTTAAGAGCTTCAGGTCTTTTTGACTTAATTCCTTAAGTTCCACATGACAATGTACAGCGTTTGACTCTTAGTGTCTAACCTGGTCTCTTCATTCCGGGTACAACTCTAGAATAGGGAATTAATTCGCACTCTCGCACTATGCACTTAGCTTAACCCAGACAGGATGTTGGAAGACTGTGTGAGTCTCTTTTCTGGTAGCGTGGAAATCTAAAGTCCGGAGTAGAGGTTGAAATAAAGCTTCGGAAAAGGGATGGACGTCTGGGCACAATTTTTTCTAAGACCCCAAAAAATGTACGGAATAAAAAGATTCTATATCCGTAGGGGCACAACAAGATCCAAGCAGAATCACCAAAAATTCCAAACACAAAGAAGCAACTACCAAATAAAATCCGACCAAAAAGGTCCAAGCTTCAAGAAACCTGCAGATCCTGGTGGAGACTCGGCTACACTGGCCATCTTCACAAGGAGAGGTGGCTACACTGGCCACCCTCCAGTTCTTTTCTCCTTCTTCTATCTTCTCCCTCATTCGATTGTGAACACAACACGACAGACCTTAGAAGGAAATACCTGACTCCCCGAGGACGAGTTACTGGAGAGGAGAGGAGCATGGTAGTCCGGCATTCTGAATGGGAAGAGCTAAAAACCTTCACACACATGAGTCGGTTATTCCATGTTCATAGGGTATACTTTGGGAAGAGGATTGATCTAAGATGACTTCGAGCCAAAACTGTGACAATGATGTGTAGAACTTGAGGGCTGTTGATTTTAAAATTCTAAGTCTCACAGAAGTTCCGACACACTAATAATCCAAAGGTCGAGCCTAGTTTCATTTCCACCTTCCGCTCATGGTCTTGGTATGAAACCCAATCTCATTTCAGTTCATGGCATTTCATTTTGATGCTCAGGGACGAGCATGGTTTAAGTATAGGGGGATGATGAATCTCGGATTCACCATTCTAAGTCTCATTAATTAAGCTCAAGTCCCCCGAAATCAACTGCATTTCTGCATCTATTTTGCATAATTAGCATTCAGGCATGTATTCATAAGAATTGCATTTTAGCATTAATTTTTGCATAAAATAAGAAGCCAAAAATCCAAGCCAAAAATGACCTGTAAATAGCCTAACTTCTCCTATTTTTAACTCCTTCATGCTAACACCGCCTAACCCAAAATCACTTCCACTGTGTACACATCACTAACAAGAATAAATAAAAAAATACAAAAAAATAATTAACCCAGGTAAGTGGACCAAAAACTCAAACCCTAGTTTCAGGATTTTCGGACTAAAAGCCCCATATCTTCTCCATCCAGTGTCCGATTTGATCCTACTCACTTTTGAACTAATACATATTCAATTACCTTCAAAACAAGACCAAGTTCAAGTGAATCAGAGCTCGTACGTGAAAGTTGGGTTTTGGGCCTCTTTTGTGCATTGTATATTTCACGGTTTTCTGACCTATAATTTATGTATATATTTTCTTTATCAATAAAAATCTAAAAAAATTAGAATTAGGTGTCTTTTATTTATCTTTGATTTTTTCATATTTTTCCGGTTTTTTATCTTGTTTAAAAATGACAAAAAAATTAGAAAACCTAAAAATCAAGGTATTCTATGTACATGGGATACCCAAAAAATTCACTTTTTACATTTGACCGAATTTGGTTTTCATGTCTTCATGAAAGTTGTTGATCTCGTCGAGACGAGCATTTTTCGTGAAGAAACTTTTTCGATCCGAGGTCATTTGCTAATTCTTTTTGATTTTACAAAATCTTTATTTTCGGATTTTTCTGGAGCTGACATGTGGCAGCCCCAGAGGCCGCCACGTGTCAGCGTTTTTTGGATGTTTTATTATATCATTTTTCATAAAAAAAAATTAAAAACCACGCACGTGCAGCGTACGTGCCACCCCCGCACGCGTACTGCACGTGCGCCTGCGGCCTCTTCTAAACATCCCCTCGCCACGTGGCCACCACGGAGCCGTTCGATCTCGGCTGATCGAACAGCCGTGGACCATCGTCTACCTCCCAACGGCCATCCCCGCAAATCTCGCCAACTGTCGCCGCTTTTCTCCCTGATTTCTCCGCCGACGACTCCTCCGCAACAGCCAACCCCTGCCTTCATCGCCGCGCCGCCCTTATCCTGTCAACCCCGCCAACTGCCTTCACCCGGCCGCCTCCCTCGCCTATAAAAACACCTCGCCACCCCCGAGATCCGACTATCCGCCGATAGCCTGGTCGCCAACGCAACGGAGGCGGTGACATCGCCTCCATTTCTTCCCGGCGAGATCCGATGCCCTTCGGGCCTCGTTGCAGACGCGCCCTCCGCGACGCCATTGCTGCTGCTGCTCCGCCAATAGCGTCGAGCCACCGACCATCGTCTTCGACACGCAACTTCACCGCTTCGTTCTTCATCGAGTTTCGCTGCTTCTTCGACAACCCCGTTCATCGTCTCTGACTTCATCGACCACCGTACTTCTCCGCTTCGAGCTTCGCCGACAACGCCACCGACTTCAACGGCCTTCGTCTCCTGCAAACTCCTCCACCGACCAGCTTCCACGACCTCGCCATCATCCTCGCCAACGCCCCTTCACCGCCTCCTGGGTCGAGCTCCGACTCCGTTCTTCGTCATCTCCAGCTCCGCCTCGCTAGACGCTCCACCACAGCCCGCCCACCTTAGCCGGCAAGCCTCGGCTGAGCCCCTTCGACGCCTCCGGAAGCCGGGCCTCCGCCCGTTCCGCCACCGCCTGATCCGCCTCGACCAGAGGGCGGTCTTCAGCAGCTCCGCCAGGAGGGGTTGGGCCTCCCCCGTCCTTCGAGCCGACGTCATCGACACATCATCCTCGCCACCTGCTCCGCCATCTGCCTCGCCTCGGCCGGCCTCCGCCTCGCCATCACCTCCTCGCCGCCGGGCTCTGAGCCTGAGGCCCTCCCACGTGAGGCGCACGTGCGGAGGGAACGCCCACGTCAGCAGACATCATCCCAGGGGGTCACGTGCTGCGCACGTGCCCCTTGGGTAAATTGCAGAAAACTTCCCCTTGTGTTTAGGTAATTGCGCATATACCCCCCCTTCTGCATTGTCGTTATTTATTAAATTATTGCATTCATATCCCTGTATGCCCCCATTGTTTTGAACATCTTCTTTACATTATTTTATTTATTTAAAAATAGCACTATGTTCCTCATATAATTTTCTGCATTTTGACATGCTGTGGACATTCATGTGATCAACGGTTAATTAATAAATAATTATTTTATGGAAATTGATATATTTTGCCCATCTTATGCTCTGAAATTTCTAGTTGATTAATCGCTGCTCTAAAAATCCTCGAAAAATCACATATTGTAGAGATTATTTTGATTAACATTGTGCCTAAAAATCTTTACATTTGCATGCATAATTTGCTCTGTAAAAATCATTTTGCATATTTCATTGTTTAATTTTTAATAGGTATTAGACCCCACATTTTTGAGATTTAGGATTTTTCTGAGATCCACCACCTAGTGATAGATCTTACATAATTTTATCTTTCGAAAATAAGTAAGTTTAATATTTATTATAATTAAATATTGAAAATCATTCTGTTTGCATTTAAAAATTCATAAAAATTCATATTACATCAGAAAATTCCAAAAAAAAATACAGTACACTAATTTTGTCGTAATTATCATCTCGGCCAAGTTTCGTATTTTTCGGACATTGTTTGATTGAAGTTTACATTTTAGTCCCTAAAATAGGCCGAATTTGCATTTTACAGCCCTTTATTGCATTGAAAATTCCAAAAAAAAGACCGCCTTGAAAACCGAACACGAAATTGGATAGACATATCTCTAGGTTTTTCCTTTGCCTCCTTGTGATCGACCTTGGGACTTGCCCAAGTAAAATAAACATAAAACCACTGGATTAAAATTGATTAAAAATTAGTGGTTATTTCTTGACTGTTTCCGATCGCCGCCTACAACGAACACATTGATTATTTTCACATTCGACGATTAAAAACACATTTTTGTCACGGTGAAAATCAGACTCGTCACATCACCCGATCTTTTGATCCATCCTCGTATAATTAAAGGCATCATCTTCCCATGACTTACATAAATTTTTGGTAGAATTATAGTTGAATCAAACCACCGATGGTCCAGTCATCTATTTTTTTTGACAAAAGAGTAACTTTATATTATTAAATAAAAAACAAAATTTTAAAAACTATTCACATGTAAACTCCATCCTATTACTGGGCTCCTTTGACTCTTCCTTTTTCATGTTTCCCTCATCGCAAGTCTTTTCTCATTCCTAAGCTTCCATAAAAAAATCGATGTTTACGTGCTTTTGACTTCAGTAAAACATGTGTTGACAACTCAATGCCGTCACTCTCTTCCCTCCTCACAAGCATCTCCTCTCCTTTCTTACCTTGTACATGATCTTATGGCCTTCCAACAGTAACAAACAATGCCTCAACATCAATTATCTGCCATCATCAAAGTAGGAAAAACAGGAAGTTAGCAACTCTTGCGGTCAATAATTGTTTTAACATTTTTTTCAAAAATTTCAATTTTAGATATAGCATGAGTATGTATATGAATAACACATAATACAACTAAATATATTGATGTGATATATTATATTTTTATTGTATGAAATACCGGTCAAACTCGATTTGACCCAAGCCAACCATGCAAATCAAGATGACAATATAATGAATGATTTTTTCCCATTTTCTATGCATGGATAAAAGCCATTACTGATTCAACACTTTAAAATGGCAACCAGAAAGAACTCCGAAATTTGAAAAAGAAACAGACAAAAATGTTCAAGGAGAAATACTCCAATGAGCAACAGCTCCTGTGGGAGAATTGTTACCATTCGATATACTTGTATAAGCATGTTTTGAGCACTTATCAGATCAAAACTCTAAGGTCATGTTTGTTTGGAGAATAAGCATCGACAAAGTTCACAAGAGTATGACTATTCCCATTTACATACAATTATTCTATCGTTATTCCTATCTTTATTCCACCTCACCTATCCTTATTCCACCATATTCTCGAACAGAGAATAGACCCTTATTCTCCTTATTTCCTATCTTTAATCCTGCTTATTCCTGAACCGAACATCCCCTAAAGGATGATGACAGAGTACCAGATTGCATTGAGGGGACCCAATAAAGATTATAAACAAGAACCTTGTCAAAAGAAAAGTATAAATAGGAAAGTGAAGCCTAAAACATGCTGCAAAGTATTCAATGAATTCAAAGCAAACATACTTGAAAGTGCCTTTTTTATAACGAACTTGAAGACATCCATCAACACATCGGAAGGCTACATTTTAATCTACAAAATGCACAGTGATTCAGACGTGAATACATGCAATACATCCATTTAACTTCCTATAAAAACATAACAAAAGGATGCCAATCTCGTCGGCAGTTTTGCATCTTACCAAGAAAAAGTTTGCTTTCTGGAGTTATGCCTTGTACTCGTGCATCGTGATGCAAACTAAACTTACATTTGAGCCAGCCTACACATGGTTGTTGCTGATTTCTGAACCCAACTTCGATGCAAATGTTGATCTCTGAATATTATGAAGTACAAATATATCTCATCTTATTCCAAATGATATGACAGTTTACCGAGCCAGATGCTTGATATGAATAGTTTAGTAGATGCCAGATGCACTCTCCTATATTTTTGAAATTTGTCTCCACCAGCTGCTACTGATACACAATTCAAGATGATCAGTCGACCTGATATCATCATGCGCCAATGGTGGTGGCCTTATAACTCAGTCCCTGAGAATGGTAAAAGCCGTAAACAAGCCATCAATAGATATTCCCATATATTTTTACTTAGGAATTTGGAAATTTAATCGCCAAATTTGGTAAAAAAATCACTTAAAACACCGGATACTCCAAAAGAATTAGAACATGAATGAAGCAGCACCACCAGAAGACTAAATATGAGACAAGCGAAAGCCAAGTTCTTATCATGGAAAATTATGCTTAAATAAAATCAATTCCTTCAGAATTATAGCTATGGTGCAACATAAATAATGCGACATTGTACTGAGTACCAGAAGAGTATATATGTGACGAGGAAACTTCTCAGAAAAAAAATTGACAAGTAGATTCTACAGTGCTTACCATGGAAGATCATCCTAAATAAAAGCATTTCCTTCACAATTATAGATATGATATAGAAAGAATTAGCAGCTGCAGCAAGCCTTGATCAATGTATACCCAATTATCTTAGAATATATATACAAAAATTACTCATGCGTTATTCCGAATAAGATGTCCGAATAAGATGACCGCCAGCTTGACGTCAAGTAATTCGTACCAGAAAATAGGATTGACCTCTTAAGTAGTGATGATAGGGAGTTCGTACGGGTATGTTGGGGAGTGATGAACATAAATAGCAGCATAGCACACCAGCTAGCGTCTGATCTCATTGGTCTCCTTGCTGCCAAAGCTAAAGAATCTTCCAAGAGACGTGGGCATCAGCAACCACATGCAAATTATTCACTCGATAAATGTTTATTCTCGAAGGCAAGAAAATGTACTAGCTAAGGCAAGCACTAAGTAGGTGGTCGGCATTTATTAAACTGTCCGGCTATAGCCTATAGGTCGTCTCCTCTTACAGCCTTTCGACTTTTTTAGCGAAAGAAAACTGTAATCCCTAGATTCCCTACCCCTTCCTTTGATTGATAATTCCTCTCGGTTAATGTTTCCTTCCCCCTCTCATGTTTTGATACAGTTCAGGTCCTACCTAATGAGCCAAATAAAGATCCCAGTAAACCGAAGGTTCTCCTGTAGTTGGTTTATTTTCAAAGGGCTCTAAATGTAATTTTCTTATCATCTTTTGTTCTACAGTTTTAGAATGGTAGAGCCACATGTATTTGTACTTTTTTTGTACTTTAGTGGGGCAGAACTCCTGTTATAAAAGGGGAACGGCCGGGGAGAAGAGAGGCAGTTCAGTCACAAAGACAGACCTACAACTCTGAGAATTGTGTTTTTTTTCTGTAGATCATGCAAATCAAAAGTAGTTTTGACACACATATACAAGTCATCACAACACCCAGATACAAGGTTGTTGAGAACTCATCCCTTGCCAACCCTGCTGAACAAGATATCCGGAGTTTTCAGAATATTATACTAGTATGGTAGAGGAAAATGCCTTAGAAACTCTTATACAGTACGGGAAAAGCCTACTTGCAAAAGGTTAGAGGCAAAATTAGGACCGAGATTTTTTTTTGAGAAAGGATGGGATGGATCTCCTTTAGAGACCCATCCAAATAATATATTATAAACATTAAAAGAATTAAATCCGTTAGGTTTCAAAAAGGGCTCTGACGTGGTCCCGTACATTTTCGAAATAAAACCTCCCACCCTTGAAGACAATTGCATTTTTGGCTAGCCACAATGCCCAAATTAGCGTGCAAGCATTCACTCGCCCATCCTCCGAACTTGTACAATCTCTACAAAGCGAGGCCCAAAAAGAGTCCTTATCGTTCCATTGGAAGCATGGAATGTTCACATTTCGTCATGTCTCCATTGATCTGGTACAACGGAAAAACAAGTGATCAACATCTTTAGCCCCTCCCATCATATTTCCCGCTCCTCCACCACTTCGGAAGAAAAGTCTGGTTCTTCGTGCATATGTTAAAATACGCTCTCTTCTCAGTAGCCACAAGAAAACTCACCCTTGTGGGTATCCTCCATCTCCAGATCTTAGCACAATCCCGAGAAGTCTTTGAATCCACCGAATAAGGTGGGATAGAGATCACCTTGTAGGCTTTCTTGATTGCGAAACTCTCATCTCTCAAGTACCATGAATCTCTTCCTTCCGAAGGCACATCTGGCCTCGCCAATCTCCCTGGGAGAGACATAAATTCCTCAACTCTCTGGTCTGATAGATCGATCATGAGAACAGGAGTTCAAGGGCCCCCTAACCATGCATCCACAATGCATGCTTCTCTGTCCACTGCTAGTGCAAAAAGTCTGCGGTACAAGTCACATAATGCATCCTCCTCGAACCAGTCATCTGTCCAAAAGTGAAAACCGCGCCCAACGCCTAAAAGAGTGATGCAACGTGAAACGAATAAATAGAGCCCCATTTTCTACTTTTTATCCGTTAATTAGAGGCTAATTTTATATACGTTTATTCGAGTCGTCGCATTTTTTATTTAAATAAAAGAGATCATGTGTGATCTCAAATTAGTAGTCGGTTTTCAATTTGAATTTCGAATTTCAAATTAAAGTCAAATTAGGATAAGTTAGATTTGAATTTTGATTCAAATCAATTAGAGTCAATTTTTGAATTTTATTTCTATCTTTGTAACCCCACCCCTCCTATATAAAGGGGATGGTAGTCTATTGTTTAAAGGCCATATTACAATTAAAATTGAGATTTTTATCTCTCTCGTCTCTCTCCTTCCCCAACGCGATTTCTGCGATTCTCTTCTCCAAGATCCCTCGTTCTCCGGCGAGTTTTCTCCTCTCAACCACTCCAGTTTCTTCCCCACCAAAAAAATCCACCATCAAATTATTTTTATCGACGTTGCAAATTTCCATTTGCATCAATTGGTATCAAAGCATGGCATCCAGATCGTCCTCACGATCTTGCGATCCGTCACGTCGTTCACGCGAAAAAAAATCCAAAGGATCTCGTTCCAACGATCGTGCATAGCGTGCTGAGGTTAGACAAGTACTATCGAATATGCTCCAAGTTTGTGTCGATATGCAAGCTTTGGCGTCACGGATACAAGAGCCAAGGAATATCGAGGCATTGACGCGACAACTAGAAGAAATCGTTGCCAAAAGGGCCGGTGAAACTTCCGTCCAAGTTCCCGATGAAGAGAGCCAAGAAAACTGTGCCGTCTTCAACAATATGCTCGCTGTCCAGCCCATTTCAGGAGGAAAAACTATCGACCCGCTCGCTGTCCAGGTACATTCCGACCTGCAAACACCATTTCTGAATGCGACTCCAGCAAAATCCACCCCAAAACAGTCCTTCCACCATACCCTTGCACCATCACCCACCCCTGCGCCTCCTGCGGCACAACCCCCAGTCCCAATGCCCCTCCTCGCCACCCCTGCACTTCCAGAAAATGCCCCAGCCCCACTACCGCCTACACCAGCCTCCCCACCTCCCGTTCCATCGCCTCCTCCCGCGCCAATACACCCTCAGGCGGCCCTCGGGCCCCAACGATCCTCCCGCCCCATTGATGCCACTTCCCCCATCTTCCCTGCCCACCTTCAACATCGCCAGCCGCCATCTCCTCCTCTTCCTTGACTTCTCCAGTCACTTATTCTCCTTCTCAGCCCCACCCTGATTTCCCCCCTCATACTCACCGGTGCCGCTGCATGCCATTCCCCTCCACCTACTGCCCATGACGTCGTGACCTATCTCTTCCCTTTCACCCCACCACCACCTCTCCAGCCACAACCCTTCACACCTCGACCGCCGCTGCAAACTGCCGCAACGCCATCGCGATCCGTATCAACAACATCCGCCGCCTTCGCCAAGTACGCCACTCTTGCCTCCACCGTTCTTGTTCCCGCCGCCTATTAGCTCTGAAGGGAGAAACCCTAACAATAGTTAGGGATGTATCCTCAATCGGATCCCTGGAAATAAGGGAAATGAATGGGAAAAGTTGCAGGGAAATTCCTCTTCATAAAAGTTTTTATTTGAAGGCCATGATAAAGGAAGCCCCTTACAAACTTTTTTTAAATGAAGGGATACGAAAATTGCAGCCCACCCACCCCCCTGGTACAAAAATATTTAAAAGGGAGTGCTGAAAGAAAGAAATATGGGAGACTTCCTTGCCCAATTAGGATTAGGACCACGGGTTTCACCTATTTAAAGGCCATATGGCTTAATTCATTGGCCACATCTCCCCCTCTATTAAATTTGTGCTATTGCTTTGCTATGGGATCTCCAAAGGCCGAGATGTTCGATATGAAGATGCCTCATCAAATTTTTAAGCACCGCGTCAAGGGGACAAAATCTGAGTGGGCGCCCGTATTCGCACCACATGTTATTCCATCATGAAGCTACCGGCTCCAACCTTTGCACTGCGCACGCATGGATTCCGCCATTTGCTCCACACCAGTTCTTCCAAGGGATGATCGAGAACGCTGAATCAAATTTATCAACCTTCAAGCCTGCAGATTCAACAATTCGTCCGGAGACGAATTTTTCAAGCGGAGGAGAACTGATGCAGCATGAAACGAATAAATAGGGCCTCATTTTCTACTTTTTATCCATTAATTAGAGGCTAATTTTGTTTACATTTATTTGAGTCGTCGCATTTTTTTATTTAAATAAAAGAGATCGCGTGTGATCTCAAATTAGTAGTCGGTTTTCAATTTGAATTTCGAATTTCAAATTAGGGTCAAATTAGGATAAGTTGGATTTGAATTTTGATTCAAATCAATTAGACTCAATTAAAATTTATTTCTATCTTTATAACCCCACCCCTCCTATATAAAGGAGATGATAGTCTATTGTATAAACATGTCAGATTACAATTAAAATTGAGATTTTTATCTCTCTCTCGTCTCTCTCCTTCCCCAACGCGATCTCAACGATTCTCTTCTCCAAGATATCTCGTTCTCCGACGAGTTTTCTCCTCTCAACCACTCCAATTTCTTCCCCACCAAAAAAAAATCCACCATCAAATTATTTTCATCGACGTTGCAAATTTCCATTTGCATCAAAGAGACTGCAACGAATTTGCCAGGGTCAGCAAGATCGAAAAAATATCTCGCCAAAAGGTGGACGACAACGCCACAACATCAGTGCGAGCACATAAGCTAGGCGACACATCATATATAGATCTCACTACCTGGAAAGAAAATCACTCCCACCTCCCTAGATCTTCATTACCCACTTCGCAAGCAACAACTTGTTCATTTCACCGATCCACAGCACCACTAGACCTCCCTTCTTAAGTGATGTAGTCACCACCGACTACTCCACCAGCACAAGGCCCTTACCATCATGAGCCAAAGACCAAAAGAATTGCCGCTCAATGTGTCCAACCTCTTACGATGCCCAAAGGTAGCAATTTCGTGGATAGGAAGAAAACATGAATCGTCGAAAGGACAACCTTTACCAGAACCAACCTCCCTCCCCTCGAAAGATATGCATCTTTCCATCCTGCCAACTTCTTCTCCAACTTTTTCATAACGGGTAACTAGTCAACATTTCTAAGTCTTCTACATATCAATGGTAGGCCAAGATAGTTGATCGGTAGGCTCTTATGCGCTATATCCAAGATCTCTACACAAGACATTTCCTCCTCCAAAGCAAGGTTGAAGGGGATGAAGGATGACTTTGCACCATTAAACTTCAACCCCGACAGCTCACCAAAAAATATCCAACACTGCTCTGATTGCCTTACACTCCGTTACACCTCCTTCTATGAAGAAAATGGCGCCATCCGCATATTGCAAAATTGGCAATGAGATATACTCCTTGGAATAGCCTTTGAAAAAGCTACCATCTTCCGCCAACCCTGACGTAACTGCCAAGTCATCTGCCGTCAAAAGAAATAAAAGGGGAGCCAAGGAACATCCCTGTCTCACTCCCCTTTGTGGCTGAAAGAAACCCCTAGCCTGCTTCCCATTAACAAGCATCGAAAACAATGCAGTGGTAACGCATCTCTTCATCCATTCTATCCAGACGTCTGGGAAGCCTCTCATGATTAGGGACACCCAGATAAACTACCACCTCATACAATCACACGCTTTTGAAAAATCCACCTTCCAAAGGAACCCGCAACACAATCTTCTTTTCCAATCTGAGACCATCTCTGATGCCATAACCACTCCCTCCACTAACTAACGTTCTAGAATAAAAACCGTCTGAGCTGGTTGCACAAGATCGTCTAACTATGACCGCTAATTGAACTGAACATGTTCGTATTCGATTAGAGTTCGTTCGATAATAGTTCGAAAAATATTCGTTTGTTTCTAAGAGAAATGAACATGAACTTCAATTTTTAGTTCGATAGCTTAACGAACTGAACATGAACATAATATATGTTCATTCGATAAAACTTCGAGTTTGATATTTGTATATGTGTGTGCATTTGTGTGTAACTTCGTATTTATACACATGATAAAGTTTGGGGTTAAAGAAATTATGGCATTTATTGGACTTTGTACCACTTTAATTTGATTACTTTCTTATTTTTACTGCTTATCGAACCTTATTATCAAACTCATGTTTCGAACTTTGTTCATATAAACAAGTTTTGATTAAGTTAAATCGTTAACGAACTATTACCGAACCGAACTCGAACATTCATTTTTCTAAACGAACTCGACTTCGAACATATCCTATCGAACATTTATCGAACCTAACTCGAAATTTTAAACTTTCTTATCGAACCGAACTCGAACATAGGTTCGTTCATTACAATTTGACTCGATTAGCAACCCTACGTCCAACACACCCCTGAGATGGTCGACCAGGATCTTAGTCACAATGAGATAAATAACAATAGAAATGCTATGAATCTAAATTGTCAACCCGCTCAGCACCATCCTTCTTCAGGAGTAAGAATAATAGTGACAAGTTGGGCTTCTACATGCTCCTATTCATGTCTCTAAACTCGAACATCAACCCAATGACACCCTCTTCAACATCCCATAACTCCCTATAAAAAAGGACCAGGAGACCATCTGAACCAGGGCACCCATCTGCATTGAGGTCAAAAACAGCCCGATGTACCTCGTCCCGAGTGAACTTTGATACAAGTGTCTCCTAGGGTTGTTCACGGGGCGGGTACCCGACCCGTTCGATCACGACCCACCCCAACCCGTCAATACCGGGTCATGGGTCGCCCCGACCCGTTTGAATGGGTACCCAGATCAAACGGGTACCCATATTAATTTGAGCGGGTCATGGGTACCCACAGGTACCCGTTGACTAACCGCTTCCAAAAAATGATCTCATTTCCTTCTTTCACTCGTTTAAAATTAGTCTATTTCGGAAGTTCCGAAATCTTACGGTAGCTTTATTGACTTTTCTAAAACTATTACTGCAGTCATTGTTCACAATGCATGTTAGCAAAGTAGAATTGTAATGCGAAAGGTTTAAGCACAGTTTACTATTGTAATTTTGAAAAGACGTGTCTACATCAACACCGTAAATTCTCAGTTGCACTTGCAACGATGAAAAAATGCCCTCAACTCTAAAATCCCACAAAATATATAAAGAGATCAATGCATATGCCGTATAAGCCACACTATCATATTATAATCCCCGCACTCGTCATATCAGAACCGTTAGCTTTACATTGCAAAAAAGATACATATCTCTGATGCAAGCTAAAAACAACAATAAAGTCAGAGGTTGGAAGGGTGATCGTCAGAGATTGCTTACAGGTCGTATGCATCTTTGCGACAACGTAGAGACGAGGGGGAAGAACCTAAAAAGCGGCAGAGCATAGAGTGGGTTGGGATGCAGGATGATTTAGCTGAGGGATGGAGCGAGGCTGTACAAAGATCTGCCGGAGGGACGTGGGAGGCGGCAGGGTATGGAGCGGAGCTACGGGGGATCTGGTGGAGAGGCACGGGAGGATGTGGGGTGTACAACAGGGGCTGTACAGAATCTGGTGTAGGGTAGAAATGAGGAGAAAATGTTGTAAGCAAGCCCTAGCAGTAGCCGTGAACAAAAGCAAATCGGGAGCATCCCAGGGATGGGCATTCCAACAGGCGTTCGACCCAACCGGGTACCCGGCTCACCCCATGGATATTCCACGGGGTAGCAATGGTTTAACGGGTCAACTATGTATGGGTACCCGCCCCGGACTATTTTCACGGGTACCCGTACATTTAGGGTCAAAATAATCAGGTCGAGGCGGGTACCCAATTGACCCAATTAAAATGAACACCCCTAGTGTCTCCTGCTGCTCATGCCTCAACGATCTGGTCCCCATTCCACTCCATCTGACACCGGAAAACGACATCCGCCTGCTGAAATCTCGAAAGTGCTCCACAATTGTCGTGCCAATCGCCCCGACATACCAGACCCTCTCTCCCTCCACTTGCAAGTCATGTATCATGTTCCTCCTCCTTCCACTTGCTAAAATGTGAAAGAATCTTGTGTTCGTGTCACGGTGTCACCCTCTTTCATCTATTTCTGCCTAGATCGTTGATGTCACTCCACCTCCTTCCGTTTGTCTTCTTCAACCACAATCTTCTTTCACGAGATCGAGATTTAATATTAATATATTCAGTACGAGAGTGAGTGCTCGCTATCGTCTGTTCGTGAGCTGGGAATAAGCGCCCTCACAGTCGGTGCACCCCCCCTCCCCCACAACAGTCCCCGCCACCTTCCCCTTCCTTCCCAACTTCTCTTTAACCCCATCGTTCTTCTCCCACCACCTCCCCCCTTCCCCAACTTCTCTCCTAACCCAATCATTCTTCTTCTTCCACCTCCTCCTCATACAAGGACTACACCGCTGCTCCTTCTCTCCCAGGCTGGGTACTGCCTCTTTCCTCCAGCCATCGTCGAGTCTGTAGGTCTGGTTTGTTATCTTTTATTTTATTTCCCTGAATCATTGAGTCCAAGTCAGGATAGCTTTATCTTGGGGCAAAATGACTTATTCCTGGTGCTAAAATTGGCCAAGTCTGCTACTGTTCTAGAGGAATTCACTAATTCAGTACTCTTTATTTTCCAGTTTTCTTCATTTCTTTCTCCTTCATAAAATTGGATATCAGCTCCTGACAGTAATCCTTCAATTCCTCCATTATTTCTACTGCTGTGGTGACATAACTGGGGGCATGGCTCGTCATTTTTTTCTGTTCCAGCGAGACTGCAGACACTATTCCCACACCATAATCTGATTCTTAGTTTTGTTTGGCACTTACGGGGGTTGCAATCTACCATAGCACTGCATTGGACATGTACAAGCATACATTTAGTTTGGTAAAGTCAAATGTGCATCTTAGTGGCATATTCAGAAATCTAGTTAGTATTGCAAGGGGGGAGTTAGTTTGCATCAGGTTCTTCTGTTCTCCTAAGCTCCCAGTGTACATCTATCAATTCTTCCAGTTCAATGTCCTGAGACAATCTCACAAGCATTCATGCTACCTTAGTCATCCTTTCTCTTCCCTTGTTTCATGAGTTAAAGCGAACATGTTGAAGAATGCTACGATGATTAAGAAAATCATGCGGGATGATCCACAAATATCACTATGTCCAGTATTAAAGTCCTTCGGAAGAATTGAGGTGGTGAAGTCCTAAAAATAATTTAACATAATACATACCTGGTCTAGTAGACAAATACGGGCATGGGAGATTCAAGGAAGATGAAAGATCGCAAATACGGGCATCAACTTGACTGAGCAACAGAGACACCTTCTTGTGGTGGTTGGAAAAGAATGAAAAATTGTTGTCCAATTCAGGTAAATTTACCAGGATAACTACGATTAGAGTCATAGTTTCACGGATGCATAAGAGACGGTTCTTCCTAATAACTGAGAGTCCACTTTTTAAGAGATTCTTCCTAGAAAGTAAAAAAGTACATATATAAGATCAATATTTTAATTTGCCAAATTTATAAAATTACCAGGACATTCCATGGACATGGTGATTTAAATTGCCTTCCCTAAACAAAATCTGCTAGATAGAAACTATAACAGTGTATCTCTTTCCTTGTAATGACAGTAGTCAGGTACTGTTTTGTATCAATGAGAATAACTACTGCATGCAGGACCTCTAATCAACAAAGCAAGGGACTCTTATCAATATAAAACCAACTTTAAGCAGCTGTATATGATTTCTTCACGTTCATAATGCATTTCTGAACTCTCGCTATATAAATTCCATTAGGAATTTTCCTCAAGATATCTCACTGTCAACAATCACTCTAAAACAAGCAAGCATGGTGACAAGTTTACCAGATTTCGTCCGCTATGGGTGATTTATATTTCCACCCTTTTTGCCCATTCTCCTCTTCCACTTCAGATGTGCATGGAGATTCGAGAAAATTCATGTGACATTTCTTGTGTTTTTCAGATTTAAACTATTATTTCCATTTTTAATGTATGAAACTCTTTTTTTAAAAGCGTGCTGTTTCTTGCCCGAGTATCTGATTTAAGTGCAATACCCGGGATTTCCATAAATGTACTACCCGTATCTCCTATTTAAGTTGAAGTGTTGTGTTACATTAGGTCCGCCTTTAAATATTTGATCTTTGTTCAATTAACTATAATAAAAGTAATTCATATTATATCTGAGTGTTTCTATACACCCAAAATTGGAGTACAATACCTATCCAAGGTTGTTTAATATTAGGGTAAAATGGGGCTGCCCCCAGGGAGTAGCCAACTTGGCTACTCCCATCCCTATTTTCCTCTCATTTTTTTATTTTTTTTTGAAAATAAAAATTTGTATATTCATCATTATATCCCTCTCACATTTTATTAAAATTTCGTCAGAAACAGAGACTCCTAAGCCCTCCATCCAGACGTCATTTTTTTAACGGTCGCAGGATTTTTTAAATCGACCATGTTTGGATGGAGGCCGTAGGAGTCCCTGTTTCTGACGAAATTTTAATAGAATGTGAGAGGGATATAATGATGAATATACAAATTTTTATTTTCCAAAAAAATTAAAAAATAAGGGGAAAATAGGGGTGGGAGTAGCCAAGTTGGCTACTCCCTGGGGGCAGCCCCATTTACCTCTTAAATATAAGATATACATCCATTTTTATCAAGAATTGTTTCCATCAATCTCATCAGTTATTTTATCTTATTTGTTTAAAACCTATGCGGACCTTAAGTCATTTCCAAGTCTTCAATGTCATTTTTGATATCAATACATCAATTTTCTAGTTGTGTGATACAAGAATGATATCGATGTATATGATATATCCATTAAATAATCCAAAATGAGGCTTATATAACCTAACGTAAGCCTATCTTATTTGTTTAAAACCTATACATACCATAAGTCATTTCCAAGCCTACACAGACATTGGAGATATATAATAAATACATCACTTGATTAAAAAATTAATAAATACGTCACTTTTCTAGGCGGATACAAGATCGATATCTACATCTGATACCTTCTTGAAGGGGACCCGTGGTTATACTAATAAAAAATCATCATATATCATAACGAGACTTTCATTCAAAAGTTGGTGCTGCATTAACAATGACAAAATTAAAGACACTTTTGAACTAACTGGAGCTTAGGCATCTGCAAGTGAGATAGTATATATCCAAGTACGGTGACAAATCTTTTATGAAGCATAAAACGAACAAAAACATCCAAGCTTTTCTAGTTGGGTGATACAAGATCTATATCTACATCTGATATCTTCTTAAAGGGGATATATGCTTATACCATAAAAATGGATCATATGTCCTAACGGGACTTTCATAAAAACTTGGGGTAGCACTAACGAATGATGAAATCAGACACTTTTGAACTAACTTGGACCTTAGGCATTTGCAAGTGAGAGTATATATCTGAGTATGATGATGTGGAAGGAATGAAATAGCTTGCTATATTCCATAGGGCTAGGGTCCTTATATAGGACTAAACCCTAGAAACCCTTGAGAGTCCAAAGAAGGAAAAAATACATAAGTGCCCCTAGTGGGGTTACAGTGAATAATGAAGCGCCATAGAATATATATTACTAACATTCCCCCTCAAGTTGGAGCATATTTATCAATCATGCCCAACTTGGAAACAATCCAAAAAATGCGCTTCTTGGGTAAAGCCTTCGTGAAGACATCTGCAAGCTGAAGTTGTGTTGATATGAGGAGCAACAATTCTTCCAATCCTGATGGCATCGCGAACGAAATGGCAAACGATCTCTATATGTTTGGTTCGCTCATGGAACACAGGATTTGTGGCAATATAGGTAGCAGATTTGTTGTCACAGTATAGTGGAATAGGAGTATTGACAATAATACCAAGCCCTTGCATAAAAGATAATAACCATGTGATCTCACAGGTAGCTTTAGCCATCGCCCTATAATTATGCTTATGCACCGGATCTGGACACAACAGTCTGTTTCTTGCTTCTCCAAGTAACAAGATTTCCTCCAACAATCATAGCATATCCTGCGGTAGAGCGTCGATCTTCCGGCGAACTTACATAATCCGCATCAGCATATGCGACAACATCAGTGTTCCCATTTGTCCCATAAAAGAGACCACGCCCTGGTAATTCCTTCAAGTATCGTAGAATTTGAAGAACATCCTGCAATGATTGTAACAAGGTTTCTCCATCTGTTGGCTATCTCTGCTCACTGCATAAGAAATATCTGATCTGGTGACAGTAAGGTAAAGTAGTTTGCCAATCAGACTTCGAGTAACATCCTCAAAGGCGGGATTAGAGGAAGTGAATTGTTTCTTTGGATCTGCAGGAATACCAGAGGGCTTGCATCCAAGTAATCCTACTTCAGTAAGGATATCCGGATAGTATTTACTCTGCGAGAGATGAAGACCCTCTGTAGTGCGTAGTACTTCTATGCCTAAGAAGTAGCGTAGAGGACCAAGGTCCTTAGTAACAATTACAATCTGGAGGAAGGCATTGGTCTCTACTATCCCATTTTCATCATCACTTGTGACAACCATATCATCCAAATAGACTGCAAGTATGACAGTACCAGTTGTTTGTATACTGACAAACACATAGTAGTCAGATGTTGTTCTTTGGAAGCTGAGAGTGATTATTTCTATAGTAAGTCTGTCAAACCATGCTCTTGGGCTCTGCTTCAACCCATATATGACCTTGTGAAGTCGACACACACACTTCCCTTCGACTTCATAACCTGGAGGCTGCATCATGTACACCTCCTTATCAAGGTCGCCATATAGGAAGACATTTTTCAAATCTAACTGAAATATAGGCCAGGCTTTATTAGCAAGGATAATCCTTATTGATCCCATCCGTGCTACCGGTGAGAATGTCTCAAAGTAATCCGCCCCATATGTTTGTGTAAAGCCTTTGGCCACAAGACGAGCTTTTAATATGTCAATAGACCCGTCAGGTGATTGTTTCGTCGTGAAGACCCACTTGCACACTACAGGTTTAGTCCCCTTGTGACATTGCACTAGATCCCATGTCCCTATGGAAATAAGAGCATCCATCTATTCATTCATGGCCCGTCGCCATCCTGAATCCTTCAAAGCACTATGATGATCTTTTAGAACATAAATAATCATGAGAGCATATGCATATCGTCCGTCAGCGTACGATAAACTAACAGTAAACGTGAAGTGAGTCATGGGATGAGAAGTACATTGCCTCTTAGATCTTTGTAGAGCAATGAGAAGTTCTTGAGGATCATCCGGGACATCCTTGGAGGGGACACTTGTAGAAGGTATATTATACTGCAACAATGATGTAAAAGTCACCCGACTAGCCCGACTAGTAGGTCCGACTAGTCTAGTCAGTGGGATGGCCGACGAGTACCGACTAATTCTGACTAGGTCCACTAGTCAACCAATTTTTGTTTGGAAATAGCATGTTTTTTTACTTTTTTAAAAGCAAACTTACTCTAATATGCTTACTATTTTATTTAAATTTAATTACTTCTTTTGATTCATTATGATAGCCAGGGGTCTTCTATCCCGATAAGGCATCTTCACTCCCATTACTCCATTCTTTCCGTCAGGGGCATTAGGAGCTTTAAGGAAGGTCACTTTAGGAAACCCAAGAAAGCAAGAGAGCACGGAATACATATAAATCTATGTAAATATATAATAATATATGTATAAAAATGGTTTATATATTTAAAAAATCAAAGCCGATAAAAGCCCGACTAAATCCGATCAATCGCCCGACTGTCGATTAATCCTTAGCCAATGGCCCGACTGACCTAGTATCGATTACCGACTTTTGCAACCTTGTCCTGCAACACAGAAACATGTAGAGGAACATCTGGTGGTGAAGATACTTGTCTGTGTTTATAGACAATTGGTGGATATGGGAGATCCAGAGGAGTATCTGTTACGGATTGATTGAAGAAACCGGTCTGCTAAAAAAAGGCTACATCTGCAGAGATATAATAGCGATGTCCAGTTGGATCATAAAATCTGTAGACTTTTTTAGTACGAGAGTAACCAAGGAATACACATTTGATTGCACGAGGAGAAAGTTTGTTTGCAGTGTGAAAATTATGAACAAAGCACACAACCAAAAATTCCCAAGGAAAGAGAAAAGGGTGGCTCGGTTGGGTAAAGTAGAGAGCAGGGAGTGGATCCATTGAGGCCTGTTTGGTTGCAGGGTTGGGCAGGGTTGGCCCAACCCTGGTTACTATTCACAAGGGTACTTCCTCCTCACAGATTACTATTCACACACCCCAACCCAGCCCAACCCAACCCAGTCCAACCCAGCAACCAAACAGGCCCTTGAGGTTTGCAGATGGAATTCTGCTGATAAGATGGACGACGGTTAGAACATCATCACTCCAATATGTTTTGGGAACTTTCATCTGATTCAGGAGGGATCAGGCAATATTTAGGAGATGTATATCCCCTTTTGAGTACGAGAGTAACCAAGGAATACACATTTGATTGCACGAGGATAAAGTTTTTGCAGTGTGAAAATTATGAACAAAGCACACAATCAAAAATTCCCAAGGAAAGAGAAAAGGGTGGCTCGGTTGGGTAAAGTAGAGAGCAGGGAGTGGATCCATTGAGGTTTGCAGATGGAATTCTGTTGATAAGATGGACGACGGTTAGAACATCATCACTCCAATAGTTTTGGGAACTTTCATCTGATTCAGGAGGGATCATGCAATATTTAGGAGATGCCTATCCCCTTTTGTTGGGACGTATATGGGCATGAGGTTTGATGAATGATGCCTTGAGAGGCAAAGAAGTTTGTTAGGTCATGTTGTATAAATTCCAAGGCATTATCAGAATGGAAAATTTTTTATACCAGAGGATATTCTTGACATAGTAAAAGAAAATTTTGACAATATTATTAATCTCCGAACGTTCTTTCAAACAATAGACACAAGACGACCTACTAAAATCATCAACAAAAACAACAAAATACCTATGTCCACTTAGAGTACGCACCGGACAAGGTCCCCAAATATAACAGTAGACTAGAGAGAAAGGAATTTCACGACGAGGCTCAGTACGAGCAGGGAAAGAAGCTCGATGATGTTTCCTGAACTGACATGCTCTCGTACTCAAAGGGCTTGAGCATAGAGAGTTCGGGAAACATTAAGGATAGAGCTTTGGTAGACGGATGGGCGAGACGAAGATGCCACAGAAGAAGTCGGCGGAGATGGACGAAGCACCAACAAAACCAGTGTCAGAAGAGGTGTCAAGATAATAAAGACCATTCTTCTCATGTCCCCCACCAAAAATCTGTCTCGTCCGGATGTCTTGAAAATATCAGCAAAACTCATCAAATATAACTCGACAGTTAAGCTCGGTGCACAGCTTGTGAACAGAAAAGAGACTAAGTGGAAAGTCAGGAGTGCTGTGAACTCCAGTAAGGTGGAGTTTGGAAGAAAACTCCATTATGCACACAACAGTAATAGGTGAATGTGCTCCATTGGCAACACGAACAATCTTCACAACGGAAAATGGTTGTGGAGAGGTGAGAAGACTACCTTCTCCCGTCAGATGAGTTGATGCACCTGAGTCAATGATCCACGCAGAAGTAGATACAAAGACAGAGCTGGCAACAATACCTGATGTAGTAGCCATACTAGCAATAGAAGCAAAAGCAATAGTGTCACTAGCAGAGTTCTGTAGCAGTTGTCGCAAGCAAGCATATTCAGATGCAGTGAAAGAGGTCTGATTGTCGTCGGAAGGCTGATCATGAGAGGTATCCGCAGTATCATAAGAGCTATCATATGAGGCTATATCATGGGCACTGTTGGCATTAGGAGGCATAACAAACTTCTTCCAGCAGTGTTCTGACGGATGGTTCAGGTGTCCATAATGTGTGCAAGGTAAAAAGCGGTTAATAGCAAGGTCTCGTCCACGTCCACGACCACGACTCCGGCCAAAATCACATCCGTGTCCCCCTTGGTAGTCGGATCGCCCTCTCGTAAAATGGCTTGTAGTCTCAACGGACAGAAGAGGTGATGGAGACTCTAGTTCCTGTAGTCGACCAAAGATGGTCTCAAGATTGGGTAGAGTAGCAGCCGTCAGAAACTGATCTTTCACATACTTGTATCACGGATGTAAACATGATAAGAAACGATAAACTTGCCACTCTGCACGTTCTCCTATCTGTTTGTCACAACAAGCAGGTTGGAAGATAAGAAGCTCCTCAAAAAGGCATGTGAGAAGACGATACTACTCGATCAAGGTTGTGTCTCCTTGATTTGTAGACCAAATCCGTCTATAGATATATGATAGCCTGGACTTGGTTGTCTTTTGGGAGTAAGTATTCTCAAGGCTCTCTACGTTGCCTTTATCGTCTCTTTGTAGAGAAGATTTGCAGCGATATTTGGATCAACGTTGTTTGTCATCCATGAGATTACTTGGCAGTTATCCACGTACCAGGCATCATAGTCCTTGCCTGTCTCCTTGGACGGATCTTTAGTGAGAACATAGTTCTTTCCCTGACCACCAATAAATACCATGAAAGATCGGGACCATAAGACATAGTTTTCGAAGCCCTTTAGTTTGATAGACGTGTCATGTACCATTACATAGGAAGCTTCAGTTTTGATACCCTACCGAAACCGAAATCGAAATATTGATATATACCCTTCCTTCACAAATCTAGGCCGAAATTGGCGAAATTTCGTCGAAATTTCGATGAAATTTCATTTTTCACCGTCTCAAAAACGAAATCGAGATTTAAAACCTTGCCACACAAGTCCAAAAGAGGAATGACCTAGAAAGTTCTGATAGTCTTGATCAAACAAGTATCATGGAGATTCACTAGTTCAACGAAGAGACCTTATGTAAGAGAGAACGCGCATGATAGATGGGCAATAGAGTATCAGAGGGCAGCCTTCGGGCGAACGACTTCGAAAGGCTGGCTTGCAGGAGGGCTGCAATGTGCCTTCGGCTGGCTTGCATGTGGCCTTGGGCCGACAGGATGGGCTGGTGGGTTAGAGAGGTTGGCAGGCTGATGGGAGTGGTTGGCGGAGAACGTGATTCATCGAGAGTGCGTGAGGGGCTGGGGGGCCGACGGGAGTGGAGGGGTTGTTAGGGGCCTTCGGGCAGAAGTGGTTTGACGGGATGGCTAGAAGGGGCTTCGAGTTTCTGCGGGAGTGGCCTGGTGATGGGGGTAGGCGATGGGAGCGGGCTCTGGGAAGGCGATAGGGGCTGGGAGGAGCGGACGATAGGGGATGGGAGCGGGCTTTGGGAAGGCGATAGGGGTTGCGAGGGGCGATAGGGGTTGCGAGGAGCGAGTGATAAGGGTTGGCGATAGGGGCGGGAGGTGCGGGCGATGGGAGGGGTCGGACGATAGAGCAAGAAGAGCTTGCAGGTCTGGAGGCCGGACGCACCGTGTGGCGCCGCTGGGCAGAGGTGGAGACATCGAGCGGCACCGCTGGCTAGCTGGGCTGGGGTAGGGGCTAGCTGGGGTTGGGGGGATTAGGTCAGAGCTGTGGTTCTGGTACCATGTGGAAGGAATAAAATAGCTTGCTATATTTCATAGGCCTAGTGGTCCTTATATAGGACTAAACCCTAGAAACCCTAGAGAGTGTAAAAAAGGAGAAAATACATAATTGATGCAGCATGATAGCAACTTAATTTTAGTAGACATTTATTTGGTCTAATTAGTATTTATTTTTTGTTTATTTATTCCATATGTAAAAGGCTCATTATAAAAGGCCTTGTTATCCTCTTTTTATTTTCTTTTTATTTTTCCCTAGTTTTTAGGAATAGCTGTTATTTAGTTTGAGGGGGAATGACCTCTATAAAAGGGCCCCTTATTTTGTAATTGGAGATTAAGTTGAATTGATATTATTTCCTCACTTATCTCTCTCTCTCTCTACCCCTCTCTCTCTCGGTCCCGCATTCTCTCTCCCCCTCTCCGATTCTTTCTCTCCCACCCCCGTAACCCTACCTTCCCAGCACCGCCCTCTCTTCTTCTTCCCCCGTGCTGCTCTCCCTGCCGCCGCCTCCCCTCTCTCCCTCTTCCTCTCCCGTGCGCCGCCTTCTCTCCCCATCGCGCCACCCCTCCCCACCACACCGGCATCCCCCGCAGCCCTCTCTTCTCCTCGCGCGCCGCCACGCCCGCGTACTCCTCCCCGCCAACATCTCGTCGCGCCGCCTCCCCTCTACGCGACCCCGCTAGTCGCGCGCGCCTCCACCCTCCGTTGCTGTCATTCTCCACCGCCGCCGCCTCCTGCGGCCCACTGCCATCGTACTCCACCGCCCCCAGACGCCGGCTGCCTGCCCCTTCCCTGTCACCAACACCCCTCCGCCTGAACCGCCTCGCCGCACCGTACCGCCAACCCCCCTCCATCCGTCACAGGTGTTTCCCTTCCCGAGCTGCCATCCCTCAACTTCGCCCAGCACCCAAACCCCTTCCGCCGACACCCCCAAATTCTCCCTACCGCAACCGCGAGCCCCGGCGGGACCACCATCAACTGCTGCGTCAACCGTGGCCTTCCTGTGCTGCCGAAAGTCTTCCCAACCGTAGTTCCTGACCGAGATCAGATCTGAAGCGCGACTTCAAACTCCCTGCCGGCTGTGGTATGAGTGCCCGTTATTATATTCTACCGCATAACTAGTAGCTTGCGGCCTGTGATATTGTTGATTTGGCTTGGTGAATCGTTGAGACCCCTAGTAGTTGCAATATTGCGATAAATTTTCTAATCCTCGTAACTCATCTATTTGCCCTAACTTTGTGGATCGCAATCGGTGCTAAAACGCAAAATAACTCGACCATTATTGTTGCTGATTTTGGACTGTCGTGCGTCAATTATTTTTCATTCGTCATTTTGTTTCAATAGTTCATTTCTGGAATCGTCATTTAGGTTATTGTACGCGTAGTTTGCATCAATTTGGTATCAGAGCCTCACGATTCTGCATTTCGTCTGCATCCCATTTATTCATTGCATATAAAAAAAAACCCACAAAACAAAACCACAAAAAAAATCCCAAACAAAGACAGCAGAACCCTAGGATATCCATGGCCGACAAACCTAGTGGCTCTAAACCCCCCTACACCACACACCCTGAATTAACCTTAGAAGCTTTGTTTGCCCAATTACAACTCATGAACAATCAACTGAGTACCCAAATCGCCGGACTAGATCGTAGATGCACCGTCGCCCATGAACAAATTGCTACCTTGAATAGTCGTGTGCTAGGACCAGACATCAGTGATGAAAACCCCAACAAAGGTCGACGCACTGGCCGGAAATCACGCTCCCGGAATAGCACTTCCCGTGACTCTAGCTCTTCTACTTCGGACGGACATGATAGCGAGTATCATTCACAGGAGAGTGAAGAAGAAGGACCCAGAGAATACACCCCTTTCGTCCCCAAGACTCCCGACCCATACACCTTTGGCTATACTCCACAACCTAATGGCGAACATCAATTCCAACTACGAAATGGACCCAAGTCCGACGATGGATGGGATCGAGGTATCCGTCTCGATGTCCCAGAATTTGACGGAGGACGAGATCCCGACGTTTTTTTGGATTGGCTCCAAACCGTTGAACATTTCTTTGTGTGGAAGTCCATGCCTAGCGAGCGAAAGGTCCAATTTGTCACCATCAAATTAAAAGGACATGCTCTCCTATGGTGGGATCGTTTGCAGTCTGAACGCAAACGGAAGGGAAAAAGCAAAATCCGCAGTTGGAGCAAAATGAAAACTAAACTGAAAACCAAATTCGTGCCTGAAGATTACAGACGCGATCTGTACGCGCGACTGCAATCCTGGAGACAAGGCACCATGAGCGTAAAGGAATACACCGAAGGGTTCCAATCCCTAGTCCATCGCAACCGCTTGCAGGAGACTCCTATTCAGGAAGTCACTCGCTACATGCAAGGCCTCCGCCAAGTCATCCAAGATATCCTCTACCTCCACAACTGCCGAGATGTCGACGAAGCCTACAAGCAGGCTGAACGGGCTGAGACCAAGCTTGCTAAAGCCCAAACAAGGAAGATGCCTTTCTCGGCGAACTCCGCCCCTCGTACCAGTACTCCGATGATGTACTCCAAACCGATGGGCTCCTCATCAGTTGTGACGGGTAAAACTCCAGCCAAACCATCAACTCCTGCCGTCACCCGACCACCCCCTGGAAACCCCGGCCAAGGCATCCTGGGAAGCCGACCCATTGTAGGACCTGATACTTGCTTTCGATGCTATCAAAAGGGCCATCGGGCAGCAGAGTGCCCAAACCCTAAGGCTAGACCCGTCCATCTATGCACCACCGACGAACCTTAAGACCCCGACCTTGACCAACAGGAACCCCCTGGAGAGGATCCGACTGCGCTGACTGTCAACACCATGGGAGCCGACGACTACGAGCTTCTAGGAGTGGATGGAGACGACTCCGGTCCGTTCCTGGTAATTGAACACGAGAACTTTATCGCTCCTGACAGCGCGCCCACCAACATTCTGCTCACCCCCGCTGCCTCCGATGCTGATAGCTGGCTGCGACGCAGCATCTTCCGAACCACCTGCACCTCAGGAGGACGACGCTGTTCGCTGATCATTGATGGAGGAAGTGTTGAGAACTTCGTATCACAAGAGATGGTCGACAAGTTGGGTCTGCCAACTCAACCTCTCGAGAAACCGTACAGTGTGGCATGGTTTCGTGGTGGTACTCAACTCCCGATCCACCGTCAAAGCCTCGTTAGCTTCTCCATCGGTCCTTCATATAAGGACGAGGTATGGTGCCATGTACCCCCTATGGATGTCTGTCACATCCTTCTAGGGAGACCGTGGCAATTTGACCGAGACACTGAACACCGAGGAAAACTGAACACCTACACCTTTCTCATTGACAAAGTTCGTGTCACCCTCAGGCCCCAACGTGAAGCCCTTAGCCCTCGCCAAGTGGCTACACTCCGAGCTGCGACCACCCAAACTAGTAACAAAACACCACCGGCCAAGCCTGCGACCACGGGCTCCGTGTTGTTGATGGAAGCCCAAGCATTCCAGCGTGAAATTCAAGAGAGCCCCACCATCTATGCGTTAATGGGACGTGAAGTGGCCAACCAAGAGACAACTCCTCCTGAAGTCCCGCTTGAGATAAAGCCCATCATCCAAGAGTTCGCTGACATCACGCCTGAAGAGTTGCCTGAAGGACTGCCCCCGTTGCGAGACATTCAACATCACATTGATTTAGTCCCTGGAGCCGGCTTGCCTCACCTACCCCATTACCGAATGAGCCCAAGTGAGCATGAAGAGATGAACCGACAAGTTACCAACCTGCTGCGACGTGGGTACGTTCGAGAGAGTATGAGTCCCGTGGCAGTTCCTGCTCTACTTACCCCGAAGAAAGACGGCACATGGAGAATGTGCGTGGACAGTCGAGCTATCAACAAGATAACGATCAAATATCGTTTTCCCATCCCCTCTCCCTTCTCCCTCCACGCGATCTCCGCGGTTCTCCTCTTTCAACCCCTCGCATTCCCGGCGAGTTCTCTTCTCCAAACCCCTCGTTCCGACGAGTATTTCTCTTCTCAACCCTCCATATTTCTCTTCTCAACCCATCTCTTTCTTCCACCAAGTATCCACCGCACAAATTATTTATTAACGACGCCGCGCGATTTCCGTTTGCATCAATAATTGTCCCTAGTGGGATTACAATGAATGATGAAGCACCGTAGAATATATATTACTAACAGATGACAAATCTAACAGGAAACATAAAGTAAACAAAAACATCCAGGCTTTTTTCTTATTTTATGTTAGGTTGATCATGTGGATTCACTACTTCCGAACATATGCGATTAGGATCATTCCCTGAGTTAAACATTTTTTTAAGTCAACAAAGGGGAAAATATTCCGAAGGTGTCTGTCCCAAGCTTTTTTAAGAGGAAATTGTTATAGAAAACTTACAACAACCAGATCTCGAGGATAGATCTAGCTAAACTTACAACGTTCTCAACATAAAATCTATTGAACTAAAATCGCCCAGATGACGGAGATTGGGAGCAGCAGCTCAGCCATTGCTCTGAACTGATTGGCAAACCTTTTATTTGAAAGTAACTAGCATGCAATTTGTGGCCAATCTACTTATATTCTTGGAATATAGTGAGACCACCTTACAAAATACCTCCTTGATACTTATTGCTTAAAGCCTTCCTAGTAATCTCATGTTTACAAATAAATAATAATAAATCCTTATTTCGTGCTCTGAATCTCTCTGATTTGCAAGAGGATCATATAGACCATGTTGGACTGGGGCCCAGGAACAATCTCGATAAAAACATAGGCATTCTCCTATCACCAAACCCCATTACAGTGACCCATCCATATCTATCTGTGGAGAGTTTTATAATAAGGCTTTAGGGGTGGAAAAACAGTATCCTTTCACTACCTTCTAGAGTATGTAAGACCAATGTGAGTATTCAGTACCAGTGAGTTTTGATCTTTACGAATCAAAGAGAAATAGAATATTTATAAAGAAATATTGTTGGGAAAATAGAAAAGAGTTGTTCATTCCATGAACCCTAGGCTCTCTTATATAGGAGAGTAGCCTATGGGTAAATTACATAAGACATTCATAATAAGAAGGAAATTAGGAAACAATACAAATAACGTAGCATAAATATATCTCTACACTCCCCCTCAAGATGGAGCATAGATGTCGATCATGCTCAGCTTGGACGAGCACTTCTGGAATGGTCCTCTGAGTAAGGCTTTGGTGAAGATATCTGCAGTCTGGTCCCCTGAGCTAACATGAGATGTGGAAATAAAACCATTCTAAATCATATCTCGTATATAGTGGCAATCAACCTCGATGTGCTTGGTTCGTTCATAAAATGCTGGATTATTTGCAATAAATATAGCACCTTGATTGTCACATTCCAGTACCGTAGGAAGGGGAACCTCTATATATAGATCTGTAAGGACAACTTTAACCCACATCATTTCTGTATTGACCTGGGCCATAGCCCTATATTCAGACTCATCACTAGATCTGGCTACAATAGTTTGCTTCTTGCTCCTCCATGAGACGAGAATCTCCAACGTATACAACAAATCCAGTGGTGGACTTCCTATCTTTTGGACACCCTGCATAATCAGCATCCACACATGCTGAGATAGTGACCTCCTCGCCTTTCCTAAACAATAGACTTGCACATGGAGATGATTTAAGATACCTGAGTATCATCTGTATATCATTCATATGGACCTGACGTGGTTGCTCCATGAACTGGTTCACCCGACTAACAACAAAAGATATATCGGGTCTAGTAATGGCAACATAAAGGAGTTTTCCTACCAGCTCTCTGTATCTCCTCCTATCAACCTCATCAGTATCATCATCATATAGTTTCACGCTTGGATCCATAGGTGTGGTGGCAGGTCGACATCCAAGCATTCCTGTGTCACTTAGCAAATCAGTGACATATTTCCTCTGGGTCATCACTAGCCCTTGTTGATTTCTGGCAAACTCCAGTCCCAGAAAGTATCTAATGGCTCCAAGGTCCTTGGTGACAAATTCATGACCCAGAAGTTCTTTCGCCCTCTTGATTCCTTGTATGTCATCTCCTGTAATAAGGATATCATCAACATACACCATAATTGCAATCTTACCTCTGGATGTTTTATGTATAAAGAGGGAATGATCTGCATTTGAACCTTTGTACCCATATTTTTCAAACAAGTCAGAAAGCTTCTGAAACCAAGCTCTAGGGCTCTGCTTAAGGCCATAGATCGCCTTATGAAGTCTATACCATGGCCTTAAATTTCGCCGAAATTCGGCCGAATTTTGGTCGAATTTCGGTTTCGGTAGGTGACTGAAATCCGGCCGAAATGGCTATATCGGTCGAAATTTGGGGGGGTCTAGTTCAAAAAACCACCGAAATGACCGAAATTTCGGTCGAATTTCGACCGAAATTCGGCCGAAATTTCGTTTCGGTCCCTCTCCGAAACGAAACCGAAATCCGACTTTTAAGGCCTTGGTCTATACACATGTGAACACTCCCCCTCAACAGCAAAACCAGGTGGTTGTTGCATGTAGATTTCGTCCGGCAAATCACCATATAGAAATGCATTCTTGACGTCTAACTGAAATAACGACCAATCTCGAATTACTACCACAGAGAGAAGGATCCGTAAGGTGGAATGACGAACAACTGGTGAGAATGTGTCAAAATAATCCACCCCATATGTCTGTGTAAACCCTCGTGCAACCAGGTGTGTCTTGTATCTGTCAATGCTACCATTTGCATTCTGCTTAACTGTAAACACCCATTTACAGCTAAATGTAGACACGCCAATAGGAGCTGGGACGAGGCTCCAGGTGCCTCTCGACTGAAGAGCAACCATCTCTTCTTCCATAGCCAATCTCCATCGACTGTCCTTCAAAGCCTCTTGATAATTCCGTGGAATAGCCACGGTAGATAGTGCAACAACAAAATTCCTGAATTCACCAGTCAAGCGATCAAAAGAAACCATGGATGCTATAGGTATGATGCACAGCTACGCTTCTGGTTCCGAAGCGCAATAGTCAGGTCTAAATCAGTAGACTCCACATCCGTCCCCTGTAAAGAATCATGCTCAAGTAAACCATTAGACCCATCATTAGAAACTGTATTCTCAGGACATATTTCATGCGTGCTAGATGATGAGTGGTGACCATGAACAGAAGCAGACTGGCGGATATAGTGGTGTGGCAATGTGGGACATGGACTGTAATAGGAAATGGAGGTGGCGTAGATAGTGGTGGCGGCGGCGGTGGTGGTGGTGGCATGTATATGGCTTCATCAGTGTCTGAAAACTTCAAACGATCACCTGTTGGGGAGAAGTACATGACAGACTCGAAAAAGATGACATCGGAACTAACGTAATACTTCCTGAGCATCGGATCATAACACATGTACCCTTTTTGTGTCCTGGAGTACCCGACAAAAACACACCTGACAACTCTAGGAGAGAGCTTGTCAATACCTGGAGACAACTGGTGGACGAAGGCAGCTGAGCCAAACACACGCGAGTAAGTGAGAACAATTCCTTTTCAAGGAAGGCTAGAGAGAAAGGAATCTTCTCACCCAAGACTGACGATGGCATGCGATTAATGAGATAACATGCCGTTAGAACAGCATCGCCCCAAAAGAATGAGGAGCACGGCTCTGAATGAAAGCGTTCTAGTGACATCAAGCAAATGACGATGTTTCCTTTCTGCAACTCCATTTTGTTGGGAAGCATAGGCACATGATGTTTGACGAATAATTCCTTGGGTGGAAAAAAATGGAGAGTGTATTAGTACAAAATTCCAAGGCATTATCAGTTCTCACAATTTTCACAGAAGCAGAAAAAACATTACGGACTTCATTTAAGAAATTTTTGATAACATTTCCAGCTTCAGATTTATTCTTTAATAAGAAGACCTAAGACAGACGAGAAAAATCATCAACGGCAACAAGATAAAACATGCAAGGAAGGAAATATCGGTATCGATATCGTTTCGATACAATGTCGATACCGATATATCGACGATATATCGGCGATATATCGACGCATATCGCCGAAACCCGGTATCCACCAAGGCATTTTCTCCTGTCGATATCCGATATCGTCCATATCGGCGATATATCGGTGACCTGTCGATACCGATATATCGCCGATATATCGACGATATATCGCGATATGGCGATCCCTGAAAACATGTGCCCCTGATGATCAGGGACACGACTGGGACCCCAAATATCGACATGAAACAACTCAAAAATGGAGTTGTTGCTCCGACTCTGACAACTAGGAAAGGTAGATCTACGATGCTTTCCCAACTGACAAGCCTCACATTGAAAGGACGTGTGGGGCGAGATCTGGGGCAGAACACAACATAGTATCTGAAGCGGTAGATGACCAAAGCGCAGGTGCCACATAAATGGTGAGACATGTCCAACAGATAGAGAGGAGATTCCGGCATAGGGAGTTCGAAGTAGGCGATAGAGGCCGCCCTGTTCACGGCCACACCCAATCACATTGCCCGTAAGGATATCCTGAAAAACAAGAGAAGATGGGTCAAAGATGGCTCAACAGTGTAAATCCTTCGTAATCTGGCTAATTGACAACAAATTCATAGAGAAATCAGGTGCATGAAACACATTCTTTAGATGCATAGAGGGTGTCAAGCTAATCTCCCCCTGACCAGTAATCGGGGAGTGAGTCCCATCTGCAATAACCACAGTACGTCCTAGAGGAACATGTCTGTAGGTTGTAAGTTGACCCTTGCCTACACACAGATGATGTGTAGCACCAAAGTCCATAATCCATTCTATAACATCAGATCCACTACTGCTAGTGAGTGCATAAGTACTACTTGAGGTACTGGAGGAGGTTGAAGCAGCTACATCTGAATGACACCCGAGGACCGTCGAAGGTGGCGAGGACTGGAGGGAGGTATAATATCCCTCAATCGTGCTACAAAATCATCAAAATGCTGATCCAAAGAGGAAGCAGTTAGGGGCTCAATCTGTTCAATCACTCGAGCAGAAGCAAGGAATCCATGCTTGGAGTAGCATGTATCCTCTGTATGCCCAAAACGATGGCAGAAAGTACACGGCTGACGAACACGACCTCCCCTGTCCTGAGGTCCACGACCACGAAACGGAGAAGATCCTCTGCGACCTTGGGATGACGCCATTGCTGAGGATGTCTGATTGGCAGTAGAAGATGGAACAGTAATCAGTGTTCATGAAATCGGCCGCATATGCCCGTACGACATGCAGACCACACAGATTTCATGAATCAGTGCATCGTGCGCCCTTCCCGCATATGCCCCAGTCCAACTTTTCAATCTTCTCATTCAGGTCCTTAATTCCGTAGCCATGTCTCTTCCTTCATTCCGTTGTAAGAATATGTCATGCATTTGTATACAATTGAAATGCATTATACCATGTATGTGTGCAATGTTTTATGATTTTCTCATGTATTTTTTTGCAAGTATATGCAATGTATCGTCGAATATTTTTATATATGCTGACTAAGGTTTTGCTCATGTAGTGCATATTAAAGTTTTGTTATTACGAATCATCTAATATGTGAAGTTTTTATGGTAAATGTTTTTTGTGATTACATATGAGGCAGTTAAAAGCATATACACAGCCATCTAACATGAACTGTTTTTCTTAGATCTTCTTTAACTCCACTTAGATACATAAATTCAATGGTAATGTTATCTATAGATATTTATTTATCTTTAAATTAAAAATTAGAAAACTGTGTATAACCACATATACCCCGCATATGCCCCCGCATACCGCTTATTCGGTATTCGGTGACATGTCCGAACGCATACCGCTAAACCTTGACAGTAATACGACTGAGTCTGCGGAAAGCTTCATCCATACGAGGAATAGTAGAATCTGCCAAAATCTGAGAACGGGCTACCTCGTACTCTGGATCAAGGGCTGCCAGGAACACATCAACCATGGTGGCATTCCTATAAGTCTTCTACTGCTCAGTGGTGGATGTGAGAGGCATGAAGCTATATAATTTCTCGAACATCCCTCGCAGGGATGTATATAGTGAGTGGAGAGGCCGTCCATTCTATTTTATAGTAAATATATCATGTTGAAGTTGTAGAATCTTCGTCTCGTTCTTTGCCTGTGAATAAGTAGCAGCAAGAATATCCCACATCGCCTTGGTAGTGGGCTGATGGAGTATATCATTGGCAATCTATTGCCAATGTACCTGAAAGACAAACCTTGGCATATGCATCATCTGTCTCTCATGAGGCATTAACCCCGATCTTCTCAACATGCTCTTCCTCGGTAAGAATGTGTTTCTTATCGGTAGACTTCATCATACTCATGAACTGCATAGCCCACAGTTCATAGTTTGACCCATCCATCTTGACTACATGCGTAAGACCTCTGAAGGCGCCTGTGGAGGGGATCAAGGCCTTAAATGTCGGTTTTGGTCACCATTTCGGCATCGACCAAAACAGAATTTCGGTGGAATTTCGACTGAAATTTCGGTCATTTCGATCATTTTTTGTACTAGCACCCCCATATTTCAGTCATTTCGGTCGAATTTCGATTTCGACTGGATATCGATATTCGACAAAAATTCGACCGAATTTCGCTGAAATTTGAGGCCATGGAGGGGATAACTATCTTGTTGTTTGACATGATGATAAGAGTAGACTGAGGTTGTAGACGAGATAGACTTTTGTCTACACTGACATACAAGGGTTCAGTTGCATGGGTAGACTCAAGCAACCAAACCCATCAGGACAGTGGAACGGGCTCGGCGGAGGTCTAGGCGCAACAGGATCTAGACGGCGGGAAGGTCCCTAAGCGGCGAGTCGTGACAACCCGGGGTGGTGAGGGGCCTAGGCTGCGAGGGGCCTAGGCAGTAGAGGGCACTGGGGCCTAGGCGGTGAGGGGCCTAGGCGGAAGGGCGCGGGACTTAGGCGACAGCGAGGAAGCCTCGAAGGTGGACCTCGACGGTGGAGAGGTGCGTGCGGGGAGGCCCGAGGCGGCGCGTGCAAGAGGGATTTGAGGTGGGGTGATGCAAATCGAATACGGCGTGGCGCGGGAAATAAATTTGAACGGTGGAGATTATTTGGTGGAAGAAAATGGAAGAGTTGAGGAGAAGAAAACACGCCTGTCGCGCGAGGTTGGAGGGGAAGAGACGCGGAGATCGCGTGGAGAGAGAGAGGGAGAAGGGGATAAAGATTTCAATTTTTCATTAACTTGAACTGCCTAAAACCAATGGACCCTCTTCCCTTTATATAGGAGGGATGAGATTACAAAAATAGCAAATTAATTTAAATTGACAACTACTTATCATAAATAGACTCTAACTAATTAACCGACCAAATTTAAAAATCAAATGTATAACTAATTGTTGGAGATCACAGGCGATCTCATTTATTTAATTAAATACACGACAAATTAAATAAACGTAAATAAAATTGACCGATAAAATTAGATAAATATTTGGCTCTATATATTGACTCCACGTTGCATCAATAAATATTTGGCCCTATATAGACTCCACGCTGCATCAACTCTCCTCCACTTTTAAGAATTCGTCTCCCGACGAATTGCTGGATCTGCAGGCTTGGAGGTCGAATCCGCTGCTCAGTCATCCTCTGGAAGAACTGGTGTGGAGCGAATGGCGGGGTCTACACGCGGGCGTGGGTGACGCAGCCTTCGTGGTGGAAGAACATGTGTGGCGCGAACGGCGGCGTCTTCTTGAATGTTGTCTCCTCCTTATGATGATCGAAGAATTGGTGAGGCATGAATAACATGGCTCTTGGAGGATCCATGGCAAAACAATAGCACAATGAAAGGAGAGGAGGAGATGTGGCCAATGAATGAAGCCATGGGGTCCTTAAATAGGGGAAACCCATGGTCCTAATCCTAATAGGATAAGGGAGCCTCTCAAACTTCCTCTTTTCAGCCTTCTTCTTTAAATATTTCCGCAGCAGGGGTGCTAGTTGCAATTTTCGCACCTCTTCCATTAAACCAATATTGGGAGAGTGGCCTTTAGCTTTTCCCTTTAAATAAAAACTCTTGTCAGGGGGGAACTTTTTGCAATTTTTATAAATCAACCTCAAATCCCTAAAGTTGAGGGATTCGATTCCTATGGCCGAAACAACCCCCGATAGGGTTTCTTCCCTTCGTCTTAAGCGGCACCCATCGTTAGGGCTCTGCTTCCTCTGGCTGCGCGGAATGGGGACATCGACGGTATGGTGAACGACAACACTGGGATCGCGGGGGACTGGTGAATGGCACGACCTCGGCTTTAAGGAGTAGGGATAGGGGGGCGATGGTTGGGGCGGCAGGGTGCGGCGGCAACACCCCGGGTGGGCGAGGGTCGCGGAGCTTTGGGGAGGGTTTGGGAGAGGGGGAGGCGGTCGCGGTGACGAGAGGTGGGGTGAGCGGCGGTGGCTGGCGGGTCTGGTCGGGGTTTTGGGCTTCGGGGGTGTGGTTTGGGGTTGCAGGAAGGGAGGGCTGCATCGTTGTTGGATTTGCGGTGGTTGTTGCGGGTGTCAGGGCCGAAGGTTCCACAGCAGGAAGGGCGCGGATGGTGGGGGCTGTGGGTGCGAGGGTGGCGATGGGAGAGGGTGAGGGGGCTGGGGATGCTGCCGGGGTCGCCAGGAGCGAGGGGGGGTTCGCGGAGGGGTCCGACGGGGCTAGGGGGGCGCTGGGGGGGTTGAGGCTGCAGCGCGGGTTGGCGACAGGGCTGCCGATGAGGTGTTTGTCGATTCCGGGGGAGTTTGCAGGTCTGAGATTACCTGGACGGCGAGCGTATCGGCCTTTTTTCCTTCCGAAATGATCTGAACAGTGGCCGGATCTTCGTTCACGGTGGGGCTTTCTTCGCCAAAACTCGGGATAACGGCTTCGGTGATCGGGGTCGCTGGAGCCTTCAATCTGGCGGCGCGCATAGCCCTGAATTCAGCGAGTATTTCTCGACATCCGGCTAAGAATTCTTGACATTTGGACCGGAAGTCTTCGTCGGCTTGCCGTTTACGCTCCGACGAATGATGGCGTTTCGTTGCATGTCGGCGCGCATGTCTGTACGGATCATCAGATCGTGAAGTCGATCTGTAGGCCATGCTCTGATACCAAATGATGCAAATCGAATACGGCGTGGCACGGGAAATAAATTTGAACGGTGGAGATCATTTGGTGGAAGAAAATGGAAGGGTTGAGGAGAAGAAAACACGCCTGTCACGCGAGGTTGGAGGGGAAGAGACGCGGAGATCGCGTGGAGATGCAAATCGAATACGGCGTGGCGCGGGAAATAAATTTGAACGGTGGAGATTATTTGGTGGAAGAAAATGGAAGAGTTGAGGAGAAGAAAACACGCCTGTCGCGCGAGGTTGGAGGGGAAGAGACGCGGAGATCGCGTGGAGAGAGAGAGGGAGAAGGGGATAAAGATCTCAATTTTTCATTAACTTGAACTGCCTAAAACCAATGGACCCTCATCCCTTTATATAGGAGGGATGAGATTACAAAAATAGCAAATTAATTTAAATTGACAACTACTTATCCTAAATAGACTCTAACTAATTAACCGACCAAATTTAAAAATCAAATCTATAACTAATTGTTGGAGATCACAGGCGATCTCATTTATTTCATTAAAGACACGACAAATTAAATAAACGTAAATAAAATTGACCGATAAAAGTAGATAAATATTTGGCCCTATATATTGACTCCACGCTGCATCAATAAATATTTGGCCCTATATATTGACTCCAAGCTGCATCATGGGGGTTAGGGTTAGGGTTTCGGTACAGGAGCTCCGGTCTAAAACCGTATGATACCATGTTGGGAAAATAGAAAAGAGTTGTTTATTCCATGAACCCTAGGCTCTCTTATATAAGAGAGTAGCCTATGGGTAAATTGCATAAGACATTCATAAGAAGAAGGAAATTAGGAAACAATACAAATAACGTAACATAAATATATCTCTACAAATATGCCTAAAATACTCACATGCAGAAGCATACGACCTTACATGTTCTATTGCACATGCATACAACATAGCATGTTCTATTGCAGAAGCACACAACCTTAGTGCTCTTTTATCTCTAATTCTAAATTGCTGCCATTTCTCCCATATGTTTCTCTCTAGCTGGAAACCAGAAAAAATGAGATATTGTTCGTGTGAATGCACGATCACTATTCGTGCAACCCTTGGTGTGGTTAAACAAAAGATGTAGTTTTCAAGCGTGTTTGTGAAACAAGCGATACAGGAAGGACAAACATGTGCATGACTGCATGAAAAAGATAACTTAGAAAATAACGGAAATAACATGGTAAAACTTCAAATGTAAATCAGCATCATTCAGACCCTATAACAGATTCCTTTGAATGATGCAATCAGAAAGAAAGTTGGTGTAGCTCCGATCGAGGATAAGATGCGAGAAAACCGCTTAAGATGGTTTGGTCATTTGCAAAGAAGGTCAATTGATGCACCGGTTAGGAGATGCGAGTATTGGGATGTTGAGCCGGCTAAGAGAGGGCGAGGACGGCCCAAGAAGTGTTGGAAAGAGACTATACGAAGGGATCTTAGTTTTTTGGATTTAAGTCCGAGATTGACCCAAGATAGATCTGAATGGAGGCGAAGAATCCATGTAGCCGACCCTACTTAATTGTGGAAAAAGGCTTTGTTGTTGTTGTTGTATGAGCTTCCCTCAAAAAAATTTCCTGATATGAGCAACAAATAAAAATCGACTTTGAGTACATATTTTCATGGCCATCACTATTTTTTCACAACAAATCCAAGATTCGAAGCTAGAAATAACATGACTGAAATATCAAATTCCACCATATAAAGAGTAACAAGATGTAAAGTCTTATATATAGTATCAATGGTAAATGAGAACTAAGAATAAGAATAGGAAACGATTAAATCACACATAGAAACTTACCAATACTTGATCATGCCATCCCATCCACATGTTGCAACCTTGCTCTGCTCCAGAGGATGCCACTCGCATCCGATGCACACACCATTGTGGCATTTAAGCGTCCTGAAAACCTTGCAGCTCTTCCAGTCCCAAAACCAGCACTTCCCTTCCCCATCACCCGACATCACAAAACGTCCATCCGGCGAGAAATTCACCTGACAGGCATACCCTGCGACTATATGCCCTGCAAACCTCTTCTTCTTGTTCAACTGAAACCTCTCCTTGGTGCTATAGATAAGTATCTGATTGTCTAAACTCTGAGCAGCCAACCAGTTTGAATTCGGGTGGACCGAGATGGACGGCATAGAGTGCATATGTGGCTCACTTATATACTTGATAACAACCGGGATTCCAAACTCCCACACACGAAGAGACTTGTCGTCACTTGAGGTCACGAATCTCCGGTTGTTATCCACGAAAGTAATCGTGTTGACCGCACCCAAATGCTGATCATATTCTTGTGTGATCACCCCAGAGTTCATATCCCACTGAACTATCTTCTTATCACTCATCCCTGCCAAAAGGATGTTCTGCTTATCCTCGTCGGGATTAAGCTTAACGACATATGGTACTTTCCCTGTGGAGAAAGTCGATATCACCTTCCCTGTCTCCGTATCCCAATACTTGATGTTCTTATCATACCCCGCACTCAAGAATTTCGTCCCGTCATTGGAGAAGGATATATCACGGACTGCCTTAGAATGCCCCATGTATGTCCTCATACACTTGCCCGAATTGAACACATCCCAGATCTTAACCTTAGAGTCCATGCTTGCTGACAGAAGCAGATGCCCCTGCTTGGGGAAGAACCGGATGGCCGAGACCCCTTTCGTGTGCCCACTCCAAGTGTGCATGAGCCGCTTCGGAATGTAGCAGTGGTCGTTGGTCGCCTTGGCGTCCTTAGGTGGAGCGATCCACGATCTCCCCTGGTAGTCCTTCTCCTCCTTCCCGTGGAACGTGCTCTTGTCCGTGTGCTCAACCCGTTCCCGTCCGTCCCCGCCACGTTCCTTGGCGGCCTTCTTCTCGGCGTGCTCCTCCGCGTACTTCTTCTGCTCCTCGGTAAGCTCGGTCTGAGGACCCTCCCTCTTGCCGGACCATGGGCTCTCCTTGTTCTTGAGGACCCACTCGTCGGTGGCGGGATTATCGGGCACGTCTTCCTTGTCGATCTTGTCGTCTTCCTTGAGGGAAATCCGCCTACGCTTCTGCTCCTGCTGAGGGATGTTGTAGACGGAGAGTGCACTGTTGCGGGAGAGGGTGTCGAGATCGCCAACGTAGGAGGAGGGGTCACCGGACGGGTCTTGGGCGTAGCCGAACTTGTGGAAGGTGTTGTACTGCTCGTCGAAGAGGAAGGGCTGGATGGAGGCGTCCTCGACGAAGCCGAGCTTGTGGTTGCGGAGGCCCTGGGCGGTGCCGTCCTTGGCGTAGGGGTGGGAGGGTCCGTAGAGGGGAGCCCAGAGCTGATCGAAGGTGGGGTTGAAGGGGACGGCATGGAGGGAGGGATCGAGGGGGGCGTGGGAGGGTGCGTGGGTGAGAGAGTGGGTGAGGGCAAGGGCGGTGTCGTCCACGGCGGGGGCGGACGACTTGGAGCGGAGAGGAGGAGGAGGCGGGGAAGGGGAACGGTCGGAGGAGGGAGGGGAGGAGGCGGCGTCCGGGTCGGCGTCGTCGCTGTTGTCGGCGTAGCTCTGGAGGAGGTCCATTGGAAGGGGTTAGGGCTTTGAAGGGGAGGAGGCCACCGGAAGAGGAAGGCGGAGAGGGGTTGAGGGAAACGACGGGATGTCGGGTCGCCGGGGAGTGTCCGGGTCCGCGTGCCCGTTTAACGTTGGAGGCAAAAATCGAGTTGGCTCCGCCCGTTAATTCAAGCGCAATTATTTTCGCGATGATCCACTATTATTTGTAATTTTTCATGATTTTTGGAACATGTTCGGTGTGTTGGATTAAAGTAGAAAGTATGTCGTTTGCCATTTCTTTGTGTGGAGACTGTCAAGAGCAATGTGGGTTGATTAGTCGAATTACATAAGTTGTTTGTTGACTAATGTAATCACGATATCGATGCAAACATTAGATTAGTCAACCGATTTGAAAGTACAATCGATTTATCTTTTTTTTAAGTTGACTTGTCGATTTTTTAAGTCCGAATTAGTCGGATGCTGGACATAGTCTATTGGAGTTATTCTTGAGTCGATCAATCGACAATTGTATGTCCTGTCTTTAAGCTTAGTCGACTAACTTCAAGTATAGCCGAATGATTACTCTACGAGTCAACCATGTGAATTGCGAATTGCCTAGACATGGTCAAAATGCGGGTCGTGCCAACCCATGGGCTGGGTCGAATGGGCCAATGTAACGGTTGATTTTTTTAACTTCTCCAGCCCATAATTCCTCTTTATTTCCCTAATGAATAGCGTGTATATTATTCCAAAAATTAATGGGTATTATTAACCTATTGATTGCCCCATTTAGTGGCATAAAAGTTCAAAGGACCCTTTCCCCACTCGTCACTTTTTCTTGGAAATTAGAGAGAGAGAGAGAGAGGGAGGGAGGGAGGGAGGGAGAGAGGAGAGTTAGAGTGAGAGAGATCTCACCGGCAAATCGTTCTGATCGCAGAGAACGTCGGTTTCGATTTGGCAGAGGAGAACGACGGTTCAGGAGCAAGGTGAAGGCGTAACAATCCGGTAGATATGAATCCGTCAACTTGAGGTATGTGTCGATCCCTTAGGAATACTATTTTATGAATCGACATATGCCTTCTATTATTAGGTGTGATAAGTATTTACTTAGTTGCACAAAATAGAATTTCAAAATGTATGCATCTGTTTAGCATATCAATCTTTTAAATGCATGTATTGGTTTAAGAATTTTCGATTTTTGATAAATATACATCGATTTCATAGGATTGTCAGTTACGCAATGTCTTGATTTTGAATAAGACGTCTTAGTTAAGATTCGTGCCATGTGAATACTTACAATATCATAGAATTGTTTTAAACCATCCTACCAAATATTTGATCCCATGACAACTGTTCAACCGATCATGAGTCAAATAGGTACACGTGTTGTTAATTTCAGATGCTTTCCTTGCCACCTTAATCAACTTCCGCAACTTTTCATGTAAACAATAAAATTATTGGAACGTGTACATATTATTGGTTGATGGTCGTTACTTGAATCTTCTTAGTCGTTGATATTTTTATTAAACGGTTACAATGTTAACATTTTTTATTTGCTAATAAACCTATCCGACAAGATTTGATTTGTTTCGGTGGGAATGCTCGTGTATGTTGAGCCACATGATGAATATTCTACAGAAGTCTAATGTTTGCCTTCCAGTAAAGAGAAAGCTATTGCGCTACATTCAAAATAAAATTTTTAATGTCTATTTCCATAATTGTTATTGGAAGAGGAGTCTTTTAGTCTAAGTTAGCTTATATATTTTATTTTTCTTCAAAAAAATGTATGAATGTTACCATAGGATGAAATTTTACGTGTAGATTTGGTTAACTATAAGCGTGTGTAAAAAATGGGATAATCGTGGCAATATGTAATGTACAATTATTATGGAGGTGGATGGTTTAAACGAAATGTAGACAGACAATACTATTGCCATCTATGTCTCACAATTACCCAAAAATTGACTGCTCAGTACAACTTTAAGTTTTTCACACCGACGAGAATCAAAGAGAGTTACTCTCAATGTTATGGAAGAATTAGTAAGTGGAAATGAAACTATATATGTATATGTATGTGATTATCTTATGGAAAAAGGAAATGTTATTAAAAGAATTGAAATTTTCATAAGATGATTAATGGCATGATAACGATAAGCGGAGCTAAGTGCTACACCTAATGGTGGGAGCCACCTCTAGAGTCCAATTATCGTGTTAGCCCAAGGGGCAACGTCGCAAGGGACGCATGGTTGTAAGGAACCATAGAGGAAAAAAGTTAAGTCCTCTACAGTTGTAGCTACACTGTAAAGTATGTCATGTTCATGAACCGCTTGTGCCAGCGGTAAAGCCACCAAAACCAGCAAAGCCACCAAAATCATTAAGGATTAACAATTAAGACAACTTTAACCACTAAACAAACCAATGGTATATGTACAGTTTCTGAAATTGCTAAGGCATATGTGTGCAACTATGGTCAAGTAATGGCATTATGCAAGTGTTATGATTGTACTAGGACATATACGCAATTATGAAAAATTCTGAGGGTATAAGTGAAAATTATGTAAAAGTTAAGGCGTATATGCAAATATGGCAAACTTTAAGAGTATATATGAAATTATTGCTTTAATGGATGGATCCGGAAGGAATTCCTATTATATGCATGTTTACTTGAATTATGAGTCTCAAAGTGATAATATATGAGAATGGGTACATATTATCTGCGGTAAGATAATATTGTAAGGTGTATCGTTGTTTTGTTAAGATATTACAGGTTAGAGATTATGTTATAATGGTTTAAAGTAGCATAGGGAGAGTTGTTTTCCGCGCTAGCCGGCTTGACCCCAACTCGGCACATACTGAGCGTTAGCTCATAACATGTGTTGTTGTTTTTTTCAGGAGAACACGAGCTGTAATTTAATTTCTAGTTCAAGGCAACTACCCATCGTCATGAAGTTGAACCAATATAGATCACAGATGCATTATTTATGAAGGGATGTCGTTATGCCCACTGGAACATTGGTTACGCTACTTTATTTCGTAGCTCATGTTGCTATTTATGTTGGAACTGTAATAAGAGAACTTTTTATGTTGACTAAATTTTAGTTAAAATATTTATTTCTCTGCTCATTGATTACCATGCAAGTTTTCGGTAACGGCTCGGTCATGCGACCTAATGTTGCATGCTTCCGCCGGTCCTCACGACCATTCCGTTACAGCCAATGTTCTAAAACTTTTGTCCAAAGGCCGCAATGAGCCAGCCCATGGGTCCATTTTATTTTTTTTCAATTAATTTTTAATGTTATTTAATAAGTATAAATGATTTTATTACCATCATTTATACTTTATATAACTAATATAAGTTATTGGCATGTTACTCGACATGTAAACTATTTAATTTTAAGTAAAACTAGCATCAAATATGAAAAACTTAAAGTATATCATATTAATACATGTTTTATTTAGCTTCTATATTTTTTTTATTTTTGGTGGGCCAGGTCGGGTCGACCCATATCTCAACTCCCCTAATCCAATCCCAGTCCATGAGCGGGCGAGGCGGACGGTGTCCCAGCCCATTGGCTAGGTTTAGAATTGCCTAATCCATAGTTAGCTGAGTAGGTGCTTTTTAAATCAACTACCTTTTGTCCATATTAGCTTATTTATTTTTTTGGTTGGCTTACTTGAATTATGGTCGACCAAGCAGCTCTTAAGTTGACTATGTAGTTTGAGTAAACTAATCGCATGCTTGACCTAATTTGGTGGTTTAAAGTCGAATAAGACTCTTATTAAGATGATTAACATGATCGGTCGAGAAATGATTTGTATAAGTCAATTGCAATATCGGTTATACCCCTCTCTTTTTTGGAATATCAATTCAACCCCTGTCTTTTTCCACAATGATCACTTGTGCCACTAGGGTTACTTGTCGTCCATTCTCAATGTAAACAAACGTTAACTTTGAGGACACGTGGGGAATTAAATTTTTAAAAAAAGGTTGAAAAGTCTTTCCACCCGCTCCTTTCCTCCCTTAGCCTTCTCCCCCCCATGCTCCTCCTCGAACGTTCCCTCCTTCTCCTCTGCCTTTCTCCTCCATCACCCCCTCTTCCTCCTCTGCCCCCTTGCACCCTTCGCCTACCCCCCCCTTCATCTCTCATGTTGTTCACCCCACCTCCTCCACCTCCCATTGCTCCTCCAACACCCCTCCTCCTCCTCTACCACTCTCCTCCAACGCCCCCTCCTCCGCCCTCCTCTAGTGCTCCCCAAACTTTTACATGCATTCTTCGTGGCGAAGATCGATCTACCTCCGATCTCAGGAAATTGCTTCATCTTTAGACGATCATGCAGCAAGTGATGCTCATTTTGTTCCAGATGGTTCGGACTGTCGAATGATTAGAAGCCCAGATGTTGTTCACTTTCTGATGTTCGATGTAGACTATCAAGACTCCACGTGTTGGTTATTCCTGAGCATTAGCTTGTTCTATGATATCCGATGACAAGGCTCCTAGATTCAGGCGCTCTCGAATACCCAAACGATGGCGATCTCCTTCAGGTGGTGTGTTGTGCACCGGTACTTCTATGATTGTTCCTACAATAGAGAACTTGACTCCTCGACACTGCAGCCACAAAGACTCCTCGTCGGCCCGCAACATGCTGCCAACCCACCAATGAGAACTTCAACCCCCATCTGCAGCTAAAATCGAAGTAGTTATGTGCATTTGACGAGGACAACAAATGAGGAGGCCAGAGGGCGTGGGGCAGAGGAGGGGCCGGAGGAGGAGGATGGGTGGGGCAAGTTTTTTGACAGTTATGTCCCTCTTAACCTTATCGAATTTTGAAAAAACCACAGTTAAGTTCAACTCATTGATGACTAAAGTAACAGAGGGGCACGAGTGATAGAGCGATAATAAGTCGGGGCACAACTGATATTCTAAAAAAAGAGAAAGGTGCAATTGATATTACAATATCTCAGAGGGACAGCTGATAAAAATCCATCTATAAAAGATGAAAATTTTCAATGAAAATGGAGACTCAGGTTCTTTAAGCTTAGGTAGGGGGCTAGATTTTGTTATCTAATTTCCCCTCTTCTATTTATTAATACGATGAATATACTCATTGCTTTGCTAGACAGGATAGCCACCTACAATTTAATTTTAGGATTCTCAATACCAAATCTTGACCTAGATTACTAATTTCTACTTGCAAATGACCTTGTTATTTTCTTCCAATATAAATAAATGACAATGAAATATATTTAGATCTCTTTAACTATCTTCTCCTCGATCTCATGACTAAAAATCATTGGTGAAAATCTGAATGTTCTTCCTAAATCTAAACCTAGTATAAGAACAAGTAGTGTCCTAGGTCTTGAGGTAGAAATTGAGAAGTTTCCTTATGACTTATCTTGGCTCCCAACTCTCTCCAAGAAGTTTGAATTTTAGCACTTGGTTGCCTTTCATGAATTGACTCACCAACAACCTTGGTAGATGGAAAACTAAAATGATGTCCCTCTTCCTAAAGTAGCGCTAATAAACTCTTCACTTATCCCTATATGCTATCCTCACTCAAATTACCAAAAAAATGTGTACAAAGGATTTGACAAAGCGATACTGGAATTTCTATGTGATGGAAACTCAAACTAAACAAGATATATATGGATGCATAAGCAAAAATGACGACTGGGGAGTTTTAGATCTTGGAAACTTTAATGGTTCCATACTACTAGAATCTTTTAGTAGGATTTTGGAATATGATTTGCCCTTGATCATCAAGATCATTAAGGCCTCCTACTTCAAGGTTAAGATAGTGGTTGCGTTAAAAAATGGAGAAGCCTTCTCCCACTATAAGTAGGATCGGGTACATGGATTCTTGCTCAAATCTATATTGAAAGATTCAACTATTTTTACGATAGTTGTCGACTACCTAACGCAACCCACAAATAGGGGGATTTGATCCATGATCTTTTTAATGGTTGCGTTAAAAAAACTCAAACTTCTAGTGAGTGGTAAAAGCAGGCTCTAGTCAGTTAAGAGGCGTATGTTCAAAGGAGTTTGGCGAGTAATTGTTCAGACTCATGAACATGATGAGAACACAGTGTCATTTTCAGCTTTTCTTCAATGCACCACGTGATATTTTGACGGGCAATTCTTATTAGTAGTTGAAATGGACAGAGACATCAACTTGGTAGTTTATCTAGAAGGAGAAATATTTGCAAGTAGGGGTGCTAATCGAATCAGATACCATCGAATCCACTATGATTCTGATTCAATTCATTATAAAAGTTTCGAATTCGAACTTGAATCTAATTTTAAACGAATATGCTAACTTCAATTCAGATTCAATTCATTTTGAGTTTTGAATATTCAAATTCAATTCATTTTATTTCGAATTTGAAATGTAAATTGATGTTTTATATCTTATATAGCTAAAATTATATGAAGAATAATATAATATAAATATTTTATTATATAATTCTAATTTTGAATATATATCACTAAGTTGAAAAAATTATATAATCAAGGAAATATCATATCAATACAATCAATGGAAAAAGTGCCTAATTTTTACATTATTATGCCATTGACAATTGAAATATATTTTTTTCCATGAGAAGGAATATATAGATGCAATATAATTATATGAGGCTATCAAAGAGTTAAAATATCATTGACGAGAAAGTTGAATACATTATTACCACTGCTTGTTAAAGCAAGACAAGATCAAACTTATATAGAAAGACAGTATAAATTAATATTATTATTTAAAATAATGGGAATGGTAAAAATACAGAAGCAATATAAAACTTCTTTATTAAGCATGAGGATCTTCAATATAGAAAAACTAAGCCATGAAATGAACTATATGGAATTTTTGATGTACAAAGGAACAATTTACATCATCGTGAGAAGAAACTGTATATTACTCGTGCAAATATCGACTTGACGATAATATTCATCATGGATTGCCATGTATTGAAAATCAAAACAAAAAAAGCAGAGGAGAGACATCTAAATAAATTTCGAGCAACTTCAAATGTTGAGGAACTCGAAGTAGAAAAACCTTCATGTGCTAGGAGAAAGGTCACCATAATCTACCCTAGGTTTTTGGAATCTTTGGTAGATAATAAAAAAGAAAATGGAAAATGCATTTTAGGTAATGTGGGAACATGCAAATAAATGTGTAAGTGAGAAACTAGAATAACAATCTTAAGCATTTATTCTTTCCTAGTAGATTTTACGACTTATACTTTTTTACTATTTTTTATATTCAATATTTAGTCTTTAACTAATAGGATTATACATGCATATATATATATATATAACATACATATTAAATTGGGACGACTTAAAGTGCTTTACAATCCTCTTAATGCCTCAAATTTCTGAATAACACGCTAAAATTGATTATTACTTATACAAAGTAGTTCATGTCCAAGCTATTTTTATTATGCTAAAATAAGATGTAAAGATGAGAACTTAGATGTTTTGTGTAACCGATGAATGGACACACATCTTTGACTCATAACATATTTTGAAGTCAAACCACTTGAACTTATTTATAAAAAGGGAAATGAAAGAGATTGGGTCTCACTAATGCTACCCAATGTTGCATATACATGTCACGCATTGAAAAATCACGTCGTTGTATTGTGGGAGTATGGAAATCATAACGGTGAATTTTGGCATGATAAACCATATCAATGGAGCCTAGATATGATTATAAGCTTAAAAGTAACAACTTAATAACTATAGTAAGTTGGTTTTAGATTATCCTTAGATGCTTGCACATGTTATGCTTAGAGATATAATGCAAATGCTAAATCTTTCAATGTAAATTAAACATTGTAACTTTTTAATACATATTCATACATTGTTTTCTGTATCTATTTACATACAAATGAATTTGAATAAATGCATGTCAATCTTTTGATGCAATTATGCAATAATTTCTTGCACAAGAATATTTGGAAAGGATACTAATAGATCCAGAGTGGGGTCATTACAAGTATGTATGTAAATATGTATATATTATATGCATGTATTTATGTATGTACTATGCATATGAATATAAATATATGGATACATATATACATATATGTATATATATAAATATTAAATCATATCGAATATTTATCGAACGAATTCAGGTTAATTCAAATTCAATTAATTTGGAAATCGAATCCACAAGTTAAATTCAAATTCAGTTCATTTGATTGTAAATCGAACTTTTTTTGAATTTTTATCGAACGAACCCTAATAGAATTCGAATGATTCAGTTCAATTAGCAGCCCTATTTGCAAGCGTACTATGCTATTACTACGAGCATTTACCAGCTTGCGTAAGGGTTGTAGAAGCTTTTTTTCATTATCAAATTGGGGAAACTTAATCTTTTTCTTTACTATACTTGTTGTTTTTTGAATATTGACTAATCCCACTCTGGATTTTATGCAACATGATTAAAATCGATGGTAATACGGTACCCTCTCGATAATTTTTGTTTGATACTTCCGAAGAAACTAGAGTTGGATGAAAATGTTGTGAGGAAGCACTGTTGTTTATTTTAATTTTTTTATTGCGTCAAACTTGAAAAAATTTCAAGGCTTAGAGATGTCATGGGTCTTTACGTAAAAAAATTAGTTTTTACTATCTTTTGAGTTCAAAATTCCATTTTTCCATTATCGATGAATAGTCGTGTATCATTTCTTTAAAAAGAAATCGAACCATAAACGAATCCGGATATTAACGTTACATTTTATAAGAAAAAACAAGGGATTTTTACCCATGAACTCTATAAATTTTGTAAATTGCCTTCTCGATCTTTAAAACATCAATACTCCTCCATCGACCTCGTAAACTTGCTAACTCTTACCTCACAAACCTTGTAGTTTACTCCCATCCATTTTACCGTTAACACTAACCAAATTCCGTTAATTTTTTTTTACAAACTACCCATTTTGTTTATAAAAATTACCAACAATACCTCCTCCCTCCTTACCTTCCTCACCTCCCCATTCCTACATAGCACCAACCTCCTCCCTCTTCTCCACCCACCTCCCCGATGTCCGTCCCCTCCCCGACCTCCTTGTCGAAATAGGACTATGGAGTTGTATTTGTGCTATATAAAGATGGGGGTGGAGGCATTGCCTCAACACCACCACAACAACATCCATGTAGCCCCTGGAAAAGGGGGGGAGGGGGAGAGGAGAGGAGAGGAAGAGAGCGAGGGAACATAGAGAGTTGTACTTGTTCTTCTTTTAGCGATCTTTCTTCTATGGTGGTTGTGAGAGGTGGTCGACCACCATTATATCTGGTCGTTCTCGTTTTCATGTGCTTCTGTGATGGTGGTCGATTGCGCATCCGCATCTGTATCTACATCCGCTTATGTATCCAGGGATCCGGTATCCGAGAGGTGACGATACCAGTGGCTCGTGTTCCCAACAAGTGGTATCAGAGCCATGTTTAGCATTGTTGAAGGGACACGATGCGGCGGGTCAGAGCAAAGGTCGACGTCGATGAGATGACGTGATGCAACATATGCACAATCCTCAGAAGCCGTGATATGGTGGTCTTTGGAGAAATCGACCAAAGGCGTCGGAGAATTCTGTTAACGGCGGTTGGCAGGAGATCGTGCAAGGTGGCACGTTGAGGGCAGTGAGTTCCTGCTAACAAAACTTGCAGATGATGATGGCGGCCCAGTACAGACCCAAGACGATGAAGAAATCATGATGGAATTCAACTCAAGGAGGAGATTGTTAGGATTAGAGTCATACTAGGATTGGGAATCCTAATAGTAGTTGAGTTGTATTCTATTTATAGTCCTATTGTGAATAGGACTATGGGGTTGTATTTGGGCTTTATAAAGAGGGGGTGGAGGCATTGCCTCAGCACCACCACAACAAAAACCATGTAGCCTCTAGAGAAAGGGGAGAGAGAAGAGAGGAAGAGGGCGAGGGAACTGAGAGAGTTGTACTCATTCTTCTTCTAGTGATCTTTCTTCTCCGGTGGTCGTGAGAGGTGGCCGACCGCCGTTATATCTGGTTGTTCTTATTTTCATGTGCTTCTGCGATGGTGGTCGATTGCGCATCCACATCTGTATCTACATCTGCTTCTGTATCCAAGGGTACGGTATCCGAGAGGTGACGATACCTGTGGTTCGTGTTCCCAACACCTTATGCGCGACCATCACCCCGGTGTTGCTTTCTATGTTCACTGCGATCCAATGAGTCCGACGTCCGTGCCGTGGTGGATGATGCTGTGGTCGCCCACGGCAAGCTCGATGTGATGTTCAACAACGCCGACGTCATCATCATCGTCAAAAGTCGCATCCTTGAGATGGAAAAGTTGGAGTTCTAGAGTGTAACTGCAACTAACATGATAGGCTCCTTCCTTGGGAGAAGCACACAACCCATGTGATGGTCTCTGTCGGCAAGGGCTCCATCATCATCACAGCAAGCACCGCGTCGGTCATGGGTGGCCTGGCATCGTACCCATACATGTGCTCAAAGCACGCACTGGTGGGCCTTGGGAGGGACGCTGCGATGGAGCTCGGGGTGAGGGTGAACTCTGTTTCGCCTTATGCGCTGGCGACGCCAATGGCGACATCGTGGCTGGGGGTTGTGAAGGGAGAGAAGGTGGAGGAGATCTTCGATAGGAGCAATGAGCTAAAGGGAGTGACTCCGAAGGTGGAGGATGTGGCGGAGGCGGTGCTATACCTTGCCAACTAAGAATCCAACTACGTCAGCGGCCATTAACTTGGTGGTAGATGGTGCTTTCACCGTTATGCACAAGCTTCACAATTAATTGGGTACATTGGATGGTGCTTCATCATGTTCGTTCCTAGTGGTGGATGTGCTTCATCTTGTTCGTTCCTCGTGTCCCACGCAGCAAATCATCTGGTACATCACCAGTAAGTCATCATGTTCGTTCCTCGCGCTGTCGACGGAGGAGAGCGTTACGGTGGAGCTGTTGCAACTGGCGGAGGTGCTTCGCATGAAGCTTGACGAAGGAAGAGCTCCACCTGGAGCTTGATAGAGGAGGGTTGTGAGGATTTCAACGATAAGGCGGCAAAGCTCGATGACGAGCAGCATGTGCGGCGAAGGCACCTGAGAAGGGGCTCTGATTTGCGGTTAGAAGGGTCCTGACAAGGGGCTCTAATTTGGGGTTATAAGAAGAAGATGGAATAACAGGTCACCCTCCTCCTTCCCTTGTTCCTCTACCCTTCTGATGGGAGAGGAGAGTTACAGTGTATTTATTAAGCAATAATAAATATTTGATTAACCGGTTCAAGAATTCATCTTGAAAAAAATTTTAAAAATTATTTTAGTGATTAGAAGACATGGTTTATCCGTGAAAATAGAAAAAATATGATTTGGTAGACAGATGGAGATGCGGTGAAGAGAGAGAGAGAGAAATAAAAGGAGGAAGAAGAAGAGGAATGAAGGAAGAAGAAGAGGAAGGGGATGAAGGATACGAGGATGTGGAAAATCCACCGTCCAATACACCTACGGTTAGATTAACCCATGTTATTAACTCAAGTAAAAGTAAAAGTAACAACGGAATCTGTTGGATAATACGGAGCAAGTTTATGAGGTCGAGGAAGGAATATCGATATTTCAAAGGTCGAGAAGGTAATTTACAAAATTTACAGGATTCCTGAGGAAAAAAATGTCAAAAACCAAATAGTTTGATCAATTTAAACTTTAACCTTACCATACATATAAGCGAATAGAATCTTTCTTCTTATTTTGATAATAAAAGCAAGATAGGAAAATAATATCCATTTATTAGTGAACACGAATTAATTGTCCTTTCTTTATAGCCAATCTTGTTTCATGATAAAGTTCTTGATCCATTCAGAAATAATTCTGAAAGATGGAGGGGAGAGTGGGTGCTAGACATGAATAAATCATGGGAGGATCCTTGAGGGCATGTTTAGTAACTAAGTTGAGTTGGGTGAGTATCCTTCTGTGAATAGCAGTTGTTTAGATGGTTGAAAGGATCGGAATGGTAAATGTGATGCGATGTGACATTAATTATGTGTTATATTTTATTAATGAGTATAATATGTTTTTATGTTAATTTGTTTATTTGAACATGATTAGACGTATTATAACAAAGAAATTGTATGGTACATACAACTAATTCCAATCCAGGAATACAGAGTAGAGCAGAGGATATGTCAGGTTACCCCGAGATAATCTGGCAACCAAACAGTGAGAGTATGTATCTATCCTTTCACTTTAACACCATAGTACTCGGCAATTCATCTACTTGAGTTTTTTTTCATCCATTAATCTGGTGATCCTCTTCCATTTAATTGATTTACTAGATCCGTACTCGAAATATAATCTGTTCATTCTATAGGCTCTTCACTTCAACTTTTTAAATATAGATATCTCCGGGGATCTCATTTGTACATCAATGAAATGTCCCTTAGTCATAAGCATGAATTTCACGCAAAAGAAATCGACCCTAATAAGAATGTGAAAGATCAACCTTTTCTTCTCCAATATTTTACATACATACTTTTGTTATGGCATACAATTAAAAAGATATAAACCAATTATTCTCTCAAACTTCCAGAAAGTCATATCACAACAACATACACTTTCAACAACAAGCTCTCCATCTAAATACCAAAAAATAAACAAACAACTTACTCACCGACTTACCCCATAAATAAAGTTATCCCCCTTTTTTTCTAAAAAAACCATTCACGATCATTCATATAGTAACTAAGTTAAGAAACACGTAACAGAGTTCAGTTATAATCAAGATTTGGACCAAATTATGGCCAGCATCAAGGACAATTTTTTTTTCTCAAAGCTAAGCACAAAAAGGCTAAAGTTGATTACATAAAAAGAAATTTCCCCTACCATAGATTCACGGCGATGTCCACCATCTTGCTCCATTTATGCCATGGAAGCTTTAAACACTGACCTGAGAGCGTTGGCGATGGGTGCGCAAACGACCAAGAGTTAATTTGAGCTCCTCTCCCCTGCAAACAAGAATAAGCAAAATACTTTTGGTTTTAGAAGTAAATGAAAATGCTTTTAAACATAGAATATAAGACATAAAGCGGTGAAAGGACTATGGTCTCCCTTTATTTAGGTTTGATTCGCAAGCAATGTGTAAGTGCTCTTAAAAAAATATGATGCCATTCACATTATGTTCCATCGATTTGGATTTGTTATTTGAGATGCGATAGTAATTTTCCAACATGTTGTCATTTAAAATTATATATCAAAGATAGATAGCACTTATCTAATAAGTGAGCATTCTGATAATATATGCTTGTGGGTTTTATATTCTTTCTTTTAAGCACGAATAACATTGATTCACCAAACAAATATTGAATACATAAAGCTTGTCGTGTGTGATTAGTTTATTAAGCAAAATTGTTCATAGGGAAAAAAACTCTGGGGGGAATTGCTTTAACCAAAGCACACTGTGTAGCCTAGGTCCTATGCTCCATGTGTCCCAATGTTTGGTTTATCTGATTATTTATGTTCCTATTTCACTCCCTACTAGGGAAACCTATTAGGTCTTTTGAATATGTTGTTGGGAAGGAGGTTAAGGCTTGCTTTGGATGGTACATATCTTGTTGTGGTACAAAAAAGTGATCCTTCGTCGCTTTGAGCAATTATATTTCACATTAAGCATCTTATGTCTGCATGCTTGAGAGCTCTTTTTGTTCAGCGATTGACTCCATAAACTTGGAAATTAAGGGTCGTGTTGTCATTCTATCGATCGTCCCAGACGGAAGAGTGAACCTCAATTTCAACGATTTTTAAAGAGGTCTCACATAAAGCTTTCGATCACAATTTAGCCGAAGCAAAAGTTTGAATACGATTCCTTATTTATATAAAACAGATGAACCATCCTAGCCTTATGATAATACACACTGATAATATCAGAGGTGACTTTTGGCGCCTTTTCTTGTTTTATACATAGCCCATGAGAGCATGGAGTTATTGAAGGTTTTTATGTAGCAGACAGACGTGATCCAACTCCGTTACTCTATTTTCATTCCACGGGAACTCTCTTCTTGTTTTATCGATGTCCTTAACTACCTCCATTGGGAGTTTAACCAATCCAAGAAGATGAGTTGCCAAAGACATGAGGGAAGAGTTAAGTAAAGCCTCTCTAGAAGGTAGAAAAACAATCATGGCTTTCCATCCCTAAAGCTTTATTATAAAACTCTTCACAAATAGCTACGAGTCACTTTAAGGGGGTTTGATGATAAGAGAACACTTAGGTAGGTTATCCACTCCTCCAAATCAGAGAGACTCATAGCATGAAATGAGGATTTGTTTTAATTTATTTGTAAACTTAGGATTACAAGGAAGGCTTTAAGGATCAAGGAGATATTTTGTAAGGTAGTCTAACTATATTCTAAGAATATAAGTAGATCGTCTGCAACTTGGATGTTAGCTACTTTCAAATCAGGGTTGCAAAGAGAGAAGCCAGAGGAGATTTTTTCCCACCAAGTTTCAAAGCATTCCATATAGTACATTCAATGAGTTGATGAAGATTAAATCAGAGGGAGGTTCCCCATCTCTAACACCTCTCAATAGTTTAAGGAAACCCTCCAAGCTATCATTGACTTGTAGAGAAACACCACACCCAAGTTGAGAACATGTCCATGCATTCCAAATTCCCAATATATCCATCCCTCACTTAATTATGTCCGAACTTTGTGTAACGAAGGCTTTTTTAAAGTCACATAATCCCTTACTTTTCTTTGTACATTGCCATCTCTCTAAAAATTCAAAAGTGAACGAAAATAATTGAGGGATTATGCTCACACAAGAACACACTGGAACAAGGGGATATAATCAGCTAGTTTAAGAGCCCATCTATTAGCCCTATGTTTGGAGATAATTCGCATAGGGACATTATTATTAGACTGTAAAGTCAGTTTGGACGAGGTTTTACTTGTAAAGAAGACCAAATTAAAATCTACTATCAAGATTAGATGCCTATAGAGCGAGGCAAGAACCTTGAAATGGTCTAAGAATGCATGTTTAGCTTCTGCATGTGGGAGGCCATAGATATTTACTAGTTTAAAACTAGTCCCTAAGAAGATATCGGTTAGGAGAAATCCTTGATCTCCTAGCAACTAAAAGTCAGAAGGGTATTTAGTTCGATTTAGTGCATATTTCGAGGGTATCGTAGAGGTTTTCTTCCAAAGTTTCTTGCTAATGGGATGTCCAAGGCATTGCAGCCATAATATTTTGTATTTTTGGTAAGTCACGATTGAGTCCTTTGTGAGCTTATTTTCTAGTTTCGAGGAATGGCCATGATGTTTAGGGAAGGGGAAACATCAATATTAACTAGTTTTCAAGTTGATTTTATGCATAGGTCAAACTTGCCTGAGGACAACTCTACAATGTTAGGAGGGCTACCTAAGTCTCTATTCCAAGTGTAGGAGTCATTCTTTATCAACTTAGCTACAAATCAAATAATGCATTCTATTACGCATTTCCCAAACTATTAATGCCAAACCCAAGAGAGCTTCATGCCACATGTAGCAGCAATTGAGGTGGTTGCACCCTAGGTAAAGATAACTGGCTTTTGCACCATTAGTTTTGGATATCTATAAGAAGCCGTCAATTATGAATCTGGCGGTCACATGTTGATCTCTAGGAGATTGAGGTCGATGGTGATTTAGGGTGAGGTTTTACAAGGGGTCTTGTTCATGGGTTGAAGCATTGTTGAGGGTACATCGTCATCCTCATATCTAGTGGCTTTACATAGGAAGGAGGTGTTGGGACATGAGCCGATATCGTCTCCTCTCAGATACCGGTTATTGGGATACGGTCTGCCTTATACTGATATGGATGCACAATTTATCAACACCACGGAAGCACGTGAAGAAAAGAACAACCAGATATAACGGTGGTCGGTCGCCTCTCGCGACCACCAGAGAAGAAAGATCACTATAAATTAGAACGAGTATAACTCTCTCTGTTTCCTCGTTCTCTCATCTCTTTCTCCTCTCTCCTTCCCCTTTCTCTAGGGGTTACATTATTCTTGTAGTGGTGTTGAGGCAATGCTTCCATCCCCTCTTTATATAGCCCAAATATAATCCCATAGTCCTATTCCCAATATGACTATAAATAGAATACAACTCAACTAATATAGGATTAGGCATCCAATTCTATTAGGATTTCTACTCCTAATTTGACTCTAATCCTAACAATCTCTCCTTGAGTTGAATTCCATAACGATCTCGTAATCGTCATTCTGCACTGTGCCATCCTCGTCATCTGCAAATCTCGTTAGCAGGAACTCACTGCCTATGGGTGACACACCCATCCCTGAGTGACATCAACATGACAACTTGCATGATCTCCTTCCAGCCATCGCTAGCAGAATTCTTCGATGGCTCTGGTCGATTTCTTCAAGAGACCACCATATCACGGCTTCTAAGGATTGCACATCTATTGCATCTCATCATCTTATCGACGTCGAACCTCGCTCTGATCCTTACATCGTGTCTCCTCAACAGCGTTGAGCCCGGCTCCGATACCACTTGATGGGACCGTAAGTGGTACCAACTCAGCTCTGATAATAGTTGTTGGGAAGAGGACCCACCAATATCATCTCCTCTCGGATACCAGATGTTGGGGATACGAACACCCCTAGATACGAAAGCGGATGTAGATGCGATCACCTTATATGGGTATGGATGCGCAATCGATCAACACCATGGAAGCACGCGAAGAAAAGAACAACCAGATATAACAGTGGTATGTCACCTATCACGACCACCGGAGAAGAAAGATCACTATAAATAAGAGCGGGTGCAACTCTCTCCGTTCCCTCGTTCTCACATCTTTTTCTTCTCTCTCCCTCCCCTTTCTCTAGGGGTTACATTGTTCTTGTGGTGGTGCTGAGGCAATGCCTCCGCCTCCTCTTTATATAGCCCAAATACAACCCCATGGTCTTATTCCCAATAAAAATATAAATAGAATACAACTCAATTACTATTAGGATTAGGAATGCAATCCTATTAGGATTCCTAATCCTAATTTGACTCTAATCCTAATATGAGGATAGAGGGGGCCACACCTCGTGAGGATAGATTGTGGAAGGATAACTGGGATGATAGGGAGTACACCTTGGTATTTGTCCTGAAAATGGTAGCAACCTAGAGATGTGTGAAATGGAGATACTTATGAACATGCTCGATCTGTTGTCTAAAAAGATAGACAACCGTCACTATATCGATCGGGCGGATCAACCAGAAAAAGATTTGTGTATTTTTATTTATACTCCTAAACTAATATGTATAATGATCAGGAATGTCAAACTCGGGGAGGCAACTACGTGAACTAGGGTAAATAGGTAGAGTGATCTAGGTTATGAGGGTTTTATGGTTTTTTAAGATTTTTAATTGTTTTTAGTCTTTTTTAATTTGTTTTAATATTTTCAATAGGTTGTTTTTATATGCCTATGTGTAAAGAAATATATGTATAGGTTTTATATTTTACATTTCATTTTATCTTTTAATATTTTTATATTTATTCAACTATTTTTAGTGTTTTTAGGTTATTTTTAGATTTTTTATAGATTTTATATTGGTTTTAAAAGATTAAACAAGTTATTATGTAAAATAAGGAAGTATTTTGGATTTTTAAAATAGTAAATGACAACAAAATTGTTTGATTATATTTTAATGCAGTAGAACGTAAGAATACCTTTAAAACAATGTATTATATGTATTTTTAGTATTTTTTATGATTAGTTATGATTTTTAAGTTTTGATGTATATTTGAATTTTTAAATGTTATAATATTTGATTTTTAGTTTATTTTTGGCTTAATATTGAAAAAAAGTAAATACCTAATAATTTTTTGTGAAATATTTAAGGGTATATTTGTATTTTTTATGGATTTAGAAGTTTCAAAGTGTTTTTGTATTTGGTTTTGTGATTTAAGGAAAATATAAAATGCAATTATTTTTCAAAATACTTTTTATTATTGTATAGAGTATGATATTAATTATTTATGTTTGATTTTTATCTTTTATATTTTATTTTATATATTATTTATTTAATATACAATATAGGAGTATTGTTTTAATTACAAGAAACTAATAGGTTTGTGCGTAAATAGAAAATACTATGGGGTATGCACATAAATAAAATGAACACAATAGGGGATGTATCCGCAAAACCCTAGATGGCTCATTGACAGATTGTGAAAACCCTACGTTAATTTGGTCGAATTAGCGATGTCGAAGTTGTAGCCGGGTAATATAGGAATCGCCAAAAAATGATCACACCGAGAAATGATAATAGAGAATTAAGTCTCAATGCAATCAAATTTATTTATTTTACTTAGGTAAGTCCTAAGGTCAAACTCAAAGAGGTAATCTAAGGGTCCAGGATTAATAATTAAATAATTAAAGAAATTAGTTTTTCTGAAGAAGAAATAATATTTTTGGTGCTTTTATCTTTTTTAGATTTTTTTATAGGTTTTAATTTAAAGAGATGTAATTAATTAATCAAGGAAATATGATGCATGGATTTTTAAAACAATTTTAATGCAAGAAAATAATGATATGTTGTATGGGACAAGAAATAAATAACACTATTTTTTATTTTTAATTGATGACATGATATGGTGAAACGATGATGCAAATATGAATGTGATAAATGAGGGAGTAAGTGAAATCAAGCCCAGCAACCTAAGAAGCAAATCAAATAAATTTAAGAGCCCTTCCCTTTATGTCAGAACTAATAGATCAATTAATTATAGAAATGTGTAATCAATTAATTTCCACAAATTCACAAATTTATGAGAAATAGAATCAAAGATTGAGAATAGTTGTGCTCAAAATTATCAGATAGACATCCTAACTCAAATAATGTCTCAAAAGTGGATTCTCAGTGTTCTATATGAAAGACAATAAATCAGGGATCAAATCGATACCAAGAACATAAAGATCTGATAAAGAATGTTCAAGATATGAATGTCTGAAGTTAAGGGACCTAGATGTAAAATAAATAAATAAAATACTCACAATTACAGACCTAGGAAGGATCATTCTGTAATTTATCAAAACCGACGGGCTTCTAATGTAAACTGTCAGGGATATGTACGTGGTTTGCGGGGATCCTGGAGGTGCTCTACAAATGTCCCCAAGGGACACGTACGCTTCACGTGCCTCCTGGCTGGGGCGACTGAGGCGCTCCTTGGGTGGCAGGTGGCGACTGAAGGTGCATGGTTTAATTAGTCCAAAAACCTTGGTTAATTGTTGTGAATTAATCGTGCGAAAATAATGATGTATCGTTTCGTCGTAGGCGGGTAATCGGAATCAATCAAGAAATAATCACTTAATATTTAATTCAATTAATCCAAGTGATTTTATGTTTGTTTTACTTGAGAAAGTCCCAAGGTCAAACTCAAGGAGGCAAAGGAACAACGTATGTAAATGTCTATCAAATTTTGTGTGCGATTTTTGAGGCGAAATATTTTTTTGGTATTTTCAACGTAATTTTAGAATGCAAATGAAAAAGCAGGCCAATTTTAAGGACTAGAAAATTAATATCTATCAGACAAAGTTAAAAAATTATGAAACTTGGCCGAGATTTAAATAATGATGAAATGAGCACAATGTATTTTTTTGGAAATTTTGATGCAATATAAATATTTTATAAATTAATGAATGCAGAAAGTGGGATTTTCAAAATTAATTATAATAAATATTAAATTTATTTATTTTTAGTAAATAAAATTTATAAGATTTACCGCTAGGTGATCTATCTCAGAAAAATCCTAAACTCTAAAAATGTTGAATTTAATATTTCTTACAAATTAATTACTAAAATAGACAAAATGATTTTTATAGAGCAAAATATGCATGAAAAAGCAATTCTTTTTGGGCACAATGTAAAATACGATTAGTTATATGATCCGTGAATTTTTGATAATTTGTGAAGCTATAGTTAATAATCTATGAATTTCTAAGCACAGATTGATCAAAATATGCAATTGTCTACAAGAATAGTAATTAATAATTGACCATAGAGAATCGTTCCGAAGCCATTTGCTATTTATTTTTGATTTTACAAACTATTTATTTTTCGAATTTTCTGGTGCTGACACATGGCAGCACCTGGTGCTGCCACGTGTTAGCCGTTTTAAGGTATTTATTTATTAAGTTTTATAAAAATAATAATTAAAAGCGTCCACACGTGCGTCGCACGTGCCTCCCAGGCATGTGCTCCGCACGTGCTCGCCCTTTCAAGCCCCCTGCCACGTGTCTTAATCGCGGCCATCCGATCTCGGCCAATCGGATGGCCGCTGTACTTCGTCTTCCTCCCCTTTCCTTCCCAATCGAGCACCACCGCCTCCCTTCAAAATCTCCGTCGCATATTTCTCTGTCGCGCTGCCTCGATCAGATATCCCAATCTTCGCCAATCACCACCTCGCCGCGTATCTTCTCCGATCTTCGAATCTCGTCAACCCCAATCGCACCCCGATCCTCTTCATGTCGCATCCCCCGGATTTCGCCGCCGCCAGCAACCCGACCTTCCATCTCCGGCTGCCGTCCTAACCCTATTTAAGGCCTCCTCTGCACTCGACTATCTTCATCCACTGATTCATCAGCAGGAGCCTCCCCTCGGGCGTGACAACCGATCAACCCTCCAGCCGGCGTGATCCTAGGTGCCCTCCACCTCGTCGCAGCTCTGCCTCTGGCAGCTGCTCTGCTCTGGTGTGTTCACCGTCGAGCTCTACCGCTCAGGTACCACTCCACCCTTCTTCGCTGCACCTCTCATCTTCCCGACCATCAAGCTCCCCATCTCCGATCTATCTCTCGCTCTCTCGTTTGTTATCTCCTTCACCGACTCCTACGCCGCCACCGCCGTGCTCCTCCGACCGACAATGACTCCATCCAACAACTTCACCGCTGCCATCAACGATGCCTTCTTCATCAACAACCGCATCGATTCCATTACCTTCGTCACCGATCAAAAGCGCCTCACCACAGACACCACAAGCAACGCAAACTTCATCTTCTCCGCCTCCAAAGCTTGCCGGACTCCGCCTCTCCACCGACGTCCACCGGTCGTGTGTCGGCCACCCGTGGCCGTTCGATCAGCCTGCCAACGAGATCCAGGCCATTGAAGCATCCTCGAGCATCAACCATTGGATCAACATTAGACACATTTCTATCAACGGTTCTGATTCGCGACCGACCCTTCGTCCGAGCCACCCCCGTACTAGGAGCCTCGGGTGGCCCAAGGCGTGCAGAAAGCGACACGTGGAGGCTCGTGCCAAGCCTCTTGCCCGAGCCTACACCTGCACGTGGCCTGCACGTGGGCCGAGTGGAAAATTGTAGAAGGACCCCCAGACTTCTCATTATTCACAACACAACCCAGCCGACCAAAGGGCACGTGCTGCGCACGTGCCCCTCTGTAGATTTTGCAAGAAGATCCCCGAAAAACTGGTAATTACATCTAGGTCCCCACTGTTCTTTTGTTTAATTTATTTGCATCTGTACCCCCGTGTTCCCGTTAATTTTAAACAAGCTACATTGCATATTTTATCTATCCAAAAATAACATGATGTTTCTCATTTAATTCTCTACGTGTTGACATATTGTGGACATTTTTGGGATTAATGGTTAATTAATAATGAATTATTTTGTGGAAAATTGCATATTTTGCCCAGTTTGTGCTCTAATTTTTATAGTTGATTAACCGTTGCTCTAAAAATTCCCAAAAAATAACATATTGTAGAGTTAATTGTGGTAGACATTGCGCCCAAAAAGAATTGAATTTGCAAACATAGTTTGCCCTGTAAAAATCATTTTGCATATTTCAGTGTTTGATTTTTAATAGGTATTGAAACTAGTATTTTCGAGGTTTAGGATTTTTCTGAGATCAATCACCTAGTGATAGATCCTAGATAATTTTGTTCCTTGAAAATAATTAGGTTTAGTATTTAATATAAATAAATATTGAAATTCATTTTGTTTGCATATAAAAATTCATAAAAAATTCATATTACATCCAAAAATTCCAAAAAATTTACAGTATATCCATTTCATTATATTTTGCATAGTGGCCAAGTTTCATATTTTTTGGACATCATTTGAATGTAATTGATATTTTAGTCCCTAAAATAGGCCAAACTTGCATATTGCATTCTTTATTGCATTAAAAATTCCAAAAAAAGACCGTCTCAAAAATCGTACACGAATTTTGATAGACATAATTCTAGGTTGTTCCTTTGCCTCCTTGTGATCGACCTTGGGACTTGCCAAAGTAAAAAAACATAAAACCACATTGATTAAAATTGACGAATATTTTGTGTGGTTATTTTTTGACTGATTTCGATTGCCGCCTACAATGAACGATAAATCATATTTTTACGCACGAAGATAAAAACATCCTTTTAACAAGCGGATATCGGACCCGTCAGATGGCGCCGTTGTCAGGGAGGTAAACAGCTTAGATTTTTGTCTTAAAATTTTGTTGTTCGGTTTTCGGCATTTGGGTAGTCTGACCCCTGAATTTTTCATTGTAAATTCCATTTTTTCTTTTCTGCATTTTTTATTTATTTTTCAGCATTTATTTCTCTCCTTTTATTTTTGGTTATTTTTGAGTCACTCTCTTACATTTTCTCTCTTTCTTTTCTTACGAGGTACCTGGCATACGTGGAGCGGTTTTTCAAGAAATCAAAGCATCTTCACCGACATCCGAAAATGCCGCAATTAATTTAAGATCGAGTCGAGTCGTGAGAGAGCTTAGAGTCTAGGTTTTTAATTTCTGTAATTTTATTTTTACAATTAATTGCTCATTTACAACAGTGTCCGTTTGGACTCTCGCGCATGTAAAAGACTCTGAACTTTCTTCTGTGGTGTGTCGTGGCCTGTTTCAGTCTCCAGTGAGGGTGGGCCCGACTTGAGTGGCGATTAGGATAGACCTGCACATACGGCTCTCAGAGCATTTTAATTTCTTGATTGTGCTCGTAGGAATTAAGCCACACTTCACATTGATTGAGACGCACATAGATCGTTCAATTTAGCCAAAAATTTAACTTAATTCTTTCCCGCTAATAGAACTTTCTGCTTAGGTATATCGGCTTGCATTTATTTAGAATAATCTTTCAATTCTGTATTGCATCCCACATGAAGATTGCGAGGATTCACTGTAAGTCTTCTAACTGAGCATACATCATAGTTTTTCACGTGCATCAGCTTTTGCCGAACTTCTCCCTCTTGTTTTATCACCTAATCTTAACGAAAATCAGGACTGGATGGTAGACGTGTATTTGTGCTCATTTAAATTCTTCAGTGATCACCTAATTAAAATTAAGACTGCTAAATATAGCCGATCTTAAGAACCCATAAAATCAAGAATTTTTACGGGAGAGCATCCCCGACATAGTTTGCTTTTATCTTGTAGCGAGGAGAGATACGCACACTAGGATAGAGCCAAGCCAGGATTTTCATACCGACTACTGATTCTACCAAAAACGATTAGCTACTTCTCAGTGAGGATCTAACGGGTAGCCGGTAAATGGTCAGGATTTCCTTAGCAGAGTGGGTGGTTTAGAGGACACTGCGTAAGGCTCTGTCCTCAAGTAAAGGGCAGCTGTTCTACGGTCCTTACTTACTCCCATACTGGCTGAAAGTAGGTGCAACTAGTCGTAAGAATTCGAGACAGTTGGTCGGGAAATACATGCACCTAACAGCTCGTTTAAACAGCTTGCAATATTTGAATTCTCACCAATTAAAACTAACAAGATAATTGGCCGAACTCTCACGGCCTTCACTGAGTGAGTTGGTGAAACAAAGCTCTGTATTGTGTTTGAATTATGCGTAGATCTTAGTTAATCATCGAATACCGCACACTTGTGCCTAGATCATGAACCATACACCTCTTGTTGATCTTTTGAAATCGAGAATGGAAGATTGTGGTAATTTTTGTTCGGACTCCGCGAACCCTTCTCTGACCACCACAAACTTTCCAATCTCAAAGGTTCAGAGGCACTCTTACTCAGGACCACCTTGGGGTTTAGGGACACCTCTCCCATAAACCCTCCTCTTATGATTATTTCAAAACTATTGACCCCGATTTTTCACAATCTGAAGGTGAAGAGAAGAACTCACAAAAGATGCCTCCCACGAAGAACAATCATGAAGATGAACTTAATGAAGATCTAATGTAAATGATTCTTGCGAGACTATCCGCGTCTGAGCAGCAACAACTTTTACTGAGGGAACAACTAGAGCAGTTGAATGCTGAGGGAGAAGAACCAATGGAAGTCGCATACAATCCTGGGAAATACAGAGTTAGAAATTACTTGCAGCCACCTCAGCCAGAGGTTCACCATGAACTGAAACCACACTTCCTAAGTCAATTACCACAATTCCATGGTAATGCAAATGAAGAACCATATGAATTTTTGCAAGACTTGGAGCTGATATGTTCTAATTAGAGGCACCCACAAGTCAGCAAAGACTACATTCGTCTCACTGTACTACCTTTTGCCTTGAAAGGGAAGGCAAATTACTGGGTGAAAAATTTAGGAGTGACTGTGACTACTTATGATAGGTTCAAAAACCTATTCTTGAATAAATTCTACCCTCTGAGTCGAACCAATCAAATGAGGACTCGCATCACCAGTTTCTCAGCTGCCTAATGAACCACTTTGTGATGCATGGGATAGATTCAAAGATCTGCTGCAGAAATATCCATGCCATGACATGGATAATAACATCCTAGTTCAGTCACTCTACTCTGGCCTCAACTACGAGACTCAGGGTTTAGTCAGCGCTGCCTGTGGAGGCAATTACACATCCCGAGGAGCTAAGACCATCTGGAAAATACTGGAGCAGATGGCGGAGACAAGCCGTTCACAAATCGCCAATAGAGCTTACACTGATTCCCTGAACACCTTTCAAGCCAAAGGAGGAAAGCAAACTGTCGCAGAGATAGCAGAGGATTTGATTCCAAACATAAACATCATTGCCGATAAATTAACAGTTGTGGATCAAATTCATAAGAGGATGGACGACATCGACAACAGGATCTCCCAATTTCCAAAGCAAATGGAGGAGCTAACTGAGAAGGTATCCAAGATAGGAATACCCACTGCACCTACGACCCCGATCCATCATGCGCATCATGTCCAGGAGCAGCCAGGATCAGAACAACAACAACCATGGGCTCAGGACCACTCCTATGCCCAACCTTCCCAGCAGCCACCTCCACCGGCCGGGACAGTCAAAGAATCCCCGCCTCTGACATTCGAAGTAAACAACATTTGGTACACACAGGACACTAACCGATAGGGTAATATGGGGGACCGTCAGCAAAATCAACGTCCTCCCACTTTCTATAATACCGCATTTCCTCCAGCTCCACATCACACTCAGAACACTGCATCTTTCCAGCATCCGAAGCAGCAGCAGCCCTACAATCACCAGAACCAACCTCAGCAATACCGTCAGCAATATCAAGCTCCTAAACAATCATCTCAATCATCCAACCCTCCAAAAGAACCAGTCGATATCCAGAGGAAAATGCTTGAAGAAATTCACAACTTCCAAAATGAGATACACGATCCACGGGTTGATGTTAATTGCTTCTCCCGATGGAAGGATGAATAGACAGTACCGGCTACAACCATTCCCGCCCAAGTTCAAGCTAACCCCAATAGTTTGAATAAATCCCAATCATTTCAACACAATGGCCAGGTATACTATTCAGATTTTTCCACATCCGAACATGAGATCCTTTCGTTTGACAATATCAATGCCATATCACTCAGGAGCGGAAGGATCGTGGTCGTACCTGACCAGGCACCGGAATCAGATCATGAAGACTCAGAAGATCAACCGGAGGATGCTTCTGAGGATGAAGAAGAAGGACGCCTGAAGATCCCAGCACGAGATAAAGGAAAAGCATCTTTGAAGTCTGCATAGGACCTTGAACCTCTAAGTGCTGCAAAAATACATTTGTCACCATTTCAACAACATGATTTTGATTATTATCAGAGAACTTATGATTGTAATAAAAACTCCAATTCTAATAAAGATGCTCTTATTTATGATTCTGGCTCTCGTTCTCCTGTCTCAAATGCTCCCATTCCTTTCCCCCATGCTCTTAAGAAAGGAAAACAAAAGAGAAACATTCAGGATGACCCAGTGATGGAAAGGTTCTACCAACAAAATATCACAGTCAAAGTACCCTTTGATCAGTATGGGGCCAGTAATCCAACATTTCAGAAGTACTTGAAGATGAAATGCACTCCCACTAGGACTCGTACAAAGAAAGCAAATCAATTTGTGGAGACTCATATCCTGACAGCTACCACTACCAAATGTGTCAAAAATCAGCATTTACCAAGAAAGAAAAGGGACCTGGGTGCTCATTATGTGGAGAGTCGCATTGGCAGCATTGCATTCGCACGCACACTTCTTGACAATGGTTCTTCCATCAATCTTCTACCCTTAGCCTTATATTACAGATTGGAGTTAGGTCCACTCCAGAAATCATTATCCTTGCTCTAATTTGCTGATAAATCCACTAAAAGACCTAAGGGAGAAGTGGAAAATGTTATCATCATGGTCGAGGGTACGTAATACAAAGTGGACTTCACCGTCCTTGATATGGAGACCCCGAACCATTGGAAGGAATCACAAATCATCCTTGGAAGACCATTCTTAAGAACCGCCAAAGCTGTATTCGATTACAGCACCGAAATGATGAAATTCCGCTCCCCAGGCAGAGAAGTGGATTTGGAGATGAAACAAACAAAGTGGCAAAGACCAGATTTCGAATCCACCACTGAATATGCCGAAACATCCGAATGTAATCTCATCAGCACTACTGGGCCGTGGGACCAACTGCCAGACCTTCAGATGGACAACACCACAACATAAGAAGAAACAGTGCACCATGCAGTTTGCGAGATGTTGCCAGACATATCTAGACACCCAGATGCGTATAACCTTGATGACACAGAAATCCTTTTGGATTTGTCAGTCCCATCTTCTTCGGGAAAATCAAGAAATATCGATAACGAGTCGGACACGTCTTTGGTTGAATTACCGCACTACTTTAGCGATCCGACTCACCTTCCTTCGGAATTTGTGGCTTGCATATCACAGAATGATTCACCGCCAACCAACACAGAGCCAGATTTAAAAGTCATTCATCCAGACTTAATTGATGATACAGATTTTCCAGAACTGAAACCTCTTCCTCCCACTCTGAAGTATGCATTTCTTAATGGACCCAAAGAAAAATTCCCTTTGATCGTTAGCTCATCATTAACCATGGACCAAAAATCTAGATTACTCGAAGTCCTTGAGCGAAACTGAAAAGCCATCAGTTGGACTGTGTCGGATCTCGTAGGAATCAACCCCGCTCTCTGCTCGCACCAAATCTATGTTGAGGAGAATACAAGGCCTTCCCGTGAATTTCAGAGAAGATTAAATCCCAATCTTTGGGAAGTAGTTAAGAAAGAGATAGAGAAATGGTGCAAAGCAGGTATTATATACCCCATTTCTGACTCCAAGTGGGTGGCCCCCTTCACGTCGTCCCGAAGAAGTCGGGAATCCAGATGGTCACCAACGAGGAGGGGGTAGAGATCACAACCCGAGTGCCCACGTCGTGGCGCGTCTGTGTCGATTACAGGCGCCTGAATGCTGCGACCAAGAAAGATTACTTTCCACTGCCATTTATTGATCAAATCTTGGAGAGACTTGCAGAGAAAGCATTCTTCTATTTTCTTGATGGGAACTCTGGCTACAATCAAGTAGCTATCGCTCTCGAGGATCAGGAAAAGACCACATTTACATGTCCCTTTGGTACCTACGCATTCAAGCGCATGTCATTCGGGCTTTGTAATGCCCCTGGCACATTTCAGCGGTGCATGATTGCCGTATTTACTGAAATGGTTGGTGATTTCCTGGAAGTCTTCATGGATGACTTCTCGGTTCATGGTGATTCATTTGATACATGTTTAGCGCACTTGGATCGAGCCCTCCAGAGATGCAGAGAGGTTAATTTGGTACTCTCCTGGGAGAAAAGTCACTTTATGGTGACTGAGGGTATAGTATTGGGCATGTCATCTCGAAAAAGGGAATGGAGGTCGACCCTGCCAAGGTGGATGTGATCAAGAAACTTGAGCCACCAACCAACATCAAGTCAGTGCGGTCTTTTCTAGGGCATGTTGGATTTTATCGAAGGTTTATCTCTGATTTTTCGAAGATCGCCCTCCCACTGACTGAGCTCTTAGGAAAAGACACCGAGTTCATTGTAAATCACAAGTGTCTAGAAGCCTTCGAGCTCTTGAAAAAGAAAATATGTGAATCGCCGATATTACAAGCTCCCGACTGGTCTCTTCCCTTTGAGATCATGACTGATGCATCAAATTTTGCTGTCGGAGCGGTACTTGGACAAAGAAGAGATGGAATTCCTTATGCGATTCACTACGCAAGCAAAGTATTGGATCCTACACAGAGAAATTATACGGTAACTGAAAAGGAAATGCTCGTGGTTATTTGGGCCCTTGAAAAATTTAGATCATACATATTGGGCTCCAAGGTGACAATTTTCACTGATCATACGACAATAAGATATCTTATGTATAAGAAGGATGCCAAGGCACGGCTTTTGAGATGGATCATGTTAATTCAGGAATTTAATTTGGCGATCAAAGATAAACCTGGAATAAAGAATGTTGTTGCTGATCACCTTTCCCGAATTGAGCAAAATGATTATCCTGACACTGGACCTATTAAGGAGACTTTTCCAAATGAATCTGTTTGCGTTATTGATTCAACCCCATGGTATTCCAACATCGTGAACTATCTTGTCTCCAAGAAGGTTTCCTTTGGTTGGACCAAGAGAATGATTGATCGATTAAAGTCGGATTTGAGAAAATACCATTGGGACGATCCTTTCCTTTTCTATGAAGGAGCGGATTGTGTCTGGCAAAGATGTATTCCACAGGAGGAATACCAGAGTGTCCTCACACATTGTCATTCTCTCGAGGCTGGAGGACACCATTCGGGAAAGAGAACCGCGCACAACGTACTCCAATGTGGATTTTACTGGCAGACCTTATTTTGAGATGCTAATGAATTTGTACGGTCTAGCCCGATTTGCCAAAGGATGGGAGAGACTGTTGGTTATAGAGATGAAATGCCCATGCAACCAATGATTTTCTATGATGTTTTCGATGCATGGGGGATTGATTTTATGGGTCCCTTTCCCAATAGCAATGGATTTGAATACATCTTGTTAGCGGTGGATTATTTATCAAGATGGGTAGAGGCTATTCCAACCTGAACCGTAGATAACAAAACCGTCTGTAAGTTTATCAATGATAATATCATTGCAAGGTTCGGGATACCAAAAGTTTTAATTTCTGATGAAGGTAGCCACTTCGTGAATAAGGAAATAAGATCTTTGGCTAAAGAGTATAAATTTGAGCATAGAATAGCCAACCCATATCATCCACAATCTAATGGCATGGCAGAGGTTTCTAATAGAGAGGTGAAAGATATTCTTCAAAAGTTGGTTTGTCTAGATAGGAAGAACTGACCGAAACTATTGGACCAGGTTCTGTGGGCCTATAGGACAACCTATAAGACTCCACTCGATACTTCACCTTTTAGGATGATCTATGGCAAGCCATGCCATCTACCCGCAGAATTGATTCAAAATTAGAATGGGCGATCAAAAAGTTGAACTGGAGTTGTCACCTTGGGAAATTATGCCGAGACTTAAATCTGAATGAGCTAACTGAAATCCGAAACCGAGCATACGACAACAATATAATCTATAAAGACAAGGTCAAGAGATGGCATGATAGACACATTCGAGATAAAGCCTTTGTCCCTAGGCAGAAAGTGTGATTGTTTAATGCTTTATTGCAGATTTTTCATGGGAAACTGAAATCAAAATGGACGGGTCCCTACATTGTCATCGATGTGCATACCAATGGAAGTGTGGATATTGCCGAACTCAAAGGTGATGCACAACCTTTCTCAGTGAATGGACAATTATTGAAGCCATATATAGAATCATACAAAGAGCAGACAATGCAAGTTGAGGTCATCTACTTCACGTAGAGCGAGGACATTGAAGATTTATCAGATCAGTACCACCCTCCCTCCCAACCACATCGATCCCCTTGTACAGCTTCTTCTTCTACTTAGGCCAAGGCCTAAGTATAGGGGGGGGGGACCGATGCCATCTGTACATACCATTTCCCCACACCACACTCTATCTCCCGATCGCTCCATTTCCACCCTTCCCTTATACTTAGGCTGACCAGAGCCTAAGTATAGGGGGAACCGACGCCCACCTGTATATACTCTCCTCATTCACATACCCCGACCGCTTCATTTTTTTCCGCTCTTTTTCTATACTTAGACTATTCACAGTCTAAGTATAGGAGGCGGTTCTGTAAATCTAGTTCTTTTTTTTTCTTTTTCACTCTCTTACGCTTAGCCTGAGCTATGTCTTCTTTATGCTTCTTGTGCTCTGAGGACACATCACTCGCTAAGTATGGGGGGGGGGGTGATGAATCTCCATTTCACCACCTTTATTCTATCATTTTGGCCTTAAAAACCCCAGCAAATGCATGTAAATAACATCAATTTGTACATAATAGCATCTATCATTTATTGTATTTCTTGTACATAAAATAAGGTTTTTAATGCCAAAATTATAGAATAAAGAGAAGAAAAGAAAAAGGAATAAAATATTGAAAATATTTTATGACCCTAACCCCGAGACCAAGTTCAGAATAGAATTGATCGACAAGGAATAAAGTAGGGGGAGATAAGGGCCAATAATACAATAAATACCTCATTTATTTATTCATTCATTTATGCATTTTGACACCTATTTTGTATTTAATTATTTATTCATCAAATAAAAATATTTTGTACATGAAAATTGTAGATAATAATGTTAATAAAAATACAAAATTGAGTTTGTGCAAAAACAGTATACAGTGTTGATGAATCCATGATTCATTAACAATTCTGTCGCATTTTGTCTTAAAACCCTTAACAAATACATGTAAATACTCACTAATTCTCATATTTTAACAAAACCCCATTCATTTGTAAATATTCACTTTTAACCACTAAATTCATGTAAATAAATAAAGAATCAGAAAAAGAAAAGAAAAAGGCATATGGAATATATATATATATATATGTAATATGACTTAAACTATAAATATAACTGTAAGATATATTTATAGCCTAACCCCCGAGACCAAGTCAGCATGGATTGGTCGACAAACCAAGAAGTAGGGGGAGATAAGGAAAGAAAACCCAATAAAAATAATCTATCTCATGTATATACATTCTTCACTATTTATAAATAAATATAAAACTTCAAAGAATTTTTATTATTTCATCTTAACTTATTCTTCACCAAATCTTTTTCCTAATTATTCATAAAAATGTAAATAAAAATATAAAAATAAGTTAAAAATATTACCCTGTAAATATGCCAAGAAATCCCGATTACAAATTATCAAAATCTCAACTTCCGAACATCATAACTTCCTCATACGAACTCCAATTTCACTCTACTCACCTTTAAAGTTCATAAAATAATATTATCTAACTAATAAAGGTGGTTTCACTGAATTCGGAGTCCGTTTGCAAAAAGTCGGTTTTGGGACCAAAAGACAAAGGGGTTTCTGGGCTATTTATTTTATGTAACACACCTTATTTATTATTTTCTTAATTTTATAATTTTTAAATTATTTCATGATCCTCTAGTTTCACTATAAATTATTTCATAATTTTTGGAGACTATTTATTATTTTTATAAAATCAAACAAACCAAAATATAGGTATATTTGACCTATAAAGACACTTCCTCTATTTATTAAAATATATAAATTAATTCATAAAAATCTATAAAAATTTGTATAAGTCTTATTTAATACACTAATAATTAAGAAAATATAAAATTAATTTTTACTTAATTATTTATTAAATTAAAAATTCAAAACCTATTTATTAATACATATTTATTAATAAAATATTTATATTTTAAATAATATTTATTATTTATTAAAAGTAATTATACCATAATTTAGGAAATTAATTTATCTAACTTTCTTGTATTTATACCTATTTGAAATAACGTAATTAGCTATTTTATATTTAATTTATAGCTTATTTCTACTCCTGGACCAACCAGGTGCTGACACGTGTCAGCACCTGGAGCTTCTTCTCCAAGAAGCTGTTGAAGCCCAGCTGCACCAACCTCCCACCTTTCCCCATTTTTCCCGCTCACATCTCGAACCTTCCAACCCATCTCGACCCTCCATCCTTTCCTCCTAACAACCACCTATCTCGCCCACCATCGATCTTGGCTTGGAGCCCAAGTATCTCACCTATATAAGCTCCCCAAGGTCGCCATTGCAAAACAACTCTTCCAACCTTCAAAGCTCCAGCTCCAGGTTGTTCGACTACCCACTTTCCCAGCCTTGTTCCAACCAACTCGAGCGGTGACAGCGCCAAGGGAGGAGCTCGCGGGGAAGAAGGATCGTCGGGGAAGGTTCCAAGGTTGCTCAGCTACCTTGCATCGCCGCCATCGCTGCGTTGCGCTCCGGCCAAGGTCGACTGTCGAGCATCTTCTTCCAGGTCATACACCCGGATCTCCATAGACCTATTCATCCATTTTTGCTATTTTCTTTCTCGATAATAGAGCCACGATTAGCGTGGCTAACCGCGTTTTTAAGTAGACTAATCATCATTCTTTAACGCCACTTTAAAACCTCCCTTCGATTCGCATCCATTCGATTCAAATCAATTCACGAAGTATCATCTTCTTCGCATCTGGAGTTCTTAGCTAGACGTTTGTGCATTTTTCCTTAACTTTGAAGCTCTATATCTTAACATTTTGGCCGATTCGTTACGAATCGAGCACATGAATATCTTCATTGTAGGTCCAGGATTCACGCAAAGCAATTGCATCGGAGTTTGGGCTTTCGACATCACCGATCTTCGATCTTGAAGTTTGATCTCCAGAGCAGTCCGCAAGCCACCATTGCTGATCCGTCATCTTCATCAAGCCACCGCCGCCGTTCGGAGCACCGCCATCGCCAACTCCACCGCGGGCGAGCTCGAGGGGTGGAGGAGCCACCCCTCTGGCCCCGCAGGCGAGCCTAAGACGCCGGAGAACAGCCGCCAAAAGTCGGAGAAGAAAGCATCGTCACCAGGAGTCCAACGAACTTCAAGAACACCCGGTGTACAGAATAGCGACACGTGTCAGAGCCAGAGCCGCCAGATCGCGCGCGAGCGTTCTAATCTCGGCCGTTGAGTGCGAAACGGTAGAGAAATTGCACATTACACCCAGCCAAGTGCCAGAACTTTATTCCCGCCTCCAAAGTTTTGCATAATTACGTTTAGGTCCCTCCGTAGGGACCTAAGTGTAAGAGTTTGTTATTTTTCTTGCAGAACAGTCCTTTTTGGACCTTTTTGAGAACATTTTAATTAGTAATTTTTTACGCTTATACCCCTGGGCTGTAGGGGCTATATCTTGTCCGTTTGACTTCGGATTCTGACGATTCTTGGAGGGTAGTTACACAACTACCCTAGCTACATAGTATAAAGTTTTCGCGGCTTTTCGACGAGTTTTCGACGTGTTTTGATTTTCTCGAAAACCGCATCGTTTTGTTTCGTTTTCTTGTGTAGTTCGAGTACGCGGCTCGAACATCGTTCACCTATACTATATAGTATCACCTATATTCTATTCACCTATTATATAATACATAAATCTTTTGCAAAATATCCCTTTTTGAAAATTAAATAAAAATTCGAAAAGAATAAAATCAAATAAAAATTACAAAAATAAAAACCACAAAAAAGGCAATCTGACTTAGAGAAGAATTAAAATAAGATTACGAAGAAGAAAAAATAGGGAATATATTCTGCCTCCTTGAGTTCGACCCAGGAACACTTGCCTGGTTAAATATTAGTGAAACGGTTTTCGAACAGAAAACCGTAAAATTTTGTTTGATAAGTTTTTCTTCTTCTTGTTTCGCGGTTCTTTCTGCTACAACCGACAAGTGAAAGCCGCGAAACAAGCTTATCAAAATGGCGCCGTTGCCGGGGAGGCGTTAGATTCCCTTGATTTTTTCGTTTTTTGTGATTTTATTATTTTTCTTCTCTTTGTTTTTCGTACGGTTTTTTGTACGGCTTTTTCGAGCTTTGTTTTCTGAGTTTTCTTTCTTTGATTTTTTACGGCTTTCTCGGCTTTCTCAATCAGATCTTTTGTGCTAATAATCTTTGCAGGGCTTGCAGGATCAACCGGTTTCCTCGGAAGCCGAGTCAGTTGAAAGAGCAGAGATTTAGTATCCTTTTATTTGAGAGAGAAAGGGAGAGAGTTGTAATTAGCTTAATAAAACATTCATTTTTTTAGGGGCTTGATTCATCGGATACCGTGTATCTGGTGAATCAAGGCACCCACCGCGGCTTTTTCTCTGCTTATCGGTTTTCCGCGGTTTTCTAGATGCTTGCTTAGGATTTTTCGCTCTATCTGCTTGCGCCTCGTAGCTAGTTTTAGGACTTGCAACCTAGGTGCTTGCTCTAGGGTTTTTACAAAAAGACAAAAATAGACGTTGTTTGAAAATACATAAAAAATTGCAAAATTAAAAATTGGGACTGCTAAAAATATCTGACCAACAACCGTAAAATCGATTCAATTGATTTGGGGAGAGTAACCCCCGCACATTTCTCAGAGTGCGCGAGTTGAGAGCCGACATTTAAGGATAGAGACAAAACCCCGTATTTCTTGCGGGATACTACTGGGTCCATACACCTGATCACTGTTCCTCAGTGGGTAAGCTCGGGTAGCCGGAAACGGTCCGGGTTTACTTAGCAGAGTGGGAGGTTTAGAGGACACTGCGCAAGGCTCCGTCCTCAAGTAACACCGGTAGCCGGAAACGGTCCGTACTTACTCCCATACTGGCTGAGTGCGAGTGGTCTCGCGTAAGGATTCGGGCCAGTGTCTTGGAGAAACTATCGGGCTCCTATTGGCTTGCTCAGCCCGCGTAACCGCAACGATTGATAAAACAACCCTAAAACCGAAAAGATAAAAAGACCGAACTCTTACGGTCTTCATCAGGGTTGAGTTGGTGAAAACGGGGTTTGCTTTGTGTTTGTTTGCGGGGCGTGAGTTTTCCGCGGCTTTCGCATTCCTTCTTCTCTTGAATCGTACACGTGCTCTCCCAATCTTCTCTTGACATCGAAGATGACGTCTCGACGGCTGTTCGGCTCAGACTCTGTGAGCATTCAACCGTCCACCGTCGAGCGTATGTCTTCACAGGCCCGGGATGACCCTCTTCCCGAGCTGGTCCCATCCGATCTCGAGGTAAGTCAGACCCAGACTCCCTCGCCTCCTGGCCAGATCATTGAGGCAGACCTTCGCCTCAATACAGAATCCAAATCTCCTGAGTATTTTTCGATGAGTTCTTACGAGAGTTTCCATTTTACAGACGATCAGATGGCCCGTGGGAAAGCATCGGCAGCAGAAGAGAGGCCAGCAGCTGAGGAACAACCGGAGGGAAGAGCAGATCTGAACGGAGATGTCACAACAGGTATTCTCGACACACTTCAGCAGATGAATCTACAGATTCGAGAACAGTTTAGAGTTCAGACCGAGCTGCAGGCTGAATTAGCCGCAATCAGAGCAGGGGCCGAGAACCAGTTACCGCCTGCGGTTCCCGCTACTTTACGGGACGAGTATGACCCGGGCGCTCGAACGCTCCATCACTGGATTCGGCTACCGCCGAATCAAGGGCCATACGAACTCCGACCGTCCTTCATCTCTTTGCTTCCCAAGTACTATGGGAATGCCGCAGAGGAGCCGTTCATGTTTTTACAGCAGTTTGAGATGATCTGCGGAACGGCCTGCTATCCAGGAGTGACACAGGAAGCCGTGCGCCTAAAGGCTTTTCCTTTTGCCTTAGCCGATAAAGCCATTTATTGGCTAAGCCATCTAGGGAGAGAAATCTCCACTTGGGACGACCTGAAGTCCACCTTCCTGCGCAAGTATTTCCCTCTAGGAAGGACGAACATGATGAGGAGTCAGATCTCCAACTTCACGCAATTATCGAACGAATCATTCCATGAGGCATGGGATCGATTCAAGGACCTGACAGAGAGATGTCCTCATCATGAGATACCAATGAAGGTGCTAGTACAGAATTTTTTCGGAGGACTCCAGCCGGAAATTCAGGGGCTAGTTAGTGCCGCATGTGGCGGCAGTTACTTAAATAAGGATGCCGAGTCAGTTTGGGCCATCTTCGAAGGGATGGCCGAGAACTCGAGAGTTGTAGACTCTACTCGGGCATATCAGAAAGCCCCACAGCCACCACATCACCGAGAGCATCACAAGGTGGCAAATATAGCAGATTCTGAATCCAACACCAACATGAGCTTCATTGGTGAGAAATTAACGTTGGTGGACGTGATTCACAAGCAGGTCCAAGACCTACAACCGCTGCGAGAGTTGGAGAAACTCTCATCTCTACCTCAGCAGCTGAGTGATCTTTCGAAGAAGGTATCTGATCTCCAGCTTCAGTACCAGCAGAGTCAGACTTCTTCACAACCAGCACGGAGGATCGCACCCGCTCCACCCACCCGTCAGGTACAATACGTTCAGAGCGAGCCCGAGATTCCGCATATTGATTGGCATGAGGATCAGTCTCATGCCAATGCCGGCCCGATCATCAGCACCGCAGAGATGGAGGTGGAGCCGCAAGCCACTTTCGAGATCAATGGGATTTGGTATACTCCAGTTCAGCAGCCGAGTATACCGAATCATCAGCAGCAGCAGCCGTACGGTCATCCGCAGCAGGGACGTCCGCAATTCCAGCACCGACAGCATTTCACACCGCCGCAGTCTCATCCGAACGTCTACCATCAGAGACCGCAGCCTACTTATCAGCACCCTGCTCAGTTTTCACCGAACTATTCTTTTCAGCAACCGCAACAATCTTCCTCTACACCACATCGCTACTCCCAGCCATCCACCTCTCAGCACTTCACGCCAAAGCAGGAGAGAGGAGCAAGCCAGGGCCCCCATACCGAACCAGAGATGTCTTCACAGGCCCAGGCGCTCAATCAGATCATGGACATGCTCAGCACGCTCCAGATTGCACACAAGACAGAGATGGAGCAGGTTAACCGTCGTCTGGACGAGTTAACCATGCCGAAGACCACTCTCCCAGCCCAGCCTCAGATGAATCCGAACAACAAGAGGAGGCATCCAGATCAGGTAGATACTATAGGTAAGATCTCGTTTCCTGAATTTTTGTCTAATTTCATTCGTCTCAGGAGCGGTAGATCACCGCAAACACCTACTGGAGAGGAGAGGGAACCAGAGGAGCACGAGCATGATTTGAATGCCGAGGAGGAGAAACCGCAAGAGGATGAGGATGTAGAATCGAGAGATGGGAGCAATGCCAACAGTTCAGATATGGATACTGGCGACTCAGATGACGATATCACGCCAGATCAGGCAGAATCCCCAGAGAAAAACGTTTCTTCCCCTGTCTTAGAGAGTTTTGTAAATAATTCTGAAACTCTCAATGTACAAGCTGATTCCAATGATTTGAATAAAAGTTCTGATTTTCTGAATTCTGACTTTATTCCTTTTCCCGATGCTTTGTTTGGAAAAGGAAAGAAAAAGACCAAAAATAATCCCGAATCTCCACAATTTGAAAAGTTGCTCAAAGATCATATCTTTCTGAAGATCCCGCTCCATGATGCCTTAGATCAATTTCCTACGCTTAAGAATCAATTGAAAAACAGATGCACCACGCGTAGGAAAAAGAGATCCCGAACAGAAAAGCATGTTTTGACTAAGGCCACATCCTGTGCGATACAGAATAAGCTTCCAAAGAAGAAGAAAGACTCAGGTGCACATTATGTCAGATGCGAGATCGCAAAAGCCGAATTCGATCGCACTCTATTAGATAATGGTTCCTCGATCAATCTGATACCCGCGTCCTTACTCGAGAAGCTCGAGTTAGGTCCTCTTTACAAATCCCGCGCGATCCTTCAGTTTGCTGATAGATCCGTAAAGAGACCTAAGGGTATACTTAGGAATGTTATCGTAACCGTGCAGGGTCTGCAATTTCCCGTTGATTTTACGGTCCTTGAGATGAAATGCCCTGCACAATTACACCTTACCCTGATCATTCTCGGAAGGCCTTTTCTGGAGACCGCAAAGGCTGTCTTCGATTATGATACAGGGAAGGTATCTTTTTGCGCCGAGAGCGAAAAGGTACATATAGAGATGGCGAGAGATTCAAACACTTCCAGTGATGCATCTTCTGATTTTCTGAGTTCTTTAGCCTCCTGCGATTACATGGATGAGGTTCGCCTTGACGACCTCGAAAGATACCAAGTAGAGACCCAAGAATGTTTAACAGAGGACGGGTCTGAGACTTTAGGAGGTAGCTCTTCCGATGGGACTTTATACTTTAGTCTGGATGATGATGAGAAAAGGGATCAGACTTTTGAGGATATTAATGCAGATCTTTCAGATTCAGAGAGTATACACAATTCCTCCATCTCAGATGAATCAGAATTCTATCTAGTTGGCTTATTCTCTTCTGATCATTCTGAGGAGTCGGATGATGTCTCGAACATCTTCTGTAGTCCGACTTTAGAGCACCCATTGAGATGGTGAATATTCAGAATGCAGACACAGCACCTACTGACACAGATCCCCATACAGATATAGATGATGTTGCAGCAGATCCAGATACTACCTTGCCAGAACTCAAGACTTTGCCACCAAACATGAAATATGCTTTCCTTGCGGGTCCACATCAGCAGTTTCCGGTCATTATCAGCTCAACTTTGACCGATGATCAAGAATCTCGTCTGATGGAGATTCTAGAAAGAAACCGCAAGGCTATTGGGTGGACTGTATCCGATCTCCGCGGGATTAATCCTGCTTTGTGTTCACATCATATCTATCTCGATCATGACAGCAAACCCTCCAGAGAGTTTCAACGTAGGCTGAATCCGGTTTTACGAGAAGTTGTCAAGAAAGAGATTACGAAATGGTGTGACGCAGGGTTCATTTATCCTATCTCCAACTCCGAATGGGTTAGCCCATTACATGTTGTCCCGAAGAAGTCGGGAATTCAGATGGTGAAAAACGAGAGTGGAGAGGAGATTCCAAAGAGAGTAACCACGTCGTGGCGAGTTTGTGTTGATTACAGGAAACTTAATACCGCGACGAAGAAGGACCACTTCCCTTTGCCTTTCATAGACCAGGTCATCGAACGGTTGGCAGGGAAAGGATACTTCTGTTTCCTTGACGGTTACTCCGGATACAATCAGGTATCAATTGCTCCAGAAGACCAGGAGAAAACCACTTTTACTTGTCCGTTTGGCACGTATGCCTTTAGACGGATGCCCTTTGGATTGTGCAACGCTCCCGCAACTTTCCAGAGGTGCATGCTTGCTATTTTTGCGGACATGGTCGGTGATTTTCTAGAGGTTTTTATGGATGACTTTTCGGTCTATGGTGAGTCATTTGACGATTGTTTAGCACACCTAGACCAGGTTTTGAAAAAGTGTTGTGAGGTAGATCTCGTTCTGTCATGGGAAAAGAGCCATTTTATGGTTACTCACGGGATCGTGTTGGGGCACGTCATCTCCCAGCGAGGCATGGAGGTTGACCCTGCCAAGGTGGATGTCATTAAGAAACTCGAACCACCATCCAACATCAAACAGTTACGGTCATTTCTGGGGCATGTCGGCTTTTATCGACGGTTTATTCAAGACTTCTCCAAGATTGCCCGACCGTTAACTGAATTGTTAGGCAAAGACATCGAGTTCGTTTTAAATGATAAATGTCTTCATGCCTTCCTCACACTTAAAGAAAAGATAATCAGTGCTCCTGTCCTACAGCCGCCTGATTGGTCTCTACCCTTCGAGATCATGACGGATGCATCAGATTTTGCGGTCGGGGCTGTATTAGGACAGAGGAGGAATGGACTTCCCATCGCTATTCACTATGCCAGCAAGACTTTAGATGATGCTCAGAAGAATTACACAGTAACAGAAAAGGAGATGTTGGCAGTAGTGTTTGCGCTAGACAAATTTCGATCTTATCTACTTGGCTCCAAGATCACAGTTTATACAGACCACTCAGCTATCAGGTTTTTGATGGAAAAGAAGGATGCCAAGTCACGCCTTCTTAGATGGATTCTTTTACTCCAAGAATTCGATTTGGATATCAAGGATAAACCTGGAGTAAAGAATGTGGTAGCTGATCACCTCTCCCGATTACAGACAGATCAGCCTTCAGATGAATACACACCAGAGATCGTAGAGAGATTTCCAGACGAGAGTATCTTTGCGGTGACAGAACTTCCGTGGTATGCAGATATAGTGAACTTTCTGGTCACACAGAAAAGTCCTCAAGGTTGGCCGAAGAATAGAGTTGAGAAACTCGTTTCTGAGTCACGATACTGCCATTGGGAGGATCCGATTCTTTTTCGCGAAGGACCGGATTGCGTTTACAGGCGATGTATTCCTCAGGAGGAATATAATAGTGTCCTCACTTTGTGTCATTCTCTAGAATCAGGAGAACATCATTCAGGGAAGAGGACAGCGCAGAAGGTACTACAGAGCGGATTATGGTGGCCGACTCTTACCAGAGATGCTTGCACATTTGTGAAGAGTTGTCCAGAGTGTCAGAGAGCTGTAGGGACAATCAGTGCCAGAGATGCAATGCCGATGCGACCCGTCATTATCTGCGAGATCTTTGACGCATGGGGCATAGATTTTATGGGACCGTTCCCTTCCAGCATCGGCTTTGAGTACATCCTTCTCGCTGTAGATTATGTTAGCAGATGGGTGGAGGCTATACCCGCACGAACCGCAGACAGTAAGACCGTTTGCAAGTTCCTAAGGGAACACATCATTTCGCGGTTCGGAATTCCTCGTATTCTTATCTCTGATGGGGGTAGACATTTCATTAATAAGGAGGTGAAAAAGCTAGTGAAACAATACAGCATCGATCACATAATAGCTTCTCCTTACCACCCGCAGACGAATGGCATGGCTGAAGTTTCAAATAGGGAGGTAAAATCAATTCTCCAGAAGTTAGTACGACCGGATAGGAAGAACTGGTCGCTTCTTCTAGACCAAGTTCTTTGGGCTTATCGTACTGTATATAAGACTCCCTTAGGTACTTCACCATTCAGGCTAGTTTATGGAAAGCCGTGCCACTTGCCCGTAGAGATCATGCACAAATCTGAATGGGCAATTCGAGAAATTTTGATGGATATGCAGAAAGCAGGAGCCAAGAGGAAGATAGATCTGAATGAGCTGGTAGAAATCCGCAATCAAGCATACGAAAACACACTGATCTATAAGGACAAAGTGAAGAAATGGCATGACAGACACATCCGACACAAGAGCTTTGTCCCTGGGCAGAAAGTCTGGTTGTTCAATGCAAGGTTGAGAATTTTTCCCGGCAAATTAAAGAGCAAGTGGGAAGGACTGTACATAGTTAGAACGGTGCACGACAATGGCAGTATTGTAATATCAGATGTGTCACCTGGTGCAGAACCGTTCGTGGTTAACGGGCAGATGCTGAAGCACTTCGTAGAGACTACAGATCATCTGGCCCGTACTGAAGCGATCTATTTTGTACAGGAATCATAATCATTCTTTTACTTCTTCCTGTACAATTCCTTTTGAGCCATTCGGGAGATTCACAACACTTGTATATTCTTCATAGACCACAATCGTCCCCGTTTTTGCTCGTCTTCTATGCTTAGGATACCAGATCCTAAGTATAGGGGGGGATCGATTGTCCGCTGATTTACGTTTTATTTTTGTACTAATTCTTTTGTATAGCCGTTCTTTTTCACGAATCACTGATCCCCAATTTTTGGCTACATTCTTTTTATACTTAGGATGCCTTATCCTAAGTATAGGGGGGACCGAGTGATTTCGATGATTTCGTATTCTTTCCTTTTGATTTCTTCGTTATTTATCCTTTTCATTCAGTCATCCCGTTTTTGTTCTCTCATAATACTTACGATGACCAGATCGTAAGTATAGGGGGGGTTGACTGACTTGACATCGATATCTCTTTTTCACCCACTTTTACTTAGCACGAGTTATGCCCTCCTTTTTCTCTTTTGACGCTATGAGGACATAGCTCAAGCTAAGTATAGGGGGGTGCGTATATATTGTATATATACTTTCGGTCATAACTCGTACTTTATGTATTTTCTATATCTATAAAATCCATAAAAAGTGGGTACGGGTTAATTTAAAATCCACTCTCTTATTTATAAAATCTTGGTAAATAAGTAAAATATGCTTAAAACTTGTAATTAAAATTTGGAATTAAAATTTGTACTTAAAATCTGTATAATACTTACTTAAAATCCTATTTATTAAAATTTGTATAAAAATCATTCAACTCTTGTAAAATACTTTGTAGATAAAATTTGTAAAATACATTAGACATTTAACTTAAATAAAATTTATCTTGTAAAATTTGTAAATAAAACCCTGTTTATAAAAATAATAAAACCCATAAAAAATACAAAGTCCTAAAATTTGTAAAAATTACAAAATCCTTAAAATCCATAAAAATGAGTAAAATCCAGAAAATACACTTCACAAAAACATGGTTGCATTTGCATTCGCATTTTTCAGAATAAGTTTGATTTCCGGAACTAAGGACTGAGTTTAGTCTGAAGGATGGAGCTTGATTACGGCCTTTAACTCTCATTGTAAGGAGCCTGATTAGGAACTGGAATTTAGACTCTTCAGGTCTGGTGACTTAAATCTTTGGGTTCCGTAAGACTATATTCGGGAAAATCAAGTCATCTGAGCTTAAGTAGACCACTTGGAGTCATCCGTACAACTCTTCACCAGTGGACCAATCTTGAACACATGCACTCTGCACTTAGCTCAACTCGCATGGAGTTCCGAAGGACAGTACATCTTGGTAGTGCATTTCTATCCTTATCTTTGCGGCATTGACGTCTAAAGACGGGAGAGATTGGGGTTGCGATAGTTGCTTCGGATGAGGGAAGGATCTGCTGACACAATTTTTCTAAGACCTCAAAAAATGGACGGATTAAAAAGATTCTATAACCGTCGAGGCACAAAAGATGAATGCAGTGCAAGCAAATTACAAAGTCAAGTCAAAGCAGAAGCCACCAAATAAGACCAAACTGGTCAAAGCTTCCACCAAATATGCCTGCACATCTTAGTGGAGACTCAGCTACACCGGTTGGGCTTCACAAGGAGATGCGTCTACACTGGTCGCACTCCACTTCTTTTCTCATTCTTCTAACTTCTCCCTATATTCGATTGTGGACATAGCAGAACTGAACTCAGAAGGGAATACCTCCCTCCCCGAGGAAAGAGTAGCGGGATGAGGAAGCCATAGGAGTGTATAACCGGGATTGACGGTTTCTTCGATTCTCTAAGCAGGAAGAGCTAAATCAATTCACACACTGTACAAGTTGACTTCAAGGATGATAGAGTTTGCGATATGAATAAGTGAGTCTGAACTAGCCGATGAAGTGATCTTGAGTAAGGATTATGGAACTTGAAGACTGTTGAGGATGAAATCCTAATTCTAGTTAAGGTTCCGACAAAATGCTTGTTTCAGGCCCGATCGAGCTCTGTCCTCTGTCTGTTCTCATGAATTGGTTTAGGAAAACAAATTCATTCTAACTTTCTTTCTTTTTCACTTACTTTTTCAAAATAAGTGTTTGCTAAGGGACTAGCAAAGTTTAAGTATAGGGGGTTGATGAATCCATGATTCATTAACTTTTCTGTCGCATTTTGTCTTAAAACCCTTAACAAATACATGTAAATACTCACTAATTCTCATATTTTAACAAAATCCCATTCATTTGTAAATATTCACTTTTAACCACTAAATTCATGTAAATAAATAAAGAATCAGAAAAAGAAAAGAAAAAGGCATATGGAATATATATATATATATATGTAATATGACTTAAACTATAAATATAACTGTAAGATATATTTATAGCCTAACCCCCGAGACCAAGTCAGCATGGATTGGTCGACAAACCAAGAAGTAGGGGGAGATAAGGAAAGAAAACCCAATAAAAATAATCTATCTCACGTATATACATTCTTCACTATTTATAAATAAATATAAAACTTCAAAGAATTTTTATTATTTCATCTTAACTTATTCTTCACCAAATCTTTTTCCTAATTATTCACAAAAATGTAAATAAAAATATAAAAATAAGTTAAAAATATTACCCTGTAAATATGCCAAGAAATCCCGATTACAAATTATCAAAATCTCAACTTCCGAACATCATAACTTCCTCATACGAACTCCAATTTCACTCTACTCACCTTTAAAGTTCATAAAATAATATTATCTAACTAATAAAGGTGGTTTCACTGAATTCGGAGTCCGTTTGCAAAAAGTCGGTTTTGGGACCAAAAGACAAAGGGGTTTCTGGGCTATTTATTTTATGTAACACACCTTATTTATTATTTTCTTAATTTTATAATTTTTAAATTATTTCATGATCCTCTAGTTTCACTATAAATTATTTCATAATTTTGGGAGACTATTTATTATTTTTATAAAATCAAACAAACCAAAATATAGGTATATTTGACCTATAAAGACACTTCCTCTATTTATTAAAATATATAAATTAATTCATAAAAATCTATAAAAATTTGTATAAGTCTTATTTAATACACTAATAATTAAGAAAATATAAAATTAATTTTTACTTAATTATTTATTAAATTAAAAATTCAAAACCTATTTATTAATACATATTTATTAATAAAATATTTATATTTTAAATAATATTTATTATTTATTAAAAGTAATTATACCATAATTTAGGAAATTAATTTATCTAACTTTCTTGTATTTATACCTATTTGAAATAACGTAATTAGCTATTTTATATTTAATTTATAGCTTATTTCTACTCCTGGACCAACCAGGTGCTGACACGTGTCAGCACCTGGAGCTTCTTCTCCAAGAAGCTGTTGAAGCCCAGCTGCACCAACCTCCCACCTTTCCCCATTTTTCCCGATCACATCTCGAACCTTCCAACCCATCTCGACCCTCCATCCTTTCCTCCTAACAACCACCTAGCTCGCCCACCATCGATCTTGGCTTGGAGCCCAAGTATCTCACCTATATAAGCTCCCCAAGGTCGCCATTGCAAAACAACTCTTCCAACCTTCAAAGCTCCAGCTCCAGGTTGTTCGACTACCCACTTTCCCAGCCTTGTTCCAACCAACTCGAGCGGTGACAGCGCCAAGGGAGGAGCTCGCGGGGAAGAAGGATCGTCGGGGAAGGTTCCAAGGTTGCTCAGCTACCTTGCATCGCCGCCATCGCTGCGTTGCGCTCCGGCCAAGGTCGACCGTAGAGCATCTTCTTCCAGGTCATACACCCGGATCTCCATAGACCTATTCATCCATTTTTGCTATTTTCTTTCTCGATAATAGAGCCACGATTAGCGTGGCTAACCGCGTTTTTAAGTAGACTAATCATCATTCTTTAACGCCACTTTAAAACCTCCCTTCGATTCACATCCATTCGATTCAAATCAATTCACGAAGTATCATCTTCTTCGCATCTGGAGTTCTTAGCTGGACGTTTGTGCATTTTTCCTTAACTTTGAAGCTCTATATCTTAACATTTTGGCCGATTCGTTACGAATCGAGCACATGAATATCTTCATTGTAGATCCAGGATTCACGCAAAGCAATTGCATCGGAGTTTGGGCTTTCGACATCACCGATCTTCGATCTTGAAGTTTGATCTCCAGAGCAGTCCGCAAGCCACCATTGCTGATCCGTCATCTTCATCAAGCCACCACCGCCGTTCGGAGCACCGCCATCGCCAACTCCACCGCGGGCGAGCTCGAGGGGTGGAGGAGCCACCCCTCTGGCCCCGCAGGCGAGCCTAAGACGCCGGAGAACAGCCGCCAAAAGTCGGAGAAGAAAGCGTCGTCACCAGGAGTCCAACGAACTTCAAGAACACCCGGTGTACAGAATAGCGACACGTGTCAGAGCCAGAGCCGCCAGATCGCGCGCGAGCGTTCTAATCTCGGCCGTTGAGTGTGAAACAGTAGAGAAATTGCACATTACACCCAGCCAAGTTCCAGAACTTTATTCCCGCCTCCAAAGTTTTGCATAATTACGTTTAGGTCCCTCCGCAGGGACCTAAGTGTAAGAGTTTGTTATTTTTCTTGCAGAACAGTCCTTTTTGGACCTTTTTGAGAACATTTTAATTAGTAATTTTTTACGCTTATGCCCCTGGGCTGTAGGGGCTATATCTTGTCCGTTTGACTTCGGATTCCGACGATTCTTGGAGGGTAGTTACACAACTACCCTAGCTACATAGTATAAAGTTTTCGCGGCTTTTCGACGAGTTTTCGACGTGTTTTGATTTTCTCGAAAACCACATCGTTTTGTTTCGTTTTCTTGTGTAGTTCGAGTACGCGGCTCGAACATCGTTCACCTATACTATATAGTATCACCTATATTCTATTCACCTATTATATAATACATAAATCTTTTGCAAAATATCCCTTTTTGAAAATTAAATAAAAATTCGAAAAGAATAAAATCAAATAAAAATTACAAAAATAAAAACCACAAAAAAAGGCACTCTGACTTAGAGAAGAATTAAAATAAGATTACGAAGAAGAAAAATTAGGGAATATATTCTGCCTCCTTGAGTTCGACCCAGGAACACTTGCCTGGTTAAATATTAGTGAAACGGTTTTCGAACAGAAAACCGTAAAATTTTGTTTGATAAGTTTTTCTTCTTCTTGTTTCGCGGTTCTTTCTGCTACAACCGACAAGTGGAAGCCGCGAAACAAGCTTATCAAGTGTACATTTTATACACAGAATAAAAAGCCAGAATCTCAACTTCACAAACCCATATCTTGCAAATAAAAACTCAAAATCAACCAAAATCACCTTTAATTGTATATAACTTGTCAAGAGATATTTATTAAAATTAGTTTCATAATTTTTGGAGTTCATCTGTGAAAGTTAGGTTTTTGGCCTTCATTGTACAGTCTACCTGATTAAAATATTCAATTTATTCATTATTTATTATTTTTACAAACTTATATTTTTATAATTTAGTAAATAATATATATATATATATATAATACATGTACATATTGAAATTAGAATAAAACCAAAAATAATTTGTATAATAAAATAAGTCTATGAAATATATAGGCAAAATACCTATGTTATGTATGTGCATAAATAAAAGGGGAATGCATTCTTTAATTATTTTATTCTTTCATATTTTTATAATACTGTAAATATTACATATAATTTATTAAAAATGTAAAACCCAATAAAATTCATTAAATAAATAAATGTATATAAAATACAGGTAAAATACCTATAAGTATACCTACATATATATGCACCTATTTATTTAAATATGTAAATAAACTCATAAAAATAAAACAAAAAATATATTTACACTCACAAAAATAAGTTATAATTTTATAAAATAAGAAATAAAATAATAAAATAAAATGTACAAAATAAAAGTAAAATACACAAAATACATGTAAATACACTTATAAATACATTATTAAAATAAACACATAACAAAAAATATAAAAAAATTAAATAAAAATCATAGATAAATACTACAATAATTAATACCCATTTTTTTATTTTGTAAGTAAAATTTAATAAATTCATTTATTAGGTTAAAATAATGAGTCAAATTCGGGCTGACATGGACCAATCACAGCCCTGCCAATGTTGACCGCGGTCAACTGTCCCCTCAACCTCTGCAGCCCGTCAAATCTGTCCAACCTTGTGTTTTCGCCAAATTTTCCCGATCAACCTGTCGCTCCAATGACATTGGTCCCTTCACGGAAATTACTTCCAAAACATTGTACATACACGCCCATGGCTTGTTTCCTTTGTATATAGCTTTGATTCCTTATTTTTGGCCGGTCAATAAGGGCTCCCATTATGTTCATAAATAATTCAGCCTCTACAACCCGTCAAATCTGTCAGACCCCCCATCTTCTCCCATTTTTCCCGGTCGCCCCGTTCATCGATCGCCTTTGCGTCCTTCACAAGAAATGTTCCTGGCATATTGTACATCCACGCCCAAGGCTTGTTTCCCTTATATATATCACCGATTCCTTATTATTTGCCGGTCAATAAGGGCGCATACACATGTTTATAAATAAGTTCCCCCTCCTCCTTGGCCAAATTTGGCCAACTTACTTCCCCCAAAACACCTTGAATCCGGTCCTAGACGAGCCCTTGTGACAGGAGGAGCTCCATAGCACCGTGAATTGGCCGGAGGAGGAAGAAATTTTGTTTCGGCGGAGCTCCGGCGTCCGTCCTGCTCCCTGGAGGCCCCCAGGTATAAGAGCTGCGCATTTACTCATTTTAGTTAGAATTTTATGTAGCTTTTTATTCGTGCATTTAGATTAGTGTTTAGTTCTTAGGTGTAGCGTAAAATCGAGTACCCGTAGTTCGCCGGAGGTCCGCTCCGGCGAGCATTTCACGGTACCCCCGATGTTTTCCGACCACCCTCTCGCCTCCATTTTCCTGCCCTTTCATTTTACCACGCCCCAGGCACCTTCACTCACCCAGATCTTCACCGGATCTGGAGATCCGATCTCCATCCCCCACCCGTCGTCGGAGATCTTGACCCGAAGCCCCCTCCATCCATTTTCAGTTCTAACGGGACGAGGCAGTTTGCCCTCGTCCCTTGTTTCATTCTGTGCAGATACAAGGTGCTTTGAGGCACCTGGAGGTGTTCTTTGACGCTCGCCGGAGGTACTTAAGGCGCCATCTCGACATCAACATGGTGGCGGCACTCCGGTGACCTCCTGGCCAATTTGAGGCCTCCTGCGGTTAGCTGGAAGCACTTGCGACGTGTTGGGATTCTTGGGAGCAGCAAAGAGCGGCGGGGGAGGGAGAAATCGTCGGAGGAAGTTCGCCCAGGCGAACCTTCCTCCCTGTTCTTCCAGATGCCGTCCCCGCCGTCGGATTAAGGAGGAGTCCCAGGAGGAAGCTCAGCCGTCCGATGGAGCGAAGCCTTCACCGTCAGATCAGCTCGGCTGATCTAATCTCCAGTGTTCATTGTCGAAGCGGCATCGACAAACGTGGAGGCGCCACGTGGATAAGTCACGCGTATCAGCCGTTTGATCAAGCGTCTCTGGGGGTAATTTTCATATTTAGCACCCGCTCTTTTTGTAATTAATTTTTAATTATGTAAATAAAATATAGCGTTGTAAAATAATTGTAAATTTTGTAAAAAGGCCCATGTAGTTTCATGTATTTACATTTAGGTCCTTCCACGCCTCACGTGCAGTCCTACGTGAGGCACGTGAATTTTGCATGTATACCCTGGCGCCTTTTGTGAATTGTAAAATAGTTCTGAAAAATAAAATAAATGTTTATTCTGTTGGTATTTTTGCACAAAGTCCCCTGTAGTTATTTTATTTGCAAAAATGCACTTGCCAGGCTGTTTAATTTTTGTGTCTTTTATCTATTTATTAAAAATACCTATGTAGCTCCTAAAAATCCCCAAAAATTATGTTAAATGCTTCATGTAGTATACTTTCACGCCCACATTTCAATTTACATTTTTTGCATTTAACCTAATTATTAAAAATGAAATAGGAGCCTTTTTTGCACCGTTTAAATTATAAAATACCAAAAAAATATAAAAACATTTTGAAAAAGTACAAAAAATTATATATTGCATATATATATAGTCCAGAAAATGAAAAAACCCTGAAAACAAGAAAAAGGAAAATATAAAAATCATAAAGCTCCAAAATCCAACAAAAAATAGAAAAACCCTTAAAAAATCCCAAAAATATATTTTTCTCTTTTATAATTATCTATATATTGTTATAAATGTATTAAAATTAATTTGGGTAATTTTTGAACTTATTTTATATTTTTAAAACCCAAATTATGTTCGGCCTAGTTAATTGGTCCATATTGTGGACATTTTTGGAATTAAAAAATTCATAAAAAAATCAGAAAAATTTCAGGAAAATAACAAAAAAATATAAAAATATAAAAAGTCAAAAATATTATATGTAATATATTTTGAGTATATATATATATATATCCATATTTCATATTACTTCTCTCTCTTCTTATAAATATATATATCTCTTTATATATATATAGCTATATCATATAATTAAAAATATAAAAATATAAAAAATAAAAATATAAAAATAAAATAAAAATTATAAAAAAAATATTAAAAAAAAAATATTTATAAAATCAAAAACCCACAAAACAATAAGAATTGGACATGATCATTGAATTGAATAATTGTACAACCAAGTTCACCACATCACCATTCGCCTCCCAGTGTTCGACCTCTACTTGTGCTTACACCTATACACACTTGCATGTAGAGTTACAATAAATTTTAACTCCACATTTTTGATATTCATTGCATATATTTTATCGTGGGTTAATTGTTGATTGATTTGAGGATTATTGAGCGGTCACCGCATCGACTATTGATCTGCCTTGTGGATTAATATGACCCTTAATTTTCCTCATTCATCAAATGGCGCCGTTGCCGGGGAGGCAACGGATTTTGTGTGGTTATTTGTTCATTTATTTAATTATTTGCTCATGTCCATTATTCATTTGTTTCTTTGATCTTTATTGAGATTATTGATTGGCTGTTCTGACCCATCTCTTTTATTTGTCTTTGATGCGAGGGACCACCAAGCGAAGGAGGACCTCCTAGGAGGACCTATGCACCCCAGCAAGGCGAAGTTGGCTTTTCTACGCCAGCCAACGGAAGATAGCATCAAAGGAGATGAAGGAGAATTTTTGAAGACAGTCTCTATTCTTATGCATTTTATTTTATTTTATTTTATTATGTATATTTATGTGAGAGAGTGACACTTAGAATTTTGTAATAATACAGGACTCTCACAGGTACACTTCGACTCCCGAGGTCCAGTGCCCGAGGGATTGTTCCCTTGGGGGCCTCGACGGTTTTGACGCTTTTTCTTTTCTTTATTTTATTTTATTATTATTATTTTGTGTGAATGAGCCCTTAGCTATAGGAATTGCTTGCTCGTAGAGTTAGGTCCAAACACCCTAATATATTTGCATGTACCTATAGTTCGCTTTGGACCTAAATCAAACTCTAAACAGTCGCCTCACCATCTTCGAGCCTACATGCCGTGAGCTCTCCCTGCCAAGCGCTTCTCCTGAACTCGATGTGTCGAGAGGAGGAGGGGTGAGCCTAGACCGGACTCCTGGCTTGAAGATCGGCGAGCGACTTGTGGTGCTTCATGATAATAGCAATTTCTGAACTTAGGGCGATTTCTTTGGCTTGTATTTGCATTTAGAATAGGTTTCAATTCTGTTCTACATCCCGCATGGAGAGAGCTAGAGGCACTGTAAGTCTTCTTACTTAGCATGCGTCATCGATTTCTGACTTGCATGGCTTTTTCGATCTTCTCCCTCTATTTTTGCCAACCTAGGATGCTTAATGGAAATTGGAACCTCGATAGGCACGTGCATTGAAAATACCCAAAAAAAGTGATAACTTAAATAAAATCGGGACTGCTAACTCTATTGGACCAAAAATAAAACATAATGGATTTCCTTGTCTTGTGGAGTGCAACCCCCTCATTGTATGCGTTTTTATTGCTCACGTACACACTAAGGAGTAGAGCCCAAATCCCATCAAGCCTCCTAAGTGATTGTACAACTTTGTGATTCTCACCTCGCTCTAAAACCGAAAAGATAAATGATCGTCATCGGACGGTCTTCACTGTGTCAAGTAGGTGAATCGGGGGTTTGCCTTGTGTATTGATTGTGACTTGGAGTCCGTTGTGTTTTCCATTCATTAGAGTAGTCGGTCCCATCGTGTGAGTCATGCATTTTTCATCTTTGAGTCTCTCTACCTCTCTTATACATATATATCTCCTCATCTACATCGAGTCGTGATATTGGCGCTTGAGCTCAATCATTTCTTCGCCAAGTCCTCTGTTTCCATCTTCTTCACCACCTTCCTCGTATCCACCGTACCATCCCCATCTTCTCAGGTTCAAGGAGAGCATGCTCTTCAGACCACCATTCTAACGGTGTTCCCGCCTTGTGTGGAACACCCACTTTTGTCTCTGTATCGATCTTCTCGCCCGCCCTCCTCGTTCCCTCTGTATCACTTTTCTATTACCCGGGAATGCTGTGCACACTGATAGGGCCACATCGAGGATTTCATGATTACCTTGATTATTTGTGTAAGCTGGGCCAATAATTGAGGATTCTGGGATGAGTATGCTATGGGATTGTGATCAGATACGTGCATGTTTTTGAGGTTATTTGATTTTAGGCACAAGCATAGGTGTGATGCATTATTGAGAAATTTTTGGTCTCGCACACTAGATTGAGGATGTGATATGATGCGATGATTGGTGATGATTTCATGAGTATCGATTGATCTATCTATCTTGAGGTTCCACCCATCTTCATTTTAAGGATTGACTAATTATTCTGACTTGGACTTCCTGATAAAGGTGTGCGGATCCTGCATGATCTCTCATCTTCCTGATTGAACCATCCTTTATCTCCTGACTCTTTGATCCACCCTGGCACTTAGAGGCGTCCTTATGATATGTTGGGCCATCTCAGCCAGATTTGATTGACCTGAGGGATATTCTGTGAATGACCTAATTATTTGCTCCCTCGCATGATCTTATGCCCTTCGGATGATTGAATGCTTTTGAGGACATGAGATTCTATGCCAGCATTCCCATGACCTACATTGATCTAGCTCGCATTACTCCCCGAGGACTAGCTGCGGGAGAATGCGACAATTTCTAGGGCTGTGGTTTCATCCACTGCTTGGGTCGCCATTGTGATGGGACTCGAAACCGAGTCAGATCATATACTTGATTGGCCTCCCCCTATGATTGCGTACCCGACCTGTCGGTAACTGAGGCCAACCGTCTGATTGCTCTCCTTGACGGTCCTTGCAAGGATGAACCTTGATCTTACAATTATTCACTACCTAGTTCATAGCTCTCCGAGGGTTATCGGCGAGAGGGTATGACACATTTTAGCTCCCTGGTCTCTTCTGCTGGTAGACGGTCTGCCGTCTATCGAGACTAGGTTTCCTGTGGATCCGTCTGATGGATCCGGCTCCTTTGAGCCATTCTCTCACCTTGACGACCCTCGCAAGGATGAGATGTACTCTGATTATTCACTGTGTAGCTCACATCACTTCACGAGGACTATCTGCGGAAGGATGTGACACTTTCTTTACGATCGACTTCACTCACTTCTGGTGCCTCCATTTATTGGGGCACGTTGCCGATTCATCTCATATGGACAGTCAGTCTCCCTCTCTGATTATGCGCCCGATCTGTTGGGGCATGAGACCTACTTGTTCAGACTCCTTTGAGTCCTCTCTCCTTTACGGTCCTCGCATGGATGAGCTCTTTTCTGATTATTCCTTAACTAGCTCGTAGCTCCCCGAGGGTTATCTGTGGGAGACTACGACATATTTCCGATCTGATTGGTCTCTTCTGATGGTAGCCGATTTGTCAACTACTGAGACCACTATGTGGGTCCGTCTGATGGACCTGGCTCCTTCGAGCCCTTCTCTCTCCTTGACGACCCTTGCAAGGTAGAGACACATTCTGACTATTCCTTGCCTAGATTGCATTACTCCCGAAGGAATATCTGCAGGAGAATGCGACACTCTCTTTACGCTCGGTTCCCCCTTCTGACTGTGTCTCCGATCTGCAGAGCATGGAATTGAGTCGTTTGATATATATGATTTTGGTCCCATCCTGAGTTGCATATCCGATCTACATATCATGGGACCCATCTGATTAGACTCCTTTGAGTCTGCTCGCCTTGACGGTCCTCACAAGGTTGAGCTCCTGCTATCTGCTATTTTCCTGCCTAGCTGGCAGCACGTTCCCCGAGGGTTGTCTGCGGGACGTTGCCACATTCTTTAGACTTTCTGGTATATTGTTGGACATGCGAGCCCACGACGAGCCATTATGCAATAAATGTTATTGCAATTCACTCCTTAGTCGGAAATAAAGAGTACATAATTTGCATAATAGGTCCCTTAGTACAATTAGGGTTATGTACCATGGCCATCTTAATGATCATACAGCTGTTGATTCAATTATTGAACCATAGAGGCTGGTGCTTAGATGAATATCTAATGAGTTAGATTGAGGAATCATCAAGCACCGTCAAATGATTATTAAGAGATGATCTCCAGCCTGAGTAGGAGATGGCAATCCTTTCTCATTTAGGCTGATATCTGACCGACTTCTTGATGCAGGTCCTCTGCATAGGAATAGAGATTCGGAGGTGTCAGATTAGTTAGGTCAAAGAGTTGACTTAACGAGATCGAGATAACCAAAGTCCTATATCATATGCTGTCATGATATAGGCACACATCCTCTGACCGGAGATAGATGTGTTACTATATGTCTGAGTATGTACATTTGGCAGACCAATAGGTTGATGACCTAATCAAGGTCTATACACCGGCACGCTGGTGTCCACATAAGGGCATATGAGTAATACGATCTCTCAAAGGGATCATACAGGTTCACTACTGAACCAGAAGACATGAGCTCACTCATGAGATATTGGGAAGAATCAAATTCCGTGCGCACGGTCGTCTCGCTTTGGAAGCTTGACTGAATTTGTAGGTTTGATATATACTTTTGGAAAGTATATGATCAAGACCTAGGTATGATATATGCTTTTGGAAAGTATATGATCGATACCGACTCCCAATGATCGAATGAGAAACTTACTGATAAAACCCTGAAGTAGACAGTATAAAGTTGATCCAATACTTCGGGTTTATTCTGAGTCTTCCAGTATGTAGGATGTACAGGTATTGGGAATGCCTGAGGGTGATGTGATCATAAACGGTTGTATAACCATGACGCTTCCATTCCTAGGGAGTGATGAAACGGGTCTGGATTTTAGTGACTCCTCTTAGTAGAGAAGTAACCTGATCTTAGTCCAAATGTTGGACATTAATCTGAATGTGATTCAGATTCAATGAGAAGATTAGATTTGCGGTCTTGATTTAATCAAGCATCTATGGGAGGCCCGAGATCTGGATTTGAGATGTGATCTCAATATCCATGTCACTATACGTGGAACAATACAATCGCCCTGTCCTTATCTTCAAGTATTCGCGGAGAAAGCGCATTGTCCTTGAAAGAGTTCATGGATAATTCTATTGTTGATATATGTATCCGAGCATTGAGAAAATGGATAATTAAATGTGATTTAATTATCATGAATAATATGAATTTGATTCATATTATAAGGAGAGTTATCTTAGATAATTAAATGTGATTTAATTATCAAAGATGTGAATAATGTGAATGTGATTCATATTATTTGAACACATGAGATAAAGAGATCCAAGATGATTAAATATGATTTAATTATCAAGGATAAGAATAATGTGGATAGTAATATCCAATTATTCATAATATATTATAAATGTGATTTATAATGTATTAGAGAGAGTTAAATATAATTTATATTGGTAGATTAATTATTAATGTGTATTGGATACACATTGTTTAATTAATTGAAAATGTAAATTACATTTTGTTTTGGGTTGTGAATTTGATTCACAATAATTCAATGTCAAGGTTGCAATATTCCCAAAATTAATTGAGAATTATTTTGGTGAATTAAAATACCAACAAATTGTTGTTGGAAATTGAATGGAGAGAAAATCAAGGAGATTGCCCTCCCCTTTTGGAAAGGAGGGGGCGGCACCAATTCCTTGAGGGAATTGGTGGCCGTCCCCCCCTTTTCAAAGAGGAAGGTGTATCTCCCTTATTTTCTCTCTCTCTGTTTGTGTGGTTTAATTTGGTATTATATTTATTTGATTTATCAAATATATTTAATCAAAATTAAATCACAAGTTGTTGGCTTTTACCAACAACAATCTTGACCATTGGATTGTCATAAATCAATCTCATCCATTGATTTTATATGACACATGGATTGCGATCCATGGATCCCAAAACCCTATAAATAGAGAGGCATTCTTGGCTCTCTCTACACACATGCTATTGTAGCAAAACTCTCTCTCTCTCTCTCTCTCTCTCTCTCTCTTTCTTTCTAGAGGTCAGCCCTCTCTCTCTCCCTCTCACGGCCGTCCACCATGGATGCCATGGAGAGGTTCTCCATCGCCGCGGCATCGTCGTTATGCTGCCCGTTCTTCTGCTCGTGGATCTCCGTCTTCTTCGGTGTGCCTCGCTCGTGAAGAAGACGTTGGATCTCATGTGTCGAGATCAGGAGATCCGCCGCTTGGATCATCAACATGAATTGCGAGAAGCACGCGGTTCATCCCCGCGCTCGCAAGCGTCTCCTCCGTCGGATCGGACTTGAGACAGGAGGTCTCTTCGTTTAGAGACTCGATCGCAACCACGCTTCAAAAGATAATCCTATTACTTGTTTGTGGTTTAGACAAAACTATCCGAGAAGTGTTCTTGGATCATGTGGTTTCGTCGTATAATTTTTTTTTAAATTCCGCTGCATCAAGCAACTAGTGCGACTAGTCGCTCCTCGTCGTATTCGATACGACGCACATGCTTCCGTGATGCGCTTGAGGATCATACCATATCCTTCAAGTGGTATCAGAGCCTTAGGTCGATGGTTTCGAATAGTGATTCGCTAACCGAGGACGACTTGGGTTCGCTAAGGTCGCGAAAGTTTTCATCGCATTTGATTTCGCAGATCTGTTTAGTAAATAAATTCGGCACTGTTTAAATTGTTTAAACACGAATTTAATACTTGTATTATGTTCCCCATTAAATAAGAAAACCATAGGATCTGAGTTTGCGTAAATCGGATTTCGTATGCTCGAGATATGGTCGTTTTAATGAACATGTATGCACTGTTGCGGGAACTGTGAATCTGAACGTGATTAAAATGTTAATTACTGTTTAGACTTGCCTCGAAATACATGAAACATCACTTAGGTTCTGTCCTAAATCAAATTAGTAAACTTTAGAAATTGACTTTGCTTAATTTGGATTTAATATGATTGAGATATGCCAATTTTAGTAAGTAGGGGGTCACTGCTGAAATTGCTTTCCTAATCAAGAACCATGTGATTGTCAATTAATGAAATTAATTGTTAATTTCGAGAAATAATTATGAAAAATATTTGTGAAATATTAGAGAATGATTATTTCCTTAATTGACTTGGCCCCAACCAATTAGTTGATTAGATTTGATCTAAACCATAATTGGAATTACAATCATCAAACTTCTTGCTTGAATAGGACTTGGGAATTTGCCTAGCAAATTTCCTTAAAATCAAAATTGTTTTGATTACTATATGGTATAATTTCGGTTGAAGAACCGATGATCATCTCAAGTACAAAATAATCAATTTGGCATTATCCTTTCCCGAGGCGGATATGGTGTCTAGTCGGGGATCGCTGGTCAGCGGATTGCAACGTATGTGGTCCTCCCCACTCCCGTCGGTACTGGCCATGACAACGGGTAGTGCCGGGATAATGTCCGAGGGATTATGATGTACTTTTCTAATTATTAAAATACGAATTAATACGTACTTTGAGAATAATATCATATATATTCAAGCATAAAATTAAGTTTGATTGATTGAATTGGATTGATAATTAATTTAATATGATTAAGTTAATTATGTCCAATTAAGAATACTCTAATATGATTAGAGTTAATAATTCCCTTGGAAGAATTAGTTATATGAATGTGATTCATAGTAATTAATTAAATTTGAATAAGAGGTGGAGGATCACATAAGTGACATCCATGGTCTCCCGTCAAGGCGAAGGGTTTCCGTCGCCAGGGATTGTATATAGGAGACGCCTGTACGAAGTGACAGCTCCTATATATAAGCGCATCTGGATCGAACTCTTTGCTTCTCGAAAGAGTAAGGCCGTATGTGTAGTGACCCCAATATCGGATCCTCATATTATTGGGGCGATATTGGATTGCGCACAGCGAGTTCTATTCCTGTTGACGGTTGGTTCAATTGATGACGGGTCAACATCACCTTAGGGATGGTGGGCCTGGGCATTAAAGACCGAATTGGGAAATGCAAGTTGGACTTGCAAGGCGGAATGTGTTCCCGCTTCTCTTTATTGGAGTTGCAGTTTCTCATATTATTGGGATGTAACAAAGATAAAGAGGAGATCCCAGATCTTGCTGAGATATAATGGTAAGTATATCTCTTACATTGAAAGTGATTAAGGGAATGAACTTTCATTGTTGACATGGAAAGACAACTTTGATATAAAAATTCCTAAATCAAAGTAAAACATGTATATATATAAATATATACACTCATGCAAATTTCTTATTTCGGATAATCCTTCATTAAACCCACTCAATTCTATACTCAATAATAACCAGTAAAATATCATGGATTGGACCCTTGATCCAGATATTGTAATTGCAGTTGGACACATAATGTATGTGGTTGCAATATGCAAGTTTCCTCATAATAATGAGAAGTGATAATTAAATATACAATAGGACTAAAACCCTAGGGTTTGTATGTCTCTATAAGTCTTGATCTCATCGAATGTACTTTTGAAGTGACATGTCGATAATGATCGTAATTATCAAATAATCCTTATAAAATCAATAAAGATATTCTGGCATACATATGTGCTCTTGACATTTAATCATGAATGACATGGTTCTCTACATCATGTAGAATGGTAGCTCTATAACAGATGATGTATTCAAATTGTTTGAGTACCTACCTGAACCTATGTTTTAAGAGTTTAGATGGATGTAGATGATGAGTGTCATCATTCTACTGTCTATACTCTAGTCACTCATGAAGCTTCATAATATTCATATTATATGAATTGGGTGAAGCATGTATAAATGTTGAAATACTCTTACATTAAAATCTTTTGAATTTAACATAAGAGATCCTTAGTCTTGAGTAATTGTTGCTTATAGATAATGGGAGCGCAGTGGAAGCATGGGTTGGACCCAAGTAAGAAATATAGTCAAAAGGTTGACTGTATTTCTGTAACTTCCATATGACATTCAAAGAGTTGAATGAATGCCAATACTGCAATAAGTTGATAGTATGACTATCAAATCTATCTAGAATCCTTAGAGAAGGAATCAGATAGTGCATCAGATTAATCTACATATAATCATTGATATTGACTTACTTATTTGATAAGATAAGGTCTAATAATTGTATCTCAATTTTCTAATGACACTTGCAATTGGTTGCATATGTATTAGAAATTTGATCTTAAGGTTTATTGGTCATCCATGTTGAAAGTGATGCAAGTGTTGCAACAATTTCCAAGAGATCAATAGACTTCATATTTTCAGTGGGAGCCCTTAGTCTTAGAGAATGTCTCTATGACCTAGATATTGGAATACACTCATTGTTTATTTCTAATTGTTGGATATAAACATAAATTCTGTAATAAATCTATCATAAAGAGTTATGATGGAGATATTTCAGATATTAATCTAAAATCTAGTGGACTCTATTAAATTAGAAAATTAATGAATGGTTCATTAAGTTTTTTTTAATACTGAGAATTAAAAAGATCAATAGGAGGATAAAGATCATTTGATAATGATCTGACATCAAATTTTGGACATATGTCTGTTGATGAGATCAATGGACTAGTAAGACATGAAACTTTAGATTGTCTAAAGCATCAAATCTCACATACTTGTGAATATTGTATTCAAAGTAAAAATATCCAATACACCCTTCCTGGGGAAAGGTGTAAGGTGTCAAGGTATTAAGGATCTCATACATATTGATGTATGCTAATCATCTATATCATAGTAAACATTATGGATATGTGATATCTGTTAATGATTATGTATGATATGAGATTTCTTCTCTTCACCTAAGAAACCTTTGAAATGTTCAAAGATTTCGTAATTTTGATTTAGAACCAAAGTTTGAAGGAAGATGAAATGAATTTGATCTAACCAAGGTAGCATGTACCTATTAGATGAATTCAAGGAATACCTTATAGAGATATGAATATCATTCCTATCTCAATCCTCCTAATGAACCTTAACTCAAAGGAGTTGTAGGGAGATACAATTGATCGTGTGTGACATGATTTAATCAATGATTAATCCTAGCATAATTATCTCTTAAGTTTCCAAGATATATATGTAGTAGAGACTACATTATATACTTAATAAGGTTCCATGCATGTAAGCTGGAATCTAGCACTAGAGAGTGCTACTTCATTAGGAAAATAAAGGATGGTATTGGATACCTACTTTATGACCTTGAGATTCTTAAAAGATCTCATCTTTGAGAATATGATTCTTATAGGATGACTCTCTTAAGAATCAAGATGAAAATGAAGTAAAGGAACTCATTTAATCTTGAAAAGATAATGAGGCTCCTGAAATCGGAAATTAAAATAGATAATTAAAGATGAAACATTAATACCTCTTCAAATAAGTTTGAGGATGAATTCCATGTGTCAGTTAAATCTGAAAATGATCGGACTTCATGTGATGGAGCTCCTGAGGATCATAACATGAAAAGATGGATGTTAGCAATAAAAGTCTAATGTAGACTTCATATACAAGTGTTGTATATGGACCCTCGAGGATCCACCTATATGGGTCAGACCCATTAAGATGTAAATGGATCTTTAAGAGAAAGAGGGAACCTGATGAAAAGGTAGAGACTTTCAAAGCACGGTTCGTAGTCATGAGCTACACACTGAAGAGAAGACATCGCTCGCGATGAGACTTGCTCTCCAGTGACCTTGCTTTAACCCATCAGAATATTGCTAACTGTAGCTACACAACTTGACTATGACTTCTTCATGGTGTGAGTCAAGATTGCATTCCTCTATGAATACCTCTCTGAGGATATTCATATGAAGTAGCTCCAGGGCTTCATGGTTGAGGAAAGCAAGGTGTGCTAGCTGAAGAACTCCATCTTTGGACTCCAATGAGTTTCTTGTAGTTGGAACATAAGATTTGATGAAATTATAAATGTTGTGATTTCAGATAAAATCTTGATGAACCATGTGAAGCTTAGTGGGAGTGCCATTGTATTCATCGTGCTTAATGTAGATATTATTTTAATCATTTAAAATGATATAAGAATAAATGATAAGTGTTTTATAATTTGGTTGTTCCATACCTTGAGAGACGATCTTGAGGATACCTCTTAGATCTTAATTCTGAAGTCATTCAGAAGCAAAGAGAAGAGGGTATTGGGACTGTCGCATAGTAGTACACCTTGGACTTATTCCATTTTCTGGACAATTCCAAGAAAAGCTTCCTTCCCTTAAGATGTGGTATTGACCTGTCTAGAGGGATAGCACCTCAAAGAGTTGAGGAAGTGAATGCTAGAACTGCTTGCACTTGTGCATCAGTTATGAGAAGCTGAATGTATGCTAGATATGTACAAGAACCAGATGTCTACCATGCAGTGGGAGTAGTAAACTGTTACTAATCCTACTATGGAGATAAAACACTTGATTGCAGTAATAACAATATCTTCAAAGATGATGAAACTTAGAGATAGTAATCTCAAAGTCTTATCTTCAAAGGTTTAAGACCTTGTAGATAGTGATCTATAAGGGTCTTAACTGTAGATACCTTAGGAGATAGAGATCCCCAGGAATGAAGGTATTCTAATAAGGATTATGGGAATACTGGTTATGATAATTAATAAGATGTAGTGTCAAGAACACTATAACCAACAAAATTGAGTATCGGTTGCATGAGATGCAACATTCGCATTGGATGCGAGCACTGTTACTAGGAGATATGCAAGTGCCGTAAAAGAACTTGGCGTAGTCTCTTGGGAACGGAGTGACTGATCAGCTTACCTAGCTATTTTCTAAATAGCCTATGATTGCCACATGAGTGTGGGTTTAAATGATTAGCCCATTAATGGCTCTTTGGGCTAGTGGGAGATTGTTGGACATGCGAGCCCACGGCGAGCCATTATGCAATAAATGTTATTGCAATTCACTCCTTAGTCTGAAATAAAGAGTACATAAATTTGCATAATAGGTCCCTTAGTACAATTAGGGTTATGTACCATGGCCATCTTAATGATCATACAGCTGTTGATTCAATTATTGAACCATAGAGGCTGGTGCTTAGATGAATATCTAATGAGTTAGATTCACCGTCAAATGATTATTAAGAGATGATCTCCAGCCTGAGTAGGAGATGACAATCCTTTCTCAGTTAGGCTGATATCTGACCGACTTCATGATGCAGGTCCTCTGTATAGGAATAGAGATTCGGAGGTGTCAGATTAGTTAGGTCAAAGAGTTGACTTAACGAGATCGAGATAACCAAAGTCCTATATCATATGCTGTCATGATATATGCACACATCCTCTGACCGGAGACAGATGTGTTACTATATGTCTGAGTATGTACATTTGGCAGACCAATAGGTTGATGACCTAATCAAGGTCTATACACCGGCGCGCTGGTGTGCATATAAGGGCATATGAGTAATACGATCTCTCAAAGGGATCATACAGGTTCACTACTGAACCAGAAGACATGAGCTCACTCATGAGATATTGGGAATAATCAAATTCCGTGTGCACGGTCGTCTCGCTTTGGAAGCTTGACTGAATTTGTAGGTTTGATATATACTTTTGGAAAGTATATGATCAAGACCTAGGTATGATATATGCTTTTGGAAAGTATATGATCGATACCGACTCCCAATGATCGAATGAGAAACTTACTGATAAAACCCTGAAGTAGACAGTATAAAGTTGATCCAATACTTCGGGTTTATTCTAAGTCTTCCAGTATGCAGGATGTACAGGTATTGGGAATGCCTGAGGGTGATGTGATCATAAACGGTTGTATAACAATGACGCTTCCATTCCTAGGGAGTGATGAAACGGGTATGGATTTTAGTGACTCCTCTTAGTAGAGAAGTAATCTGATCTTAGTCCAAATGTTGGACATTAATCTGAATGTGATTCAGATTCAATGAGAAGATTAGATTTGCGGTCTTGATTTAATCAAGCATCTATGGGAGGCCCGAGATCTGGATTTGAGATGTGATCTCAATATCCATGTCACTATACGTGGAACAATACAATCGCCCTGTCCTTATCTCCAAGTATTCGCGGAGAAAGCGCATTGTCCTTGAAAGAGTTCATGGATAATTCTATTGTTGATATATGTATCCGAGCATTGAGAAAATGGATAATTAAATGTGATTTAATTATCATGAATAATATGAATTTGATTCATATTATAAGGAGAGTTATCTTAGATAATTAAATGTGATTTAATTATCAAAGATGTGAATAATGTGAATGTGATTCATATTATTTGAACACATGAGATAAAGAGATCCAAGATGATTAAATATGATTTAATTATCAAGGATAAGAATAATGTGGATAGTAATATCCAATTATTCATAATATATTATAAATGTGATTTATAATGTATTAGAGAGAGTTAAATATAATTTATATTGGTAGATTAATTATTAATGTGTATTGGATACACATTGTTTAATTAATTGAAAATGTAAATTACATTTTGTTTTGGGTTGTGAATTTGATTCACAATAATTCAATGTCAAGATTGCAATATTCCCAAAATTAATTGAGAATTATTTTGGTGAATTAAAATACCAACAAATTGTTGTTGGAAATTGAATGGAGAGAAAATCAAGGAGATTGCCCTCCCCTTTTGGAAAGGAGGGGGCGGCACCAATTCCTTGAGGGAATTGGTGGTCGTCCCCCCTTTTCAAAGAGGAAGGTGTATCTCCCTTTTTTTTTCTCTCTCTATTTGTGTGGTTTAATTTGGTATTATATTTATTTGATTTATCAAATATATTTAATCAAAATTAAATCACAAGTTGTTGGCTTTTACCAAAAACAATCTTGACCATTGGATTGTCATAAATCAATCTCATCCATTGATTTTATATGACACATGGATTGAGATCCATGGATCCCAAAACCCTATAAATAGAGAGGCATTCTTGGCTCTCTCTACACACATGCTATTGTAGCAAAACTCTCTCTCTCTCTCTCTCTCTCTCTTTCTTTCTAGAGGTCAGCCCTCTCTCTCTCTCCCTCTCATGGCCGTCCGCCATGGATGCCATGGAGAGGTTCTCCATCGCTGCGGCATCGTCGTTATGCTGCCCGTTCTTCTGCTCGTGGATCTCCGTCTTCTTCGGTGCGCCTCGCTCGTGAAGAAGACGTTGGATCTCGTGTGTCGAGATCAGGAGATCCACCGCTTGGATCATCAACATGAATTGCGAGAAGCACGCGGTTCATCCCCGCGCTCGCAAGCGTCTCCTCCGTCGGATCAGACTTGAGACAGGAGGTCTCTTCATTTAGAGACTCGATCGCAACCATGCTTCAAAAGGTAATCCTATTACTTGTTTGTGGTTTAGACGAAACGATCCGAGAAGTGTTCTTGGATCATGTGGTTTCGTCGTATAATTTTTTTTTAAATTCCGCTGCATCAAGCAACTAGTGCGACTAGTCGCTCCTCGTCGTATTCGATACGACGCACATGCTTCCGTGATGCGCTTGAGGATCATACCATATCCTTCAGATATGTCGCCTACCGAGACCGTACCTGATGATCCGTCTGATGGATCACTGACGCCTTTGCATCCGCTCGCCTTGATGACCCTCGTAAGGTCGAGTCTTTTTCTGATTATTCATTGACTAGTATGTACCATTCCCCGAGGGTTATCTGCGGGAGGGTACATCACCTTGTAGGTACTCGGTTTCACTTCTGGTGTCTCCTATCTGTTGGAGCACGAAGCCGAGTCTTCTGAGCTTTCTACTTGGTCTCCTCTTTGATGGTGTATCCGATCTACGGATCACTGGACCGAGTCTTCTGATTGGTATGATCCCTAGCTCCTTTGAGCTTGCTCACCTTGACGACCCTCGCAGGGTTGAGCCATGTCCTGCGATATTCGGTGTGTACTTATGATTTTCCTTCCTCACGATCATCGGATACCATGGTGTCTCCTATTCTCTATCTTCCATATCTTTCTGAGACTCTGATTGACCGGAGGACTCTGTACTGTTCCTTCTTCCTCCCGGTCTTACTATATCGGCTCTGTTCCACCATGCCGACCTTATGAGCCGATTGACTGCTTCATGCTACCGGACCCGATATCTGTCCTTTCGATCTATTTTGCTCCGGTAGCCGACACCCACCTGACTGTATATCCGGGTATCTTTTCACCTTCTGATTGTGTCCTCGTTCTCACAGGGAGACGACGATGAGAGTACGGTATTCACTTGTCAGATACCGTCCTGTACTTCACCAGTTCTTCACCACTTGTATATATGTGTGCCTTGTTTATTCTTTCTCCCGTATGTTATGTGTGCTCCATATCTATTGCCATATCTTTGTGTCTACACTTAGGACGTACCTTGTCCTAAGTATAGGGGGGTACACGCCATGTTGTTCTTTCGTCGATCAGTTTCGTCACTCCTGTTGTTGCCTATACTTAGGGATATCTCACCCTAAGTATAGGGGGAGTGATACATATATTCTCCACGATCTTTTCATCTATCTATATATCTCTCTCTTTTCTTCTCTTCTTCTTTTCTTTTTCATATTTCTTTATCTAAATAAAAGGTGCCGCCCCTTTGTGTTAGTTTTCTGTACTTAGAACGTACTTTGCCCTAAGTATAGGGGGGTGCACCCCTGATTTGTTACTTCTTTGATCTGTTTATTCCCACCCTTGACCCTCCCTGCTTTGTGTACAGTCTGCTATACTTAGGATTACTTGATCCTAAGTATAGGGGTACGGTCAACTTCTCTTTCCTTCATTTTTTATTCATATATTCTTTAGACTTGTCTATACTCAGTACGAGTTATATCTTCTCTTTTTCTTTTCCGATCTATGAGGACATAGCTCAAGCTAAGTATAGGGGGTCGTATATACTATGTATATACTTCAACCATAACTCGTACTTTAGTATTCTCTTAATAATATGGCTAATAATTCTTAAATTCATTAAAACCTTAATAAATAGATACGATTATTCCTCAAATTCTTTTTGTATATACTGATTAATAAATCAGGTGAAAATGTTTTTTGCAAAATGTTTGAAAAAGAGTTTGAAAATCTTTGTGAAAATCTTTTGAAAACTATTTTGAAAATGTTTTGTTACATGTTTTCAACCTTTGTAAAAACTTTTTGGTTTGTAAAGTTTATTTTCTTTGCGTGAAACAAAATGTTTGAAAAATTATTTGCAAACGGTTTGAAAAATGGTCGCAAAAATATTTTGAAAAAACTATATATACTGTTTGAAAAACCTTTGCAAAATGATTTTCAAATGTGTGTACATGTTTGTAAAAATGTTTGTAAAAATTATTTTGGACTATAGTTTTTCAAAATTGTTTGAAAATGATTTTCAAATAAGTTTGAGGAATATATACATCAAATCAATAATAAATATAATAAAAATAAATAACACAAAATTCTTTAATAAGTATACATATATGCCTATAAATTAAAATTAAATTGTAAATCCTGAATTCTTTGTAAATAAAGCAACACGCCCGTGTAAATAGATGTATATATGTTACTTTAAGTGCCAAAATTGTTTTATTTTGCAAAAATTGTTTGTGTAAAAATTTTCTCTTTGTTTCAAATTCTGTGAAATATTGCATTATTCTTGCATATTTACCATTTGCATAGCATTCATATTCTTTGATTGAGCTTGATGATTGAACTAGTCCAATAAAGTCGAAGATTGGAGCTTGGTTGGACCTTACCGCACCTAACTGCACTGGAAACTTATGGGAACTAGGTTTAAGGTACTTCGGGTCTATTCGGACTTAATTCTTTGAGAAATCAGGGCTGGGTTCAAGTCACCTCAGTGGACTAACTAGAACTTTTCGAGACACACGCATGACTCTTGTCGGCCGTGACCTAACTTGGACACTTGCACCTTTCACTGGCTCAACTCAGTTGGAGTGGTGAGGGGCTTGGATTTGCCAGTCTGAGATGCACACGGGTGGAAACATTCGTCCTCGTCTAGGGAGGGAAGTGCACCCCAACCTGGTCTAGTTTCAATGAAGTCGAATGACAGGAGAGTGTGGGTTGCAATAAAGCTTCAAAAGAGGGATAGTCTTCTGGCTCAAGAGGAAAAACTCCTTATGTAAATGCTGATGTAAATAGTATGTTGAAAAAAAACTCCAAAAAAGTGGACAGGCTTGAAAATAAAAATAAAAGTGCCTGCCGGAGTATGTATATACGTTGTATAGAAAATAAGCAAGCATGAGCATCAAAGTTATACCATGTGAGCCTGCAGCTGGATGACTTGACTACACTGGTCTTGCATCCCAGGATAGGTAGCTACACTGGCTACCATCCATTCTTTTCTCCTCCTCCTCCTCTTGAGTTGGATGCCGCTTGAACTTAGAAGGGAATACCTTGCTCCTCGACGGTAGAGGGCTGGATTGGGGAATCATTGGGTTGTCATTCTGAAGAAGTCAATTTCTTTGTCATTTCAGCTGGGGAGAGCCACCATCACTTACACTGTACAAGTCAGCTTCATAGTCATAAGGGTTTGCATATGACGTAGGCTAGTTCTGACCAGGCTATTGAAGTGATTTGAATCTAGTTATGTGACTCTCGAAGGCTGTTGTGTTTTAAATTTGGTTCCCAACCAGGGTCCACACACATTTTCACACCAAGGTCTAACCTGAGCTCCAAACTTTGATTTTGTACAGATGAGTTTAATAATCATGATCAATTTAATCTATTCTTTTTATTCTTTATTTTTGCCTTTTCTTTTCTTCTTATTCTTTATTCTTTTGTACTTATTGCATAAGTGTTTGCTAGGGACTAGCAAAGGCAAGTATAGGGGGGTGATGAATCTCCATTTCATCACCTTTATTCTATCATTTTGGCCTTAAAAACCCCAGCAAATGCATGTAAATAGCATCAATTTGTACATAATAACATCTATCATTTATTGTATTTCTTGTACATAAAATAAGGTTTTTAATGCCAAAATTATAGAATAAAGAGAAGAAAAGAAAAAGGAATAAAATATTGAACATATTTTATGACCCTAACCCTGAGACCAAGTCCAGAATGGAATTGGTCGACAAGGAATAAAGTAGGGGGAGATAAGGGCCAATAATACAATAAATACCTCATTTATTTATTCATTCATTTAAGCATTTTTGACACCTATTTTGTATTTAATTATTTATTCATCAAATAAAAATATTTTGTACATGAACGTTGTAGATAATAATGTTAATAAAAATACAAAATTGAGTTTGTGCAAAAAGAGTATACAGTGTACATTTTATACACAGAATAAAAAGCCAGAATCTCAACTTCACAAACCCATATCTTGCAAATAAAAACTCAAAATCAACCAAAATCACCTTTAATTGTATATAACTTTTCAAGAGATATTTATTAAAATTGGTTTCATAATTTTTGGAGTTCATCTGTGAAAGTTAGGTTTTTGGCCTTCATTGTACAATCTACCTGATTAAAATATTCAATTTATTCATTATTTATTATTTTTACAAACTTATATTTTTATAATTTTGTAAATAATATATATATATATATAATACATGTACATATTGAAATTAGAATAAAACCAAAAAGAATTTGTAAAATAAAATAAGTCTATGAAATATATAGGCAAAATACCTATGTTATGTATGTGCATAAATAAAAGGGGAATACATTCTTTAATTATTTTATTCTTTCATATTTTTATAATACTGTAAATATTACATATAATTTATTAAAAATGTAAAACCCGATAAAATTCATTAAATAAATAAAATGTATATAAAATACAGGCAAAATACCTATAAGTATACCTACATATATATGCACCTATTTATTTAAATATGTAAATAAACTCATAAAAATTAAACAAAAATATATTTACACTCACAAAAATAAGTTATAATTTTATAAAATAAGAAAATAAAATAATAAAATAAAATAAACAAAATAAAAATAAAATACACAAAATACATGTAAATACACTTATAAATACCTTATTTAAATAAACCCATAACAAAATACATCAAAAAATTAAATAAAAATCATAAATAAATACTACATTAATTAATACACATTTTTTATTTTATAAGTAAAATTTAATAAATTCATTTATTAGGTTAAAATAATGAGTCAAATTCGGGCTGACATGGACCAATCACAACCCTGCCAATGTTGACTGCAGTCAACTGTCCCCTCAGCCTCTGCAGCCCGTCAAATCTGTCCAACCTTGCGTTTTCGCCAAATTTCTCGATAAACCTATCGCTCCAATGACATCGGTCCCTTCACGGAAATTACTCCCAAAACATTGTACATACACGCCCATGGCTTGTTTCCTTTGTATATAGCTTTGATTCCTTATTTTTGGCCAGTCAATAAGGGCTCCCATTATGTTCATAAATAATTCAGCCTCTACAGCCCGTCAAATCTGTCAGACCCCCCGTCTTCTCCCATTTTCCCGGTCGCCCCGTCCATCGATCGCCTTTGCGTCCTTCACAAGAAATGTTACTGGCATATTGTACATCTACGCCCAAGGCTTGTTTTCCTTGTATATATCACCGATTCCTTATTATTTGCCGGTCAATAAGGGCGCATACACATGTTTATAAATAAGTTCCCCCTCCTCCTTGGCCGAATTTGGCCAACTTACTTCCCCCAAAACACCTTGAATCCGGTCCTAGACGAGTCCTTGTGACAGGAGGAGCTCCATAGCACCGTGAATCGGCCGGAGGAGGAAGAAATTTTGTCGCGGCGGAGCTCCGGCGTTCGTCCTGCTCCCTGGAGGCCCCCAGGTATAAGAGATGCGCATTTACTCATTTTAGTTAGAATTTTATGTAGCTTTTTATTCGTGAGTGTTTAGTTCTTAGGTGTAGCGTAAAATCGAGTACCCGTAGTTCACTGGAGCTCCGCTCCGGCGAACATTTCACGGTACCCCCGACGTTTTCCGACCACCCTCTCGCCTCCATTTTCTTGCCCTTTCATTTTACCATGCCCCATGCACCTTCACTCACCCAGATCTTCACCAGATCTGGAGATCCGATCTCCATCCCCCACCCGTCGCCGGAGATCTTCACCCGAAGCTCCCATCCATCCATTTTCAGTTCTAACGGGATGAGGCAGTTTGCCCTCGTCGCTTGTTTCATTCTGTGCAGGTACAAAGTGCTTTGAGGCACCTGGAGGTGTTCTTTGACGCTCGTCGGAGGTACCTGGAGCACCATCTCGACATCGACATGGTGGCGGCGCTCCGGTGACCTCCTGGCCAATCCGAGGCCTCCTACGGTTAGCTGGAAGCACCTGCGACGTGTTGGGATCCTTGGGAGCAGCAAAGAGAGATGGGGGAGGGAGAAATCGTCGGAGGAAGTTCTCCCAGGCGAACCTTCCTCGCTGTTCTTCCAGATGCCCTCCCCACCGTCGGATGAAGGAGGAGTCCCAGGAGGAAGCTCAGCCATCCGATGGAGCGAAGCCTTCACCGTCAGATCATCCCGACTGATCTAATCTCCAGTGTTCATCGTCGAAGCGGCATCGACAAACGTGGAGGCGCCACGTGGATAAGTCACGTGTATCAGGCGTTGGATCAAGCGCCTCTAGGGGTAATTTTCATATTTAGCCCCCGCTCTTTTTGTAATTAATTTTTAATTCTGTAAATAAAATATAGCATTGTAAAATATTTGTAAATTTTGTAAAAAGGCCCATGTAGTTTCATGTATTTACATTTAGGTCCTTCCACGCCTCACGTGCAGTCCCACGTGAGGTACGTGAATTTTGCATGTATACCTTGGTGCCTTTTGTGAATTGTAAAATAGTTCTGAAAAGTAAAATAAATGTTTATTCTGTTGGTATTTTTGCACAAAGTCCCTTGTAGTTATTTTATTTGCAAAAATGCCTCTGCCAGGCTGTTTAATTTTTGTGTCTTTTATCTATTTATTAAAAATACCTATGTAGCTCCTAAATATCCCCAAGATTATGTTAGATGCTTCATGTAGTGTACTTTCACGCCCACATTTCAATTTGCATTTTTTTCATTTAACCTAATTATTAAAAATGAAATAGGAGCCATTTTTGCACTGTTTAAATTATAAAATACCAAAAAAAAAATATAAAAACGTTTTGAAAAAAGTACAAAAAAATTATATATGGTATATTTATATATATATAGTCCAGAAAATGAAAAACCCTAAAAACAAGAAAAAGGAAAATATAAAAATTATAAAGCTCTAAAATCCAACAAAAATAGAAAAACCCTTAAAAAACCCTAAAAATATATTTTTCTCTTTTATAATTATCTATATATTGTTATTAATGTACTAAAATTAATTTGGGTAATTTTTGAACTTATTTTATATTTTTAAAACCCAAATTATGTTCGGCCTAGTTAATTGGTCCATATTGTGGACATTTTTGGAATTAAAAAATACATAAAAAATTAGAATAATTTCAGAAAAATAACAAAAAAATATAAAATATAAAAAGTCAAAAAATATTATATGTAATATATTTTGAGTATTTATATATATATATATCCATATTTCATATTACTTCTCTCTCTTCTTATTATATATATATCTCTTTATATATATTACTATATCATATAATTAAAAATATAAAAATATAAAAAAAATAAAAATATAAAAGCAAAATAAAAATTATAAAAACAAAAATATTAAAAAAATATATTTATAAAATCAAAAACCCACAAAAACAATAAGAATTGGACATGATCATTGAATTGAATAATTGTACAACCAAGTTCACCACATCACCATTCGCCTCCCAGTGTTCGACCTCTACTTGTGCTTACACCTATACACACTTGCATGTAGAGTTACAATAAATTTTAACTCCTCATTTTTGATATTCATTGCATATCATTTATCGTGGGTTAATTGTTGATTGATTTGAGGATTATTGAGCGGTCGCCGCATCGACTATTGATCTGCCTTGTGGATTAATATGACCCTTAATTTTACTCATTCATCAGGGGGTCTGTATATATACTTTGTATATATTTTACCCATATCTCGTACTTGCGTATAAGTCTATATGTATTTACGGGTTGGGTAATTAATTCAAAAAAAAACAAAAAAAACAACAACAAAAAAAAGTTTTGCTACTAACACTAACTGTGCCCAAAAATTTTGAAAAAAATAGCTTCTTATTAATTTTTACAATAAAAAAACATAAAATCCCTTGCATAAAAATTCAAAAAAAATTCAAATCACAAAAAGAGAAAAATGTGTCTGCATTTCACACATCTGCACTTCATCCAGTACTTCACGCATTTGCATCTGTGAAAAGTCATTGGGTTCTAAACCGAGCTATGCCGAAACCGAGAGTGGTCTGGACTTGTCCTTAATCCACCTAATTTTCAGAGGAACTTCACCGAGAAATAGGATTTTAGAAACTTCAGGTCTTTGACTTAATTCTTTGAGTTCCACATGACGATGTGCATCATTTGACTCTTAGTGTCTAACCTGGTCTCTTCATTCTGAGTACAACTCTGGAATAGGGAATTAATTTGTACTCTCGCACTATGTACTTAGATCAACTCAGACGGGATATTGGAAGACTGTGTGAGTTTCTTTTCTGGTAGCGTGAAAATCTAAAGACCGGAGTACGGATTGAAATAAAGCTTCGGAAAAGGGATGGACGCTGGGCACAATTTTTTCTAAGACCCAAAAAAATGTAAGAAAACAAAAAGATTCTATATTCGTAGGGGCACAACAAGATCCAAGCAGAACCACCAAAAATTCCAAATACAAAGAAGCAGCTACCAAATAAAATCTGACCAAAAAGGTCCAAGCTTCAAGAAACCTGCAGATCTTGGTGGAGACTCGGCTACACTGGCCATCTTCACAAGGAGAGGTGACTACACTGGCCACCCTCCAGTTCTTTTCCCTTTCTTCTATCTTCTCCTCCCAATTCGATTGTGAACACAACGCGACAAACCTTAGAAGGAAATACCTGACTCCCCGAGGACGAGTTACTGGAGAGGAGAGGAGCATGGTAGTCCGGCATTCTGGATGGGAAGATCTAAAACCTTTCATACACATGAGTCGGTTGTTCAATGTTCATAGGGTATACTTTGGGAAGAGGATTGATCTAAGATGACTTCTGAGCCGAAACTGTGACAATGATGTGTAGAACTTGAGGGCTGTTGATTTCAAAATTCTAAGTCTCACAGAAGTTCCGCCACACTAATAATCCAAAGGTCGAGTCTAGTTTCACTTTCACCTTCAGCTCATGGTCTTGGTATGGAACCCAATCTCATTTCACCTCATGGCATTTCTTTTTGATGCTCAGGGACGAGAATGGTTTAAGTATATGGTATGCAAGAGTATAAATTAATTCCCTATTTTGTAACCAAAATGAAGAGACCAGGTTAGACACTAAGAGTCAAACGCTGCACATTGTCTTGCGGAACTCAAAGAATTAAGTCAAAGACCTGAAGTTTCTAAAATCCTATTTCTCGGTGATGTTCCTCTGAAAATTAGGTGGATTAAGGTCAAGTCCAGATCGCTCTCGGTTTCTGCTCACAACTCGGTTCAGAACCCAATGACTTTTCACAGATGCAAATGCATGAAGTGCCGGATGAAGTGCATGTGTATGAAATGCATATACATATTGTTTTTTGATTTTTTTATGCAAGGGATTTTTGGTTTTTGATTTTTTTGCAAAAATGAATAAGAAGCCATTTTTTTCACAAATTTTCGGCACAATCAGTGTTAGTAGCAAAACTCTTTTTATTTTTTTATTTTTTTGTTGTGCCTACAAGGAGACAAAAGCCACACATTTGATAAAATTGGTGTGCGTGAACCGATGTGGTCGTGAACCGATGTGCCTAAGTAGAGGAAGAAGCTGTACATTGGTGTGCGTGAACCGATATCAAAGATCAAAAGCCGCACATTTGATAAAATTTCTTTTGACTATCCCGTACAATCATCTCTCTCCTTTCTTGATTTAATCCTCATCATAAAACCCTTAAATCATTGTAAACCCAAACCATCATTCCTTTCAGCTCTTTCAAAAATGGCCGAGCAATTATCCGAGAATCCATCAGAGCTATATTATGAAAATGAATTCGTCTCGGTTAGGCCCAAATCAACTACATCCTCTTCTTTCAATAATCCTCCAACATTTGCAGGAGACTTTCACCCACGGATGAATTCGGCCCCCTCATTGAATTCCTTTTCGAATCATCCGACCGCACATGACCATTTACCATATTGGACTAAACCGTCTTATTCTTAGTTTCTTGCAAATGAATCATTTCAAGATCAAACCACTTTTGAAGCTCATGACTGGCCGAGAAATCAATCCCAGATGGAAAGACACACACTTAATGATAATCAATGTTGAATTGACCATGACAATCAAATCTCTATTGACCAACCCAATTACAACTCCTTTGATCTGCCGATACATACAGAAGATCACATGGATGATATCGACACATATGTACCCTGTATGACCCCATTATTTGAGGATACAATCAATCATGACCATGGAAGTAGACTCTACTCAAATCAGGATTGCATGCGCAAGTCACGGCATGTTGAGTATGAGACCTACACCTTCCCGCAGAACCCTTCCACTGAGCAAACTCCTTCCATAATTTTTGAGGAGAAATTTTCAGAAAATAATAATCATATGTCGGATATTTAGAGAAACTCTCCTCTCAGCACATACAGGAAAATGGAAGATGAAATTATTGAACACCAACCGACTGCTCCCATAATTGATCATGAACATAATTTGAGGATAATATTTCGAGGATAAATAAGAAATTTGAATTAATGGAGGAAAAATTCAGAAATTTTACTGGCCGACTCAGTTTATTTTATGGGAGCTCGGACATAAAAATGAATGAGGAAAGGATTGGATCTAAGATTGAAAAATTTGAGGATATTCAAAGACCTAGGGATGATTCTGACATTGACACTTTTGCATATTATTCCCCTATAAATGACTATGCCTCTGATTCTTACTTTGAACATCAAATCCCCTGCTCATCTGAGGAACACACCACATCACCACACCACACAGAAAATACCAAAAAAATGGGAATATTCAAAAACACCAAAAAAATAAAAAATCCATAAAATTTCATAAAAATTGAGACTGAAGAAGACTTGAAGAATTTGGATCCTGCTTTACGGGAAGCACTGGAGAAACGCTTGATTTTTGAACTTCCCTTTATAAAGGCCATTGAACACTTCCCCGACCTTAAAGGATTTGTATTGAACAAATTAATGATAAAAAAGTCGGACATGATACAAACAAAGATCGAAAGACATATCTTGTCAATGGCCTCCTCCTTGGTGTTGAGGAGAAAAACCAAGAGCCGTATAGTGAAGCGGTTGCCCAGATTTGACTGTAAAATCAAAGACACGATTTTCACCCATACTCGAATTAATGATGATTCACCGATCAATATCCTCCCGACATCTGTATTTCACGAACTCAAACTCGGACCGATTCGGAAGATACGAGAGATTGTTCAACTGGCTGGTCAATCGATAAAGCGGTCGAGAGGAATCATTTCTGTCATCATGAAATTTCAAGGTGCTCCGCTCAAAGTAGAATTCACGATCATTGATATTGAGCATTAAGGATAATTCACCCAGTCTCCAATTATTCTTGGAAAGCCATTCTTAGCATTGGCTAAGGCAATTATTGACTGTGAGACTCAGGAAATCAATTTTATAGCATTGGAAGCACTTCGATCTGACCTAGTTTTTGAGGAACCACGATTTTCTGAGGCAACCGACGAAGTCCCCGACAATCGTAACCATGCAACGGTAGAAGAGCCCTACCCCACTGCTACACCTGAGATAACGGTTGTTGATGAGACTATTGGTTTCGAGACTCTCCCTCCTGCTCCATTCCCATCCGCTCTCACCATGGAGAATCATGTATATGAATCATATGATCCGGAGACTTATGCATGGGCACACCCTGGGTCAACCTACTCTGACTACATGGATTACATCAACTCGACACAGGAATGCTCCAACATCGAATCAATTAAGAATGAACATGCAGAGACTCTCCCCAGTATTTCAATTCCTACGGATCTCAAAATAGACAAATCTTTCTTCTATGACCTTGAGACATATGCATGGTCGCACCCAGGGGCAACCTAGTATGAATATCTTGACCAATTCATCCCAAATCGAGAGTGCACCAACATTCAGAAGACTAAGAACAAACACGTAGGCCGAACACCGACCAAGGAGAAGAGTTCTAATGGCTATTCATATGGATACTCAAGTAAACCGACACCTTCACGAAACAAGAAAAAGAAAGTCACCTTTGACCTTTCGGAAGAGGAATCAGCCGATGATCCCTCATCAGGTTCGGAAAAGGTAGTCTACATGTGTGAAGTGTGTTCAGCTGCTCTAAAGCCATATCTTTGCAAGGATCCAAAATTTGATTCTCGTTGGACAACTCCCGTTCCTAACTACTATTCATCCAAAGCTGATGCTCCTGCCCTCTTCAAGTACACTGGAATTATTTTATATGAGCTGACTGAGACCGGTGCTTCTGAGTATTCATTTGAGGACAAACCACTTGATCCCAAGAAGGAACGAATTCTGAGGAAACAACTGAAAAGACAAAAAGACATGAATATCTGGAGTGTGTCCACTTTCAAATATTATTCCTCTGAGGATAACTCTGATGATGTCTACCTTTCATCTGACTCAAATATCTCATCTACTATCCATCATGATTTTTCTGAGGATGACATTGATAATAGTTGGGAATCATATGCTTCATCTTCGTCTCGTTATACCCATCTCCCATCACAGGCTCACAAAAAGATCAGCCGAAAACCGCCTTAATCATCGGCTACCCACCCTCCCTCCCGACCACATCAGCTCCTTGTACAACTTCTTCCTCTACTTAGGCCAAGGCCTAAGTATAGGGGGAGTCCGATGCCATCTGTATATACCATTCTTCTCCTATCTCCCGATCGCTCCATTTCCACCTTTATCTTATACTAATGCTGACCAGAGCCTAAGTATAGGGGGAACCAATGCCCATCTATTTATACTCTCCACATTCACATACCCCGATCACTTCATTTTTCCCGTTCTTCTTCTATACTTAGACTGTTCACAGTCTAAGTATAGGGGGGCGGTTCTGTAAATCTTGTTCTTTTTCTTTTCCTTTTTCACTCTCTTACGCTTAGCCCGAGATATGTCTTCTTTACGCTTCTTGTGCTCCGAGGACACATCACTCGCTAAGTATAGAGGGTATGCATATATACTTCGTATATATTTTACCCATATCTCGTACTTTCACGTAAGTCTATATGTATTTACGAGGTGGGTAATCTTAAAAAAAAACAAAACAAAAAACAAAAAAAAGACAAAAAGAAAAAAAAGAGTTTTGCTACTAACACTAACTGTGCCCAATTTTTTTTAAAAATGGCTTCTTATTCATTTTTGCATAAAAAACCCAAAAATCCCTTGCATAAAAAAAATCCACTTTTAAAAAAATGTCTGCATTTCACACACCTGCACTTCATCCAGCATCGCATTCATTTGCATCTGTGAAAAGTCATTGGGTTCTTAACCGAGTTGTGAGCAAAAACTGAGAGTGGTATGGACTTGACCTTAATCCACTTAATTTTCAGAGGAACTTCACCGAGAAATAGGATTTTAAGAAGTTCAGGTCTTTGACTTAATTCTTTGAGTTCCACATGACAATGTGCAGCATTTGACTCTTAGTGTCTAACCTGGTCTCTTCATTCTAGGTACAACTCTGTAATAGGGAATTAATTTGTACTCTCGCACTATGCACTTAGCTCAACTCAGACAGGATGTTGGAAGACTGTGTGAGTTTCCTTTCTGGTAGCGTGGAAATCTAAAGACCGGAGTACGGGTTGAAATAAAGCTTCGGAAAAGGGATGGACGACTGGGCACAATTTTTTCTAAGACCCCAAAAAATGTACGGAAACAAAAAGATTCTATATCCGTAGGGGCACAACAAGATCCAAGCAGAACCACCAAAAATTCCAAATACAAAGAAGCATTCTACCAAATAAATATCTGACCAAAAAGGTCCAAGCTTCAAGAAACCTGCAGATCTTGGTGGAGACTCGGCTACATTGGCCATCTTCACAAGGAGAGGTGACTACACTAGCCACCCTCCAGTTCTATTCCCCTTCTTCTATTTTCTCCCCCCAATTCGATTGTAAACACATCGCAACAGACATTAGAAGGAAATACCTGACTCCCCGAGGACGAGTTACTGGAGAGGAGAGGAGCATGGTAATCCGGCATTTTGGATGGGAAGAGCTAATACCTTTCGCACACATGAGTCGATTGTTCAATGTTCATATGGTATGCTTTGGGAAGAGGATTGATCTAAGATGACTTCTACGCCGAAACTGTAGCAATGATGTGTAGAACTTGAGGGTTATTGATTTTAAAATTCTAAGTCTCACAGAAGTTCCGCCACAGTAATAATCCAAAGGTCAAGTTTAGTTTTATTTTCACCTTCAGCTCATGGTCTTGGTATGGAACCCAATTTCATTTCACTTCATGGAATTTCTTTTTGATGCTCAGGGACGAGCATGCTTTAAGTATAAGGGGATGATAAATCTTGGATTCATCACTCTAAATCTCATTTATTAAGCTCAAATCCCTCAAAATCAACAACATTTCCGCATCTATTCTGCATAATTAGCATTCATGTATGTTTTCATAAGAATTGCATTTTAACACTAATTTATGCACAAAATAAGAAGCCAATCCAAGCCAAAATTGACATGTAAATAGCCTAACTTCCCGGATTTTTAACTAATTCATGCTAACTCCGAATGACCCAAAATCACCTCCACTGTGTACATATCATTAACAAGAATAAATAAAAAATACAAAAAAATAACTAACCCAAATAAGTGGACCAAAAACCCAAACCCTAGTTTCAAGATTTCCGGACTAAAAACCACATATCTTCCTCATCCAGTGTCCGTTTTAATCCTACTTACTTTTGAACTAATGTACATTCAATTACCTTCAAAACAAGACCAATTCAAGTGAATCGGCTCATATGTGAAAATTAGGTTTTGGGCCTCTTTTGTACATTTTGTATTTTGGCTGATTTTGACCTACTATTTTATGTACATAATTAACCTATTTTAGTTCATTTCTTTTTCGTTTGTCTTGTTTGATGAAAGTCTTATTAAAATGCGTAAAAATCCAAATCCAAATTGAGCTTGAAATCAAAGAAACAAATTGGGTCCAAGTCTTCACTAACCAATTGTATAAAATTGGTCGTTTTCATGTTTTATTTTACTTCTTCATTTTCTTAATTAATAAAAATCCAAAAAATGAGATTAGTGTGTAATTATTTATCTTTATTTTGCCATATTTTTTTCCGAATTTTTATCTGGTTTAAAAATGACATAAAAATTATAAAACCCAAAAATCAAGGTATTCTATGTACATGGGATACCCCAAAAATTCACTTCGTTCATTTGATCGATTTTGGTTTTGATGTCTTCATGAAAGTTATAGATCTCATCGAGACGAGCAATTTTCATGAAGAAACTTTTTTGAGCCGAGCCATTTGCTATTTCTTTTGGATTTTACAAAGTATTTAAATTCGGATTTTTGAGGTGCTGACACGTGGCAGTTCCTAGAGCCGCCACATGTCATCCATTTTTCGCATTTTTATATATTCGTTTTTATAAAAAGAAAAAACTTCGCACGTGCGTCGCATGTGCCTCCCAGGCACGTGCTTCGCACGTGCCCCGCCCCACTCACATCCGTCGCCACGTGGCACCATAGGAGATGTCCGATCATGCTCGATCAGACGACGCCTGTGCGTCGTCTACCTCCTTCCCTTTCCCAATTGGGAGCTCCGCCGCCCCCAGTTTTCGCTGCGAATCTCGGCCGATTCCGCCATCGCCAATCTCCGACCACCCGTCCCCGATCTCCACGATCTCGCACCGCCATCCAAGACCCAATCACGATCTCCTCCGATAAGTGCGAATCTCTCTCGATCACCTTCCATCGCCGGCCCGGCCATCGAGCCCTATAAAACCTCCACTGCTCCGACAGTAGACATCATCCGCCGTAAGCACCACAGCAACCAGGTGGTGACAGCACCGGGGCACCACCATCGACGAGATCCGGTCGTCTTCCCCGACACCATTGCAGCCGCGCCCCTCTACCATGCCTCTGCCCAGCTCCTCCTTGACGTCGAGCCACCGCCATCAACACCCGACGACGACCACCGCGATCAACACCTCCAGCTACGTCTCCGACAACCACTTCAGCCACTACTCCCGCAGTCCACCGGCCATTCCTCCTCCACCGGAGCGGCCCCCTCACCGCCACTCGCTCTCCGCCTCAGCCACCTTGGCTGAGGGCCCCCTTGGTCGAAGCTGCTCTGACACATCTTACACGCCGTGCGGCCGGGCGCTAGACCCGATGTCCCCCGCACATGCTTTGCACATGCGTGGGGAAACGTCACAAGGAGTACCCCTGGGGTCACGTGCCTTGCACGTGCCCTCTGGGCATATTGCAGATGCCCCCTCCGAGATCCTCATATCCGCGTACGGACCCCTACCAGCCAGAGGTCACATACTATGCACGTGACCGTATGGCAGTTTTGCAACATCACCCCAGGCTATTAGTATTTACATTTCCGTCCCCCCTGCATTCTTTTTATATTTATTTTATTTAAATATTGCATATGTACTCCTGTGTTCTCTATTACTTTTAGACCTCTACATGACTTTATTTTATTTATCCAAAAATAACATGATACCTCTCAATTAATTCTCTACATTTTGACATATTGTGGACATTTTTGTGATTAATGGTTAATAAATAATTAATTGTTTTGTGGAAAATTACATATTTTGCCCATCTTTTGCTCTAAGATTTATCATTGATTAACCGTTGCTCTAAAAATTCTCGAAAAATCAGGGATTATAGATTTAATTTTTTGAACATTGTGCCCAAAAAGAATTGCATTTGCATGCATGGTTTGCCATGTAAAAATCATTTTGTATATTTTAGTGTTTAATTTTTAATAGGCATTGAAACTAGTATTTTTGAGGTTTAGGATTTTTCTGAGATCAATCACCTAGTGACAGATCTTAGATAATTTTATTCCTTGAAAATAATTAGGTTTAATATTTATTATAATTAAATATTGAAATTCATTCTGTTTGCATTTAAAAATTCATAAAAAAATCATATTGCATCCAAAAATTCCAAAAAAATTACAGCGCATTCAGTTCATCATTTTGCATTGTGGCCAAGTTTCATATTTTTCGGACATCGTTTGAATGTAATTTACATTTTAGTCCCTAAAATAGACCGAATTTGTATTTTGCATCCTTTATTGCATTAAAAATTCTAAAAAAAGACCACCTCAAAAACTGTGCACGAATCTTGATAGATATAATTCTAGGTTGTTCCTTTGCCTCCTTGTATTCGACCTTGGGACTTGCCCAAGTAAAATAAACATAAAATCACATTCATTAAAATTAACAAATATTTTGTATGGTTATTTTCTTGAACGATTCAGATTGCCGCCTATAACGAATGACAAATCATATTTTTACGCACAAGAAATAAAAATACAACCTCTCTTTTAACGCTGCGATTTCAGACTCGTCAGATGAGGACCCAACCACCTTTGGATTCGATTCCTGCGCCCGATTACAACCCTTATATCCATGATCCTTGTGGATCCCTAGGCACAGCCGAAAATACCTAGGGTTCCGCTCCACACTCTGATCTTCTTGGACCCTCGAGTAGCTTATAAATATCATCTTCCTCTCCTCCAATGCCTTAGCTTGTCCTTCGTGCCACCACAGACCCCTATCTCCCTTCCTTAGAGTGATAGCTACCAGAGGAGTAGTTAAGGATCGTCCGGAGATGCCTGGAGGCTCGTAGCTCAAAACATGACCGGAGCTTCGTCGCGTGAAGCCTCCCAGCCCGTCGCAGCTTGGTTGAGGCCAAGACCCCGTCGAACACCTATGCCTGGAGCTTTTGAGCTCATTGGTAGCTTCAGATGTCGATCATATCATCTATTTTTCCCAGTCCATCCCACTTTTCTATGTCGCCTCCGGCGCACATTTTCGTGCTCCGACCAGTTTGTTAGAGCCCCATCTCGATCAGCCATCTGCACAGATCGCTTCCTCGCCTCACCTCACACCTTCCTACGCAGCCTACCACCCTGAACCCCACTCACCGAAGCAATATTAGGTCAGATCTTCACCTTACACTTTTGTCGGAGACCCCAAGTTCAGCCTCCCATAACTTCTCTTTATTTCCTAAGTAATAACTCTGACCTGAGGCTTTCCCCCGAGTCCGGCTACCCCTTACATGTACTAACATGCACCTGGAGAGCACTTTGGACCTTCATATGCTCAGGCGGAGCAGCTCCAGGAGGGCCTTCATCGTCACGATCATCTGACTGTCCTCTCGACCATCAGAGCCGCTTATTCGACGCAGACCATCATCATGATTCTGCCGGACCTCTCCAACCCTTCATTGGCGACGGATCTCCTCCCTCACTCGTTTGAAGTTCGTTGGAGCCGTGTTCTGCAGACCTTCTCTTCTCTGTTGGATGAGCCTCCCCTCTGCCAGATCAAATCAGAGCCGCCCGACCATGTAACCTTTGAGCCGTTATACCAGAAGCCCCTAGCGCATTTGATACACACGTCCGCGATAGAATCTGAACCATAAGATGCGTGGCGGAGGATGAGCCGTACGTCAAAACCGGTCCCCGCGTGCACCACATGCCCCATTGGGTATATTTCCCTTGTGCCCTTGCATATTTCCGCTTTTAGATTTAGTCCGATAAATAACATGGATTTAAAAACATTTACAGTTTGGACCTTGCACTTTTTAGTATTTGCATTTTAGTCCTTCCGAGTCTGAGGCACGTGTGTCCTCACGTGTTATGTGGGTTATTTGTACTTTCTATCTTGAGCTTTTACATTGTTAATGAATGAATGATATGTTTATAGAATTTGCATTTATACCCCAGTATGTTGAATGTTGAGCATGTACGCGAATTGGCTGGGCTTTTTGCAGACTTGACCCCTAAGCTTATAATGTGTGTTATTGTTTGGTTCTGAGACTTAAACTATTTGCGTTTTGGTCCCTACGAGCTATGTTTAATTACATGCCTTTATTTGGACTTGATAAATATTAAATTAATTCTAAAAATTGTCTAAAAATTACTATTAGCTCCTGCTAGTGTGTAGTTTTTACTGTAATTTTCGTGGATTAATTTGCTTACATTTTATATTTTTAAAAATTCCACAAAAAATCCTATAAAAATCATACAAAATCAAAGAAAAATCCAAAAAATGTATTTTCAGTTCCTATTTGTAGGTTTTGTTTATATTTTATCATAAAATTGCTATCCAGAACCTTGGGGCCTTTTAGTATTTTTAGTTTGCAATTTGGTCCTAGCTGTGCACTGTTTTGTCTTTTGAGCATTGTTTGCTTTTTATAAAATCACAAAATAATAGAAAAAGCTAGAAAAATGAACAAAAAATACTTACAACCCAAAAAAACCCAAAAATATTTTTAGTTTTATTTTATGAGCTTTTTTAATTAGTTTAAAAAATCCAAAAAGATTGTTGTATGTGCTTTAAGTGTTTTGTTCTTGCTTGCCTTTATTCAAAAAATGAAAATTTTAAAAATTAAAAACCTCTAAAAAATTATTTTACTTTTGAATTTTGACTACCTAGTTTTTAAACGTGCTCCTTGTGTTCGACCCTGGTAGCTATATCAGGTAAATAAAAATAACAGATCACTCACATTTGATTGCTTGATCTATTTAGTGGTTATTTATCTCGTTGAGTTAGATGATTGATCGGGGTCACAATGACCATTGTTTATTTTGCTACTTAACCCTAATTAGTCAGACGTTCATCAGAATGGTGCCGTTGTCAGGGATGACGGCTTAGTAGTCATTTTTCAATTTTTCTTTATTGTTATCTATTTGTTATAATCGTTTTCTGGTATCCGTCTGTTTCACTTTTTGTGCGAGGAACCGCTCAAGGATGCTTCGGTTTTCTTTTGGAGAAGCCCGCGTTTGAGGAGGAGCAGAGGAGCTAGAGAGTAGTTATAGCTCATAGATTAGTTTTATTTTTTCAGAAACTTTTATTATCGTAATAATTTTAGACACTCTGAGACTTTTCAGACTTAGACTATTCAGGGTCTGTTTTGCCGAGTACCGGTGTACTCGGGGGACCTCAACATAGTTTTTCACAGCTTTTTCGAGATAATTCGCTTTTCTTTTCTATTCGATTCCTGAGGTTTTGGCCCCTAGACGTAGGATTTCTATCTGATTGTGCCGCAATTAGCTAAGGTCCCAACATCTAATTGCCTATCTGTTCCTATAGATTGTAATCAGACTTAGCTAAAATAAATATGAAAAAGTTAACTTATTGGGATTAGAGACCACACATCGAGAGAGGCATATACATCGCTGGAAGGACCCATTTTGGTGGGCACCGATTGGCATTGAAGATCGGACTCCGGTCGCTCTTACTAATAGTTAGCTATTTGTTCTTCATGATTAATAGAAATTGCTCATCTAGGGACTATTTCCTCATGCATCATATAGATAGTTTATTTTTAGTCTTTATTTTATACGCAGATCACCCTGCATGTAGAGTGCTAGAGTCAGGTACACATTTCTATCTCTGTATGAATCATTGTGTTTGATCGCGCATCGGCTTTTCTGACTTCCTCCCCCTGTTTTATTGAACTCAAAATAATCAAGGAAATTGGAAAATTCACCAGGCGTTGTTTTATTTCAGAAAAATACATTAAAGAAAGTGGTAACCAAATAAAATTGGGACGATTAATGCAAACTTGACCCTAAAATACACTTCACCTAAAATTCTTTATTTTGATGAGAGTCACCCCTCCTTTATTGATTTATCTGCATCGAGAGAGTGACCCGCACACTAGGTAGAACCATACCTGAACTCTCTTCAGACTGTTGGTTTCGTGATTAGTTGTCCTCCAATGAGGATTTCACCGGGTAGACGGTAATCGGTCCGAGACTTGCTTAGCAGATTGGGCAGATTGGGTAGCTGGTAAACGATTCGCACCCATACTGGCTGGGGAAAACTAGTTGTGAGATTCGGATTAGTCTCCTGGGAGCATTGGGTTCCCAACAGCTCGCTTAATCGCTCTGATAGATTTATTTATCATCTTAATAAAATTTGACAAGATTAATGATTGATCTTTTACAGTCATAAGCTCGTGTTGAGTAGGTGAAAAAGGAGGTTTGACTTCTCATCTTATTTGTATTCCAGATCCAATCATCATAAATCCCCATATCAAGATGATGGGAAGGAGGTCCCTTAGGTTGCCTTTGGCATCATCGCTTTTTAGCGCTCCTCTCCATTCATCTAGGACAACTTTAAAGAGCTCAGACCTGCTCTTTGAACTCAAGTTTGCTACCACCCTGTTCCCCCTTGACCACCCTTCTTCCATTCTTGAGGTGCTAGAGCAGAGGCCAGCACAACTATTTGTTCATTTGACAACACTTGAGTTGGGGCCTTTTGCCTTTGTAGAGACCCAAGAGATGGCCAGCAATGAGAACTGTACTGATGAGAAGCCACATATTTCTTCCTATGTACTAGATCATGCAACCATGAACAACACATTGCTTGCTTCCCTGGAGACCATGTAGCGTCATATCCAGGACCATGGATCTTTCATGGACAAGGTGAGGAGGGAACTCACGCAGATGCGAGCCGGTAAAGCAGAGCCGTAAAGACCAGCCGGTGGAGAGATACCAGGAGCTAGAGGAGGAGACAGACGTTCTGAGGAGACGCAGAGCCCACAGAGACCAACATGTACAACGAGGCAGTTGCACAATCCTGGTGCAACCCTTACTCACCGGTGGATCCAGCTACCAGAGATCCTTGGTGACTTCGAGCTTCACCATGATCCCGAATGAGCATTTCCATGAGGCTTGGGATCGATTTAGAGAGCTCATTGACCGGTGTCCACATCACGAGATATCTGAGCTTAACCTTGTTCAGAGTTTTTTCTGGGGCTGATACCGGAGCTGTAGAGGCTAGTGAACGCCTCTGTAGAGGGTCCTATTTTTCCAAGGACGAGGACCAGGTCTGGGCCATCTATGAGGAGATGGTAGAAAATTATACAGCGATGTGCCAGACCTGAGTCTACACTCAGGGGAAGCCCCTCCCACATGCTATTTCCAATTAGAGGATTGCACGAGTTGATTTCGGTCCTTCTACTTCGTTGTCAGCAGCAACACTTACCGAGTCTTCAATTGCTGACATGGGCATCATCAGTGAGAATTTGGACCGAATCAAGATTATAGAGAAGAAGTAGTGCTAGAGCCTAAATCAGATTGATCAGTTAGCACAGACGTTGAGTGACCTAAAAACTCAGATCATGTATCTCCAAGAGGCATAGATGGCTTCTTAGCCTCGTCTCAGGTCACGGGACAATCCAGGGAGCTGCTCTACCCAGCCATCTGCCTCATACCGTCAGGTCCACCATATCCAGGCAGAGCTGGTTCAGCAGCCCCATCACTACTAGCAACCACCACCATCTTCGGACACTTATATGGTGGTCTACCAGTCGGATAAGCACTTAACAGCTCTTCCCCCTCCACATCTTAAGCAGGAAACGTTGATGGAAGTCAACGAGATTTGGTATTCTCAGTACCAATCTCAGCCCGGGATTAGTCGTGACCATCCCAACTTTTGATGGTCCACTGGAGGCACCTCCTCCCAGCAGTAGCCTCCAGCTCAGGCAGGCAGAACAACCATCAACATCAGCCCCATCACTCGCAGTTGTACCAGCAACATCATGGTCCTCATCCCTGCCATCAAGGACAATAGTGGAGGCAACCGCACCAGCCTCATGCTCAGTATTCCTAGCCTCCTCCCCACTACCAACAACAGACTCAGCCTCATTTTCAGCGAGGCAACCCGTCCGGTTCTCATGCACCTTTCTATGAGAACACAACCCTTAGTGACCTCATTCGCTTACTCACTGACCAACAAGCATCCTTCCGGTGAGAGATGGATGAGTTTCGGCTAGAAATAAGGGAGATTATCAAGGGCAAGGTCACCATACCCGCTCAGATTGAACCTAACCCGAATAATATGAAGAGGAAATCTGAGCATGCACAATTTACAGATACCACCACTCCTAGTGATATTTTGGGTGATATTTCTTCCTATGCATTTGATGCTAATTTTGTGACACTTAGGAGAGGTAGGATGCCAGCCGGCGACGCCTCGTTTGAGCGATGACCCTATGAAGATTCTAGAGTGCCAGGAGAGGATGAAAGCAGTACTGATGCCGTTTATGACGATGATGATGGTGGCGCTGAAACCACCATGGATGTTGATCCAACCGACAGTTCTGAGGTCGTCGTGATTCTAGTTACAGACAGTGGTACTGATGCCACCATGATACCAGATGCTTGGCCAGAGTGCGGTTCTGATGCCGAGATTAGATGCAGTCGGTGGTACTGATGCCACAATTTACTTTCAGTGTGTTTCCTCATTCTGTATATCAGTACATTTTTAAAAAAATAAAAAAAAAGGAAAAACAAAAATAAAAAATATGAATAAAGGAAAGGTTTCTGTATCTCCTGTGAGTCCATCTGTTTTGCATGATGATCTTGGTATGGATTCTATTTTACTACATTATAAGGATCCTATTCCTAACCCCCATCTCTTTGGAGAGGATCCTTCTATCCCCTTTCCTCAAGCACTCCACTTAGGAAAGGGGTCCAAAAAGAAAATCCCAAAAAGAAACATCAGTTAGAGTTCAACGAGCAGATGCTTGATAGATTTCAGATACAACTGACTCTACAGGAGGCGCTAGAACACATTCCTCTCTTCCAGAAGAATTTGAGAGAGAAGACCACTCTCTGCAGGAAGAAGAGGAACCACAATGCAGAGATCCATGTGCTTACTCGTGCTACATGCTTCGCCATTTAGAACTGGTTGCCAGCCAAGAGACCTGATGCAGGAGCTCCATATGTCAGATGCCACATCCACAAGCAACAGTTCAATCGTATCATATTAGACAACGGTTCTTCGATTAACCTCCATCCGACTGCCTTACTCGACCAATTCGAGTTTGGACCTCTTAGACAGAGTAGGTCAGTCCTTCAGTTTGTTGATAGATCTATCAAGAGGTCGAAGGATTACTCAAGGATGTGGTCATCACAATTCGGGCCTAAATTCCGTGTGGACTTCATTGTATTTGACATGGAGATCCCTGAATCTATGACAGATGCCCTCATCATTTTAGGACGATCTTTCTTGGCCACAGCCATGACAGTGTCCGATCATGATAGTGGGAAGGTATACTTTCACGTTGAGGGTGAAAGTGTACAAATAGAGACGATCGAGGAGACCAGAGCGAGAGTTTCAGCCTGCTCAGAGTAGACGAGTGACTCAGAGCAGATGACATATGTAGAGCGAGATGACCACAAGGAGTGCAACTTTGTGATTACAAGCGATGAAGCAGTTTGGGCAGATCCAGCATCACGAGCTCTTATCACACCTACAGACACTGTGGATTCACAGATCATGGTAGATGAGAGTCCAGATAACACACTCATGGCACATGACACCTTTGAGGCTAATGACCGTGATCAGGATAGCGAGGCAACTTTTATTCATTGTGTTTTAGATTCAGAACCTCAGACACAGACCCTGATTTTGATTGGCAAGAGTTCGATGATTATTTACCGTGTCTTTTGTCTACCGAGCCAATAGCTAGGGCTAAGAGCGAGCCTGGTCAGATGACAGATACACCAGTAGGGTCGTCTTAATCAGATTTACCACTACAGCGAGAGTTATCCCATGCAGATCTTGTGGCCCTCACTCAGACATTTCAGAAGCTAGATTTGCCAGCTCCCACTTCTCCAGAACTGAAGACCTTGCCGCAGAGCATGAAGTACAAATTACTTGCGGGCGAGCTAGATATGTTCCCAGTCATTATCTTATCGGATTTGACTAGAGATCAAGAATCTCATTTGATGGAGGTTCTTGAAAGAAACCATAAGGCAATCGAATGGAGCGTAGATAATCTCCAGGGGATAAGTTCGGTCCTATGATCCCACCACTTCTATCTCGAAGAGGATGCCAAGCCATTGCGAGAGTTCCAACGACGGTTGAATACAAATCTTCGAGATGTGGTCATGAAGGAAATATCTAAGTGGTGGAGCGTCGATTTTATCTACCCCATCTCTGAATCCAAGTGGGTTAGTCCATTACATATGGTACCAAAGAAGACATATCACTATAGTTTTGAGTGAGTCTGGAGAGGAGATAGCTGCCCGGGTACCCACTTCTTGGAGGGCCTGTGTGGACTACAAACGATTGAATCAAGTCACCGAGAAGGATCATTTCCCACTACCATTTATTGATCAGATTTTCAAGAGTCTAGCTGGGAAGAGTCATTACTATTTCCTTGACGGGAACTCGGGGTACAATCAGGTGTCCATAACGCCCGAAGACAAGGAGAAAACGACATTCACCTATCCATTTGGGAAGTATGCTTTTAGAAGGATGCCCTTTGGTTTATGTAATGCCCTGTCTACATTCCAAAGGTGCATGCTTTCCATCTTTTTAGACATAGTGGGTGACTGTTTAGAGGTCTTCATGGATGACTTTTCGGTCTATGGCGACAGGTTCGATGCTTGTCTTGATTGCCTAGATCGTGTACTTCAGCGCTGCATAGAGGTCAACCTTGTATTATCTTGGGAAAAGAGTCATTTTATGATGACTCAGGGGACAGTGCTTGGCCATATCATCCCCAAAAGGGGTATGGAGGTCGATCCGGTCAAGGTGAATATCATCACGAAACTCAATCCACCATCCAATTTGTGTCAGTTGCGGTCTTTTCTAGGGCATGTCAGTTTCTACTGACGATTCATTCAGGATTTCAGTTGTATTGCCAGACCGCTTACTGATTTGCTAACGAAAGATGCCGAGTTCATTGTAGATGATAACTGCCTGGCATCATTTGAGACTCTCAAGGGACTAGATGCCGAGGCCCCTGTCCTTCAACCATCCGATTGGTCTCTCCCATTCGATATCATGACACACGCTTCTGATTTTGCCATAGGGGCTGTGCCAGGATAGAGGAGGGATGGTTTGCCTTTTGCCATCACTACGTTAGCCGGACTTTAGATGCCACTCAATGGAATTATATTGTGATTGAGAAAGAGATGCTAGCCGTAGTCTTTGCTTTGGATAAGTTCAGATTGCACATTCTAGGATCTAGAGTAACCATATACATAGATCACACCGCCATCTGATACCTCATGGAAAAGAAGGATGCCAAAGCCAGATTGACCAGGTGGATCCTTCTACTCCAAGAGTTTGACATAGAGATTAAGGATAAACCTGGAGTCAAGAACGTGGTGGCAGATCACCTCTCCCGTTTAGAGAACCTTGAGGATTCTGATCAGGTCACACCTATCACAGAGACCTTCCTAGACGCCGATTCTTGCTACCACCTTACTTCCATGGTACGCTGACATTGTGAACTATTTTGTCGCCAAGAAAGTTCCACAAGGTTGGCCCAGACAACGACTTGAGACCTTCCTTGTGAAGGCCAAGTTGTACCATTGGAAAGATCCCACCCTTTATCATGAAGGGGGAAGATAGTGTCTAGTGTCGGTGCATTCTTCAGGAGGAGCACCACAATGTCCTCACTTACTACCACAAGCTTAAGGCAGGAGGACATCATCCTGGGAGACGAACATCACAGAAAGTTCTCCAATCTGGTCTATGGTAGCCTACCCTCTTCAAGGATTCTGATGAATTTGTGAAGAGGTACACTGACTGTTAGAGGATGGGCACTTGTGGACAACGTGATATGATGGTGATGCATCCCATTCACTTTTGTGAGGTTTTTGACGCATGAGGCATCGATTTCATGGGTCCGTTCCCTAAGAGTCAAGGATTGGAGTACATTCTGCGTGCTGTAGATTATGTGAGTATTGGGTTGAGGCCATCTCTGCCCGAGCCACAGATGCTAAGACCATATGCAAATTTTTGAGGAAAAATATCATTTCACAGTTCGGGGTACCTAGAGTTTTGATATCTGACAGGGGGACTCACTTTATCAATGACAAGGTAAAGGCCCTTGCTAATGAGTTTAGCATTAACCATCGAGTTGCCACTCCTTATCACCCTCAGACCAATGGTCTTGCTGAAGTATTGAACATGGAGATCAAGACTATATTGCAGAAGGTTGTCCGCCCAGACTGAAAGGATTGGTGACAGCTTTTGGACTTGATCTTTGGGCCTATAGGACTTCCTTAAAGACATCTTTGGGCACATCTCCTTTTCATCTCGTTTATGGCAAGCAATGCCATTTACCTGTGGAAATTAGCACAAGTCACTTTGGATAGTCGCTGAGTTATTATTGGATCCAAAGAGTGTAGGAGATCAGAGAAAAGCAGAATTGGCGGCCCTGGAGGAGTTGAGAGACACATTATTTTCGAGTAGCCTGCATTATAAGGATAGAGTGAAGATATGGCATGATTCTCATATCAACCATAAACAGTTTGAGCCGAACCAGAGAGTATGTCTATTTGATGCTAGGTTGCAATTATTTCCAGGGAAATTACAAAGCAAATGGAAGGGACCATACTTGGTCAGAAAGGTGCACAACGACAGAAGCATCGACATATCTGAGTTATCATCTGATTCCACCTTTCAGTTAACAGTCATCGCCTCAAGCCATATCTTGATCATGATCCGCTGATCGTTGACGTCGCCCCTATTCATTTTGCATGAGATGTGGTCTTTAACTCACATCATTTGCATCTCATTCCTGACTATCACTTATCCTTCGCAGCTGTATAGATCTATATTGTCCATATCATTCATTCTTTTATCTAATACCATATCTTCATCTTTTGATTATGCTATACTTAGGGTGTGCTTTACCCCAAGTATAGGGGGGTATCAGACCTGTAATTATTCATTTGATTTTATTGCCTCTGTTTTGCTGCCTATATTTTACCCTAAGAATAGGGGAGGTAGTACATGCACATCCTAACCTTTGGTTTTCCCCTTGTGTACAATCTTCTATACTTAGGATTACTTGATCCTAAGTATAGGGGGATTACCGACCTCTATTCATTACATTCTTTTATTCAACTTTGTAGTATAGCCTTGTTTTCACATCCCAATACAAAACACAAGCTATGTCTTCCTTTCATCGCTCGTTGATCACTCTGAGGACATCGTTCGAGCTAAGTATATGGGGGTGTCATATATATTGTATATATACTTTAGCCATAACTCGTACTTTGTGTGAGTGTGTTAATAATAAGGCTAAAAATCACAAAACTAATTATCACGAAAAATTTAATTTTTTCTTGTACATAAATGTTTGTAAATAGCTTTTGTAAAAACTATTTGTGTAAAAATGTGTTGATTGTAAAATTTTTGTAAATATTTTTGTATCAAAATTATGTATATAGTACAAAATTTTTGAAAAATGTTTGGAAAATAAAAGTTTGCAAAATTTTGTTTGCAAATGTTTGTAAACATATTTTGCAAAACTTTTCCTTCTTCCTTGCATTAAATTTTTTTTCATAAAAATATGCATATTTTTGAAAAAGTTTTAAAAAAGAGTTATTGTTCATTCTTTCTTGTACATTATTCTGAATCATAGTTGACATTTAAACTAGTCTGAAATTAAATTGAAAAATGTAGCTTGGTTAAGACCTTAATCCACTTAACTTCAGAGGAACCTTATAGGATTCGGGGTTAAGACTTCTCAGGTCCATAGTGACTTATATCTTTGAGTCCACTAGGATATGTTCACTTGTCATCTTGATGAGCCTAAGTAGAGCACTTAACAACGCACGCATGCCTCTCAGAGAGAATGGCTTGACTTGGACACACACCTTACACGTAGCTCAACACGGATGAGGCGGTGAGGAGGTAAAATTCTTTGGATTGGGGTAGCATACGAGGGTAGTATTACTAGTCGGAAACTCTCATCTTCCTCTAGGGAGTGATGCGCATCTCAACCTGGTCTAGTGGTAGTGAGGTCTAAAGACAAGAGTTTTGGGGTTGCAACAATGCTTTAAAAGAGGGATAATCTACTGGCTCAAGAAGAAAAACTCCTTATGTACATGTTGCACCATGTAAATATGTTGTATATACACATCAAAAAAAGTGCAAAAAGATGAAAAACTCCAAAAAAGGGACATGCCTGATTGAAAATAAAATGCCTGCCGGAGTGTATACAGTGAATAAGCAAAGCTTATGTATTCCGCCTTCTCATCTCATGGAAGCTTGTAGCTAGAGACTTAGCTACACTTGCTTTGCTCCAAGGGATACATTGCTACACTGATCACGGTCCATTCTCTTCTTTTCCCTCTTATTGAGCTGGTTGAACTTGAACTTAGAAGGAAATACCCCGCTCCTCGAGAAAAGAGCTGCTAGACTGGGGAATTAGAGTTACCTTGTTGAGGGAGGTTGTTTCTTTATCATTTCTGAGGTGGGGAGTGAAAAGCGTCTCACTACCCTTGTTAATTCAATCTAATTAATGGTCAAATTAATCGATGTCATTCGTTGCAGTCGGATAATAAGAGTAGATCAAAAATCACTTCTAATTATTGTCAAGTTAATCACACGTGGAAATTTTTTTTACTTGGGAAAGCCCAAGGTCGAACTCAGGGAGGCAGCTGTCTCCTTAGGTAGATTTTTAGCAAATACGAAGGTCTGATTTTCAGAGGATATATTTTTCTTTTTTTATCTTTTTCAATATTTTGTGCAAGACACATGCACAATCCAGCCAGTTTACAAGTTAATTCAGATAAGTCATCAAATCAAGTCCAAAAATTATGAAACTTGGCCAGATGATGAAATGGGATGAAATTAAGCTACACTATTTTTTTAGAATTTTCTAACACTAAATGAATTTACTGTGAATTAAAAATGAATGCAGGATGATTTTGACTAAATTGATTTTAATAAATATCAAATCACAATATTTTTAGAAATAAAAATTATCCTAGATAGATCTGAACGTGAGGAATCCTGGAAAATTATCAAACCTAAATTTCTATGTGAAATGAACCTATTAAAAATTAATTAAGAAAATCACTAAATGATTTATTCAGGCCTCAAGATGCGTGCAAATGAGATGAAATTTTTACACAAGGTAAATCTAATTATCGTAGATCTAATTGATTTTTTAGGGATTTTTGGAATCACAGAGAAATTACTATGAATTAAGAGGCATAAATGGGTAAAATATAGCAAAATTCCACCAATTAATTAATAGAAAAATCCACTGATATTACAAAAATGTGTCAAAGTCACATATGAAAGAGGACAATGTAAGCTACATAGTACAATTTTCCAAATTGAAAAATGAATTAAAATGAGTGCCTATATATACGTGCAAAGACATGGGCCTAAATGCAATTACAGGAAATAAAATAGATAAATATAAAACATGCTGACATGGACCAATATGCAATTACCTATAATGTTGAGGAGGTGGATGCAATTTTTCCACAGAACACGTGCTCCGCACGTGGTGTCTCCTGGCAGGGACTGAAATGCAAATATGGAAACCTCCAGGGGCCTCGTTGTAATTTACCCAGACGCACTTGCAGATCACGTGGGGTTTCCCAGGCTTGGTGGTCTTTGGAGGCTCGGATCGAGGCTCTGGTGGCTCTGGAGGTTCGGATCTGGCTCGGAGTAGCTTCGGGGGATCCGAGCCTAGTGGTTGGGGAAGAGGCTCGGATCGGGCGATGTGGCTCGACGTGGACCGTGGGATCAAGGAGGATCCAACGGTAGCTGGCTGCTGGCACGTGGAGTGTCTGGATCCGTTAGATCGCAAATGATCCAACGGCAATGGTTCGCTCCTGAGGCGAAAGCGTGGTCGATCGTTGAGCGTTGGATCTAGATTGATCTAACGACACCTGGAGAGCGGAGAAGCGATGACGTGGCTCGATCTGGATGCGTAGGATCCGCCTGATCCTACGGCTGCGGAACGTGGGTGACGTGGATGGCTCCTGACCGTTCGATCAAGGGTATCAAACGGCTGCTGGCTTTCGTCCCCAATGGTCCTCCGCCTCCTGCGGCGGAGAGGACTGTGCTCCGGCGAAGCGGACCTAGCTCTGCCTCCTCCTCCCATCATCGGTGAAGGGTGCTGGAGTGCCTTGTGTAGCTCAGAAGGGCCGTGGAGGCGAGGCGGAACGTCCAGTGATGTTAGCTGAGGCTGGGGTGGCCTGGAAGCCAACGACGATGAAGCTCGAAGATGCGCCGGTGAAGCTTCCGAACACTCAAGGAGAGAGTACCTGCAGGGGTTAGCGGTGTAGACAAGGCATGCAAAATGTTCGTAGAGTGATCAGGAGTGAGATGCGAGGCCTGTGGAGCTATGACGGTGTCCGGTGAAGCTGCTCCGCCAAGGTGGCGGAGCTTTGGTCGGAGTAAGGTGTGGTGCGTCGTCGGAGGGAACGGAGTTTAGCATGAAGATCAGATCTCCCTTGCGGAGCTCAGAGGATAGTTTGCGGAGCGAGAAGAGGCTCGTGGAAGGTGAATGAAATGGAAGAAAAAGAAGAAAAATAAAGAAGACGATCATGAAGAAGGTGGAGGCATCTACCTGGGGTCAGAGGCTCGGATGGAGCTACCAATTCGTCGCTCGAAGGCCGGTAGAGGACCTGAGCTCGTGCAGCTCATGAGGGAAGCTGCGGCACGGCTGTGGAGGGCCGTGGATCACGCCAGAGATGGATCTCGGTCGTCGCTCGTCCTCACATCAAATTGCTGTCACCAACTCGAAGGTGGGAGCTCTGAGATTCTCTCCGTGGTAGCAGATGGGGGTGAAAGTGGCCGGAGGCGATGTATTTAAAGGATGGAGGTGACGACATAGATGGCAATGAGGTGGAGTTCGTGGGTATCATGGAGCAAGGTTGAGGGTAGTCATGGAGATCGAGGGGGTTGGCGAGGATAAGGGAAGAGTGGTCTATGTCGTGGTGGCGCTAGGGGCGGAGATGGTGGTCGACGTGTGATAACTAAGGTTTTTCGCAGGTCTAAATACGTCTCACACAAGGCGGAGACGAAGTCGCTGTGGCGACCCGCAAGAAGCCCTAATTAATCAACAATTGACCCACGACAATCAAATCAGACAATGACAAGCAAAGGTGGAGTTAAAATTTATTATAATTCCACAAAAATGTGTATAGTGTGCAAGTGTGTAGAGGTCGAACACAGGGAGCACGCAAGACAGATCAAGCAAAAATGTGCAAAATGTGATGTGATCAAGTGTCTACCAATATGCAAGTTTTTGTGGGTTTTTAATTTTTTTTTTAATTTTTAATTTTATATTTTTATATTTTGATTTTTAATTTATTGATTTTGTATTTTCTTTTAATATTTGATATTTTTTTATCTAAAATAGAATATAAATAAAGTAAGAGAAAAGAAAGATAGAGTATTTATAAAAATAAGAAAAAGTGCTAAAAAATCAGGAAAACTAATGTTTTTTAGACTTTTTATAATTTTATACTGTTTTTGTGATTTTTATAGAATTTTCTGATTTTTTTTGGTATTTTTAAAAGTCAAAATACTAGAAAAAAGTGAACTAAGCTACTGGCCGAAAAAAATGAGGATTAAAAATAACAAACAATATCCAAAATTCCTCAAATTGGTTTTAAAATAAAGTTAATAAAATAAGGAAACTATAGAAATTGAGATTGCATTTTTAGGATTTTTCTTGAATTTTTAATAATTTTTTGAAGATTTTTATAGTTTTATAATTTTTAGGGTTTTTATTTTGAAATTTTTAATGATTTTTGGTCTGAAGCTAAGACACTAAAATAGACCTAAGGTAATGTTTTTGGAATTTTTCAAGGAGTTTTGATATTTTTTGGTATTTTCTAATGCAAACAGTAGCAAAAATGCATGTTTTTGATTCTTAATAAATATATAAATGCAATAAAAATGCAAAATAAAAATATAGCGTGAATCTACAATGCAACATGAACTTAAGATGATTTTTGTGGATTTGTTAGGGTTTTCTAGATGCATGCAATAAATACGGAAAGCATACAAAAACACAAGGCCTGGCAGGGTTATTTGTGTAAATAATAGAAATTGCAGGGGCCTTCATGCAAATTTTCCAGAAATTATATAACTTAAATAAAACTCTCTGGACCAATAACAAATACTCAAAATGGAGAGGGTCTTCCTGCAAAATCGCCAAGGAACACATGACCTGCACGTGCCTGGCGAGGGCACTTGGGTAATTATCAAAAAGTCCGGGGGGATATTGTAAAATGTCCAGAATATTATAACAGCAATTAGAAATTTTAGGACTAAAAATAAATACAAAAGAACCCGGGGTCCCTCTGTAAAATCGCCAAGTCACGTGCGTAACGCACGTGACCTGGCAGGGACCTTTACGCAAATACTGAAATCCTGGGGGTTTGTTTATAAATATTACAAAAATATTCGAACATCATATGAAAGTTTGGGTCTTGAAATTTAAATACAAAATTCGCAGGGCAGGGGGGGGGGGGGAGAATGCAAAATACCCCGCGTGAGTTGATCGAATGGCAGATATGACTTCACTAATGCCACGCGTCCTCTCTAGGGGCACCGATGACGGTTCCACGGGAATGGTCGAGATTAGACGCTGCGGGTGACGATCAATGGCGCTGCTTCGAAGGATCAGACGGCTACTGGATCAGGGGAAGAACGCATGGAGATCGGACGGTGGCGGAGATGGCTGAACGAACTGGGAAGAATTGCAGGTGAAGCGATCTTGCGCCGACTCGATCTTCCTTCTCCGGCACACCTAGCTGCTCCAAAAAGGCGCCGGTTGCTCTTGCGGGGGTCCTCAACGTGCTGGCGACTCCAGAAATCCCCGACGGTGGCCGGAGGGCTCGCGCGAGGTTGCCGGAGCGACGTAGCTCCAGGAACCTCTGCCTCCTCCAAAACAAGTCCCAGGTGCTATCGAAAGCTCCAGACCTACAAAGAACGAGTGATAGAGTCGGGGGTAAACTGCCCGACCCCGTACGGGGGAGAAAAATGGCGGAGGTCAGCGTAAGGGATGCTCGCCGGAGCAAGCTCCGGCGAGGGCGTCGATTGTGCGAATCGATAGGTGAAACGCGAGGATAAAGGTGGGAAATGAATCCTATGACTACTGTGAATAAAAGGGGCAAGGAAAAAGAGGAAAATAAACACCTCAAAGGGGTGAACTTGAGGTAGAAGATACCTCGATGGTGGGGTTCACCGGAGGTGATGGAACTCGCCCTAATCCTCGTCAAGACTCCACCCTAGATGGCTGGAGCTGGAGCTGTCACCACCAGCAAGCCAAGGCACACGAAAGGGAGAGAAGACCGGGACAAAAATGGGGTTCAAATTCGGGTTTGAAAATCGGGTCTCAATATGAAGGTTTGACGGATGGAAGAGGAAGAACAAGGCACATGGTGCGACACAACGACCCAATGCCCAAGGAGAGCTAGGGGTGTGAATCACCATAGTCCGAGGAAGAAAAGTCAAGAAGGTGATTACGCAAAATGGTGCAAGGTAATGAACGCGAAATCCACCTCTTTAATAGTCGATAATTGTAGTATAGGAGGCGGATTTCGGTCGTCAAAATACCACAATCTTTGAATGTTGTGGAATATTTTACTTGGCAAGTTTACCAAGGTCGATCACAGGGAACAGATAATTTTAGTTGCATGGTTTTAAATCAAATTAAATAATCAATTAATGCTCGATTAATTTGTGTGTTGCAAAAATATACAATGCAATAATGGAGATGCAAATTGATGCAAAGAAAATAAACAGAGAGAATGAAGCACTGATATATGATTTCTGAAGTTTCATCTTCAAATAAATTTATCAGTTAGTCCTCAAATAATATCACAAATCAAATAATTTCAAGAAATATGTATCAATAAGAAAACCAAACTGTGGGGTATAAGATCAATCACAAGCTAAGTAATCCTGTAGATGAAGAGATCAACAATAATATTCAAGGAGTTCAGACCCCTGATTTTCCTGTGATTTAATCCTCAATGGGTGATAGATAATAACACGGAATATCTCAATTATTCATCCTTGAACATGCCCCTGTAATAGATCAAATTTTCCTCAAGTTAATCAATACAAAGCGTCAACAGAGCCTGCATAAGATCAAATAAATCCTCAAATGATAATTAACACTAAACAACCTCGGATCTGTGCTCAAATTATGTCAAGTGATAGAGCACGGAATTAGCTTCAAAATGACATATTATACGCTAAAAACGGAGTTCGTATGACAAAGATATGATAAAATGAAGTTTCAGAACTAAAATGTAAATAAAATAAAGTTTTCTTTGCAAAGAGGTCCCTGGGAGGACTTATCTGCAATTAATAAAAACTTGAGGGGCTTTTCTGAAATTTACCCCTGGCAGGGGTATTTTTGCAATTTCATAAAATGCCAGGGGTGTCAGTGCAAATTTTCCTCAATGCACGTACGTGCTTCAGAAGGCTTGGAGGCGAACCGGAGGCTCGGGCGGCCGAGCCTGAGGTTCGGGCCCGGAGTAGAGGCTCGGGTATCCCGAGGCTCAGGCTCGGATGTCGAAGTTGTGGCCGGGCAACGGAGCTCAGGCTCGGATGTCCGAGCCTACATGGCAGAGGATGTCGCTTCGGGGGCCCCGAGCCTCGAGGATGGGGCCGAGGCTCGGGAAGGGAACACGTGGCGGGCCACTGCCCGTTGGATCTGGGGCATGATCCACGACGACTGGGGGGGTGACGCGGAGGAAAATCTGGAGCCGTAGGATCAAGGGGGATTAGCCCTGAGCTGACAGCAGCTGTAAGCTTGCGACGTCGGAGCGATCGGCGCGGGGAGATGGCCGTCGCGTCCCAGGCGGCGATGGGAAGAAGGGCCAAGGCACGGCCGAGCAGCGGTGGCAGGTGCTCAGGAACCCGAAGGCGATGGCGAAGCCACACCTCGACCGACACACGGCGCGAGGGCGGCAGTGCTGCGAGGTGGAGGGGCTCTGCACGTGGGCGAAAGGCAGAGAGGCACGGTGGAATCGCACGGCGAGGTGCGCCTGGAAGCTGACGATGACGTTGCCTCCGCGAGGGGGCGGAGGTGGTCTTCTGGCGGAGCGGAGGGGCGCAGGCGGAGGAGCTCTCGTGGCCGAGGGCGGAGGGCTGTACCCTCGTGCGGCAGAGGCGATGGCGGATCGCGGCCGGTCGACACCTGCAGATGTTAGCGCAAACACGAGAAGCGGAAGATGAAGGGGGAGGTCGAGCGACGTTGGGAACGAAGGAGTGGTTCAGTGAAGGTCTATGACTCTTTGCGAGAGTTGAGATGGAAGCCTGGAAGTGGGGTGGACCTTGTGTCCTTCTTGGCTCGGCCCTCTTCGATGAAAGAAGAGGGAGACCTCGGTACTGGAGCTGCAAGGGTACGAAACGCACACCTTGGATCACGCCTCCAGGTCGAGGCTCGTCGACGACTGACTGGGTGCTGTCACCACCTTCTGCGTCGCGTGCTTCCTCGTTTGCTGGAGATGGCGGATGCCGAGGTTGAGGGTGACGACGGGGATTTATAGGGGCTGGCGGGGGAGGGGTGGTAACAGCTGGGGGGAGCGTTACATGGGCGAGGTGTAACGGGCGGAGCGGGGGTAACGGCCGAGGGTGGAGCCGTTGGAGAAGATGAACGGAGGAAGGAGAGGGGGCAGGTCATGTGCCGTGCACGTGCACACGGGAGGAGAAGGCAGCACGTGCGTGGCACGTGCGCCAGGGGAGAGAGAGAACAAGGTGGGGTGCCACGTGGCACGCCCAGGGGATGCCACATGGCGCCCCAAAAAAATTTCAAAATAAAAGATGAAGAAAATTAGAAAAGAAATAGCAGGAGATATCGGATCGAAAAATTTCCTTCACAAAAGTTGCTCGTCTCGACGAGATCTAGAACTTTCATGAAGGACCCGGGAACAAAAGAGGTCACTTGTGAGAAGTGGTATTTTTGGTGGCTTTCCATGTGTATAGAAAACCGATTTTTGGAGTTTTGTAATTTTTTTGGTGGTTTTAGAGAGGATAAAAATTATAGAAAAAATACGATAAAATACAAGAAAATTAATTACACACTAATCTATTTTTTTGGATTTTTAATAAATAAGAAAATAGGAAAATAAATTAGAAGTGAGAAACGCACAACTTTTGTACAGACTGACAACGGACACTTGGACTTGGTCAGTTTCTTTGATCTCAGTTTTGATCTGGATTTGGATCTTTACGTCGCTTAATAAAACTTTCATCAAAGAACACAAATGAAGAAGAAATAATATTAAAAGAGTCAATTAAGCACATAAAAACTCAGGTCAAAATTAGCAAAAAGTTAAAATGCGCAAAAGAGGCCCAAAACCCAACTTTCACATATGAGCTCCGAATTTTACGAAATTGGTCTTGTTTTGAAGGTATTTGAAAATGGAGTACTTTAAAAGTAAGTAGACCAAAATCGAACACTGTATGTGGGAGATATGCTCATTTTAGTCCGTCAGATATGAAATTTGACTTTGGGATTATTTGATACTTATTGGGGTTAGTAATTTTTTTTGTATTTTTTCTTAATAAGGTTAGTAATATCTACACAATGGAGGTGGTTTGGGGTTAATCGGAGTTAGGATGAATTAATTAAAATGTGAGAAGTTAGCGGCTTTTTGGGCTAATTTACACTTGGGATTTTTAATGCAATTTATGCATGATGAAATGCGGATATATTTACACATGCACGATGGATAATAATGCTCTATTAATGATTAATTACAAGAGGATGATGGGAGACAGAGCCTAAATGACCAATTTTAGCATGATGAATACGAGACTCATCATACCCCTATACTTAGACCATGCTCGTCCCCGAGCATGAATGAATGACTTAGTTGAATATATCCCTGACTGTACAAGTGAATTTTCAAGGCTTAATTCATTGAAGACCCTTAATTTGAGCGGCTCTAAAATTCTGGGCTCAACCACGCTTTAATCAAAAGGAATCCAACCTCTCTAATTATCAGTCTCCATTTTTGTACATATAATATAAGGATATGATTTTAAGTGTACTGCATTTCATGAGAGTCGAGTCGGGGCATCACTCAAAGTTCCAGTCCCAAAGATCCTCCTCTAGACCTAATCCTCAATACTAGGGAATAAGTCTATTCTTGCTTCAGTCAACCGTCTCATCAGTTTGTCAGACTTGAAAGTGTAGATGGACAGCCAGATGATGGAGGGCATAGGATTGTGTCTAATTTTCTCTTCCTTACATTGGAACAAGGTGCCTCTCGAGTGCCTTATTACTCAACACAAGTAGATTTTATTTTGTTGATCAATGTGTCCGTCAAGAGAATTTGGAGTCATCTGCACTTGTTTTTCTGGGAGTACACCGAGGTGTGTCTCTTTTGAGTATCTACGATACCTTCGACACCCAGACTTGTATCGCTTACGATGCAGAGCCCTTTTATGGTGTCAGCCCGACTCCTTGGTCCTAATTAGCGCTTGGTCCAAGTGGACACTTTGAAAATGTTTGGGAGCGCTCGCCATTAGTGGAAGCTCATTTAGAATTTGACTTTGGATGATAGAGCTTTTCTTTAATATTTCCTTTTCTTTTCTTTTGTTGGCTAGCTCCACTGCTTTTACCAAAAGTTGGCGCACACTGATCAACATTTTTTTCATTAAGTTTCAACACACCCTGGCACTTAGGTCAATATAAAAAACATAGCATATGAACTTGTTCACATACTGGCTAGGTTTTGCTGACACTCAGGTTTTCTGCAGCTTTCATTAACTTTATCCCATCCTCGAATATCATTAGATCGGATCTAAACTCAAATCTCTGGTCCTAGTTCCTCAAGTGATATCTCAACTCATCTCATCAATTATGCAGTTGTCAAAGTGATTTGTGCTGATCATATTCTTTGAAGGTAGAGATGAAGAGTGCAATATAGTGCTCAAATCTTTCAAACTAGGGAAGTGCGGATTTATTAAGTTCAAAACCCTAATGACTAAGGCAGGCTAACTCAGAATCTCAAGATCTCAGAAATCAAGTGTCCTCAAAAATCCTCAAGCCTTGAGTGATAGTGAATGTGTCAGGAATATATCAACCAAGGAATGCATGAAATGTTTGATGAAATGCAAGACCATGAGTGATGATTTGATTTTTTTAATTAAAAAGGTGTTTTGTTTTTGTTTTGTTTTTGTGTGTTTTTTATTGTTTTGTTTTGTTTTTTGGAAAACATGTATTATACACACTACTCGTACCCATCCCCGATGTTAGATAAAAACGATTAAAGTACAAGCTATGGATAAAGTAGATAAAATATATACAGACACCCCCCCTATACTTAGATTGTGCTATGTCCTCATGGCACAAAGTGAAATGTTGACATAGCTCGTACTAAATATAGAGGGATTAAAAACAAAAGAAGAGAAGTGATGTATAAACAATGGTAGCGATCCCCCTATACTTAGGCTCAGGTCAGCCTAAGTATAATCGGATAATTACAGATGGGGAACCGGGAAGAATTTCGGATGTACAAGAGAGTGTAGGTTCCAGAGAGGTGTGCTATTTGGGAAATCAAATTTTTTGTCAAAATCTATACCCTGAGTGAAGGAGATCTGTTCAACTTGTACTAATTGCTCATTGGATTCGACAAAATGTTTAAGCAGCTGACCGTTGACCATAGATGTTTGCACGCTATCTGCGATCTCTGAGATCTCAACACTCCTATTATTGTGTACCTCTCTTACAATGAAGGGTCCCGCCCATTTTGATTTCAATTTCCCTTGGAAAATTTTCAATTTTGCATTAAATAGCCAAACTTTCTGCCCTGGGACAAAGATCTTTGTTCGAATGTTCTTGTCATGCCATCTCTTTACTTTGTCTTTGTAGATGGTGCTGTTTTCATAAGCATGATTTCGGGTTTTAGACAGTTCATTCAAAATCATCTCTCGGTTCTTCTTTCCTTGGTGACAGTTCCAATTAATCTTTTTGATTGCCCATTCTGATTTATACATGAGTTCTGCGGGCAAATGGCATGGTTTTCCATATACCATTCTAAACGGGGAGGTGCCCAATGGGTCTTATAAGCCGTCCGGTAAGCCCATAGAACTTGGTCCAGGAGTTGGGACCATTTCTTCCTGTCAGGTCGAACGAGCTTCTGTAAAATTCCTTTAACCTCCCTATTTGACACCTCGGCCATGCCATTGGATTGTGGGTGGTAAGGAGTAGCGACACGGTGCTCGATGCCGTATTCCTTAGTCAACTTCTTCACCTCCCGGTTGACAAAGTGGCTTCCCCCATTAGATATTAAAACTTCTGAAAATCCAAACCTCGAAATAATATGATCTTTCAAAAACTTGCAAACAGTTTTGCTATCTGCAGCTCGAGTAGGGATAGCCTCCACCCATCTAGATAAATAATCTACCGCGAGAAGAATATATTCAAATCCTTGACTATTAGGGAATGGGCCCATAAAGTCAATGCCTCATGCATCAAATACGTCACAGATGATCACTGGTTGCATAGGCATGGCATCTTTGGAACCAATGGTTCCTCCCATTCTCTGACAGACGAGGCACGACCTCACAAAATTGTAAGCATCCTTAAACAAGGTCGGTCAGTAAAATCCACATTGCAATATCTTCTCAGCGGTCCTCTTCCCAGAGTGATGTCCTCCCGCCTCCAAGGTGTGGCATAGATTGAGGATACTTTGATATTCCTCTTGAGGAATACATCTTCTCAATATGCAATCCGGTCCTTCAAAGAAAAGGAAAGGATCTTCCCAATGATAAAATCTCGCTTCAGATATGAGTCGATCGATTTTGTTTCTGGGCCAACCTTGAGGAACTTCATTGGTGACGAGATAATTCACCGTGTCTGCATACCAAGGGAGTGAGTCAATAGTAGAAATTGACTCGTCTGGGAAGGTTTCACAGATGAATTCAGATTCTGGAATTTTGTTATGTTCAATCCGTGATAAATGATCAGCCACGACATTCTTAACGCCAGGTTTGTCCTTAATCTCCAAATCAACTTCTTGAAGCAGTAGAATCCATCTCAGAAGTCGTGCTTTTGCGTCCTTTTTGGCCATTAAATAGCGAATGGCAGAATGGTCTGTGTAAACTGTCACCTTAGATCCTAGAAGTATTGATTGAAATTTTTCCAAGGCAAAAACCACAACAAGCATTTCTTTTTCGGTCACAGTGTAATTTTTCTGAGCAGGGTCTAAAACTTTGCTTGCATAGTGAATAGCATACGAGATTCCATCTTTTCGTTGTCCTAATACAACCCCTACAGTGAAATCGGATGCGTCTGTCATGATCTCGAAGGGAAGAGACCAGTCAGGAGCTTGCAGGACGGGAGTCTCAATGATCCTTCTCTTGAGTAATTCGAATGCTTCTAGACACTTATGATCAACCACAAATTCAGTGTCTTTTCCAAGAAGGTCAGTTAGCGGTCGGGTAATTTTTGAAAAATCCTTGATAAATCTCCTGTAAAATCCGACATACCCTAGAAAAGACCGTACTTGTTTCACATTTGTAGGTGGCTCAAGCTTTTTGATCACATCAACTTTGGCAGGGTCAACCTCCATTCCCTTCCTGGAGATGACATGCCCCAATACAATGCCCTCTTTCACAATGAAATGGCTTTTCTCCCAAGAGAGCACCAGATTCACTTCCCTGCACTTTTGGAGGACTCGATCCAGGTGCGCTAGACAATCATCGAATGAATCACCATGAACCGAGAAGTCATCCATGAAGACCTCCAGGAAATCCCCGACCATGTCGGCAAAAATCGCAATCATGCATCGCTGAAAGGTGTCGGGGGCATTGCAAAGCCCAAAAGACATTCGCTTGAATGCGTATGTGCCGAAGGGACATGTAAAAGTAGTCTTTTCCTGGTCCTCGGGGGCGATGGCTACCTGATTGTAGCCCGAGTACCCGTCTAAGAAACATAAGTATTCTCTCCCTGCCAATCTCTCCAGGATTTGATCAATAAAAGGCAGCGGAATGTGATCCTTCTTTGTTGCGGCATTCAAGCGCCTGTAATCCACACAGACACGCCACGACGTAGGTACCCATGTCGTAATCTCTTCTCCCTCCTCATTGGTGATAGTCTGGAGTCCTGACTTTTTCAGGACTACATGCAAAGGTGACACCCATTTGGAGTCGGAGATGGGATATATGAACCCAGCTTTACACCATTTTTCGATCTCAGTCTTAACCACTTCTCGTAAGTTTGGATTCAATCTACGTTGGCATTTACGGGAGGGTTTAGCATTATCTTCCAAGTAAATATGGTGTGAGCACAAGGCTGGGTTAATCCCTGGGAGATCAGACAATCTCCAGCCTATAGCCTTGCGGTTTTTCTCCAGAACATTAAGCATGCGGATTTCCTGCTCTTCGGTCAGTTCTGAGCTGATAATGACCGCAAATTGTCCCTTTTCTCCTGCAAGGAAGGCATACTTAAGTGTAGGGGGCAATGGTTTGAGTTCAGGTAAGTCAATGATGTTTCTCGAATCTGGTTCTGTCAGTGATGTTTCTTTTTGTGATGTGGACGCTTGTAGTGTATCAATGTTGGCCACCATCATGGTTGTATCAGGGATCGGATCGCTAATGATGGAATGAGGTGTGGCAATCGCCGCGTCCGATCTGTGTACCTTAATCAAGGGTTGTCCATAAGGAGAATGGAGTGACAGGTCCAGAGGGGCCTCTGAGTCTCCTAGAGTATAGGTAGATGCATGAATGAGCTGGCAGACTAAATCATCAACAATTTCCTCTCCAGATGAGGTTGATTCTATCATAGCGGTTGGGTTTTGTCTCCAGGGCCCAATTGTTGCTTCTGTAATTTCAGTTTCAGTTTTTGATTTTTCAAACTCGGTGCTTGACTCAGTGTCAGGTCTTTGGAACCTAGTTTGCTGCATTTTAAGTTCAACTTTTCCAAACTGGATTCTCCCGGATGTGTAATCAAATATAGATCCTGCGGTCGTAAGGAAGGGTCGCCCTAGTATCATATGGGAATCTTTCCAATTTCTAGGGACATCCATGTCAAGAATTGTAAAATCCACTTGGTAGTTTTGTCCCTCTATGTTGATGACAACGTTTCGAATCTCGCCCCTAGGTCGCTTAGTTGATGTGTCTGCGAATTGAAGTACGGCTGCAGATTGCTTAAGAGGACCTAGATTTAGATGCTCATATAGGGTTGTGGGCATGAGATTAATGGATGGTCCATTGTCTAACAATGTTCTTGCAAACTTGATTTCCTTGATGTAGCTAGTGACGAAGTGAGCACCCATGTCTCTTTTCTTTCTTGGCAGCTCATTTTTTATAAGACAAGATGTGGCTACTGAGAGTATGTGTTTCTTTGTTCGGCTAGGAGTTTGTTTGCTGGCCCTAGTTGGTGTGCATCTCACCTTAAGGTATTTTTGAAAAGCCGAGTCTCTTTTTATCATCTCGTCTAAGGACAGAGTGACGTTAATATTTTCTTTGAAGATGCGGGCCATCTCATCATCATTTTTTTGGTTTTTCATGTTTTTCTTCTTTCCTGCCGTAAGAGCAATGGGGGAAAGGAATGGACTTGGTATGATCAAGAACATCACTTTTATTGAATGAGAAATTTTTTACAGGACTCGGACTCAGACTAAAAATAGGGAAATTTGTGGGCAGATGTGGCTGGTGTCTTGGTGGCATTTCTCTGTCTGACTCAGACTCAGACTCTCCATTATATCCGGGTGGTGTGGGTGGGACTTGTTCTTTCTCCTTCTGTCTTCCTTTGTCAATTCCCCCAGGGTTGTGTGAATTGGTGGACACTGGGCTATGTCTTCATGTTCCTTCGCTCGATCAAGCATGGTTACGGTCCTTCCGCTCCTAAGAGAGATATGATAAGAGTTATTATTCGAGAAGGGCTCAAGTTCAGGTACGGAATAGTCAGAGATTAATACCTTAATGTGTCCAAGGCTATTTGGGTTAGCCTGGACTTGGGCTGGAATCACGATCTGGGGTGCAGTCACCTCATCTCTCCAACGAGAGAGTCGATTTATGTCGACTCTCATATCATGAAGCTCATCCAGCACTTGCTGGAGCTCTGGAGAGATAGCAGAAGAGGAGGACCCTTGGCCATGCATGGCCTGAGGTCGCTGATACTGGCCTTGTTGGCTTTGGCGTGGTTCTGCTGTGGCTGAGGTTGTGGGTTCTGATAACCCATGCGATATTGCTGCCTCTGCTGCAGTTGAGGCTGATAGGTGGGCTGGGCTTGCGGTGGACGAGGGTTTGGAGTAGAGTTTTGGCCTGAGCGATTGACCGGTTCCAAATTATACCAGACTCCGTTTATCTCCATGACCTGTGGAGGTTCCTCAAAATCAGTCTGAGCGGAGGTTTCATCAGTTTGAGAGGACAAGACTTGGTCTCCACCCCAATGGCTCTGTTGCCCTACCCCTTGACCTTGAATGTAGTGAATTTGGTGTATGGGTGCGGGGGGTGCAATCTTTGATACCCTGCCAGCCAATTCCTCCATTTGTTTCGGCAATTTAGCTAATTTCTCCATATCAGATGATTTATGGATCTCATCCACCTTTTTATAAATCTGCTCAACCATAGTTAGCTTATCAGCTATTATTCCCATGTCAGCATTGTGGTCGGTTGTCAGATTATTCACCATCTTTTTGGAGCCGGCTATGTAAGCCTAGCTAGTGGTTGTTGTACGGCTAGATTCAGCAAGTCTTTCGAACACCTTGTGGACGGTGTCCTCGTGGCGCCCCATGTAGCTTCCTCCGCAGAATGCACTAACCAACCCTTGAGTCTCAGGGTTCAGCCAGCTCACAAGACTTTGGACCAGCATCATTTTACTTATCCCGTATCCTGGGCATTTCTGTACTAAGTCTGTGAATCTTTCCCAGGTTTCATGAAATGGTTCATTCGGGTGTTGGGTGAAACTCGTGAGCTTGATCCTTATTTGATTAATTCTACTAACTGGGTAGAATTTCTTTAAGAACAGAGTCTTGAATGTGGCCCATGTAGTGACTATTTCTTCTAGTTTTTTCATCCAGTAAGCCGCCTAATCAGTCAAGGCGAAGGGGATAACTCTCAATCTTATGTAGTTCTGGCTAACCCTAGGGTGGCAGAGGTTAGCACATACTAACTCGAAGCCGCGGAGGAAGATATATGGTTCTTCATGATTATTTCCTCCGAATTTTGGCAACAGTGCAAGGAAATAAGGTTTGTGTTCGAACGCATCCTCAGGGGGGGACATGTCTCAACCAATTATAGTCTTCATCTAATTCCGGGAGATACGTGTCTTCCATAGCATCCTCACCTTGTTGTATTATTGCCAACTGCGTCTTAATTAGTTCATTGGTTTGTTCAGCAGCTGTTATCCTAGCCAAGAGTGCTGGGATAGGGTCATTGCCGTTCTCATCGTACCCAAAGTTCTTCTTTGGAGGCATTATGATTCACCTTCAGAAAGGAAGAGTTCAGTGTTAAGTACCGGAATTGAATGAGGTTTTTGCTAAGGATAAGAGATTCCTTAGCAAAGGAGTGAAAAGAACAAGATGCTAAGACAAGGAGGATGGAGAGAGTTCAAAGCAAACACAAGCCAATTTTCAGGTTCACCACTCAACACAGATGAAGGCACGTATGGGTTCGGTCGCTTATCTTTTCAATTTTAATTTAATGACAAAACAATCTTGCAGATTAGGCGGAGCTGTTAGGTGCCGAAATATTTCACAAAGACTGTCCCAAGTTCATACAACTAGTTGCACCTACTCTCAGCCAGTATAGGTGTAAGTACGGACCGTTTAAATGGCTACCCGTGTTACTTGAGGACGGAGCCTTCCGCGGTGTCCTCTAAACCACCTACTCTGCTAAGGGAAGTCGGACCGTAAACGGATACCCGAAACCCTCACTGAAAAGTAGCTAATTGTATTAAACTCAGTAGTCTGAATGAAGCATTTCGGTTTTTGGCTCTACCCTAGGGTGTGCGATCTTGTCCTTACAAACAATGAGTGGGTTTCTCTCCACCAAACACAGGTTAATTTTAGGTCAGTTTATTTACAGTCACCTTGATTAGCAGTCCCAATTTTAGATTAAGGTTATCACTGTAGTTTATGTGAGCACAGAAATTCACGCCTAACAAGCAGTCCCAATTCCGTTAAATCCTAAGTTGTAAAACCTTGAGAAAGGAGGACCGAAAAAGCCGATGCAGACGTAAATCAATGATGCATGCTTAAGAGAAGGACTTACAGTGAATCCTCGCGTTCTTGATGCGGAATGCAAGACAAGAAATTTAAAATTTACACTAAATGGTATGCACAGATGGAAAACGCCCTAAACAGATAATTCTATTAGTGGGAAGAATTGATTTCAGAATTTGGCTAATGTTGAACGATCTATAGTGCGTATATTAGTGAGAGTGTGGCCTAAGAATTACGAGCACAATCAATGATAGAAAAATAAGCGTATATGTGCCTAAGTCCTACGCCACTCAAGTCGGGTCCCAACCACACAGAAGGGGTTGAAACAGACCCGACACACCACAGAAAAAGTTCAGTCCGAATTATTACAAGGGTTCAAAGAGAGGGACCCTGAGAATATTGCAGAAAATTAAATCTATATTAGATCTCTCTCACAAAATTAAAATTCAGTCTTCATCGCAGATCCTTGATTTAATATCAAAATCCAGCTCCCAGAAGTCTGCGAAGAGAGAATTTGCGGTTAGTAGCAGAAGTAAGAGAGAAATGCAAAATAAAATGCAGAAAAGAAAAAAATTACACAAAAATTAATCTTACAAAAATTAATCACAAAAAATGATTTAAAACCCTAAAAATCGCCGTTCCACGGCAACGACGCCATTTGATGAACGCGAAATCCACCTCTTTAATAGTCGATAATTGTAGTATAGGAGGCGGATTTCGGTCGTCAAAATACCACAATCTTTGAATGTTGTGGAATATTTTACTTGGCAAGTTTACCAAGGTCGATCACAGGGAACAGATATTTTTAGTTGCGTGGTTTTTAAATCAAATTAAATAATCAATTAATGCTCGATTAATTTGTGTGTTGCAAAAATATACAATGCAATAATGGAGATGCAAATTGATGCAAAGAAAATAAACAGAGAGAATGAAGCACTGATCTATGATTTTTGAAGTTTCATCTTCAAATAAATTTATCAGTTAGTCCTCAAATAATATCACAGATCAAATAATTTCAAGAATATGTATCAATAAGAAAACCAAACTGTGGGGTATAAGATCAATCACAAGCTAAGTAATCCTGCAGATGAAGAGATCAACAATAATATTCAAGGAGTTCAGACCCCTGATTTTCCTGTGATTTAATCCTCAAAGGGTGATAGATAATAACAAGGAATATCTCAATTATTCATCCTTGAATATGCCCCTGTAATAGATCAAATTTTCCTCAAGTTAATCAATACAAAGCGTCAACAGAGCCTGCATAAGATAAAAAAAATCCTCAAATGATAATTAACACTAAACAACCTCGGATCTGTCCTCAAATTATGTCAAGTGATAGAGCACTGAATTAGCTTCAAAATGACATATTATACGCTAAAAACGGAGTTCGTATGACAAAGATATGATAAAATGAAGTTTCAGGGACTAAAATGTAAATAAAATAAAGTTTTCTTTGCAAAGAGGTCCCTGGGAGGATTTATCTGCAGTTAATAAAAACTTGAGGGGCTTTTCTGAAATTTACCCCTAGTGGGGGTATTTTTGCAATTTCATAAAATACCAGGGGTGTCAGTGCAAATTTTCCCCAAACACGTGCCACGCACGTGCTTCAGAAGGCTTGGAGGCGAACCGGAGGCTCGGGCGGCCGAGCCTAAGGTTCGGGCCCGGAGCAGAGGCTCGGGTATCCCGAGGCTCATGCTCGGATGTCGAAGCTGTGGCCGGGCAACGGAGCTCAGGCTCGGATGTCTGAGCCTACGTGGCGGAGGATGTCGCTTTGGGGCCCCGAGCCTCGAGGCTGGGGCCGAGACTCGGGAAGGGAACACGTGGTGGGCCGCTGCCCGTTGGATCTGGGGCGTGATCCAACGGTGACTGGGGGGGTGACGCGGAGGAAAATCTGGAGCCGTAGGATCAAGGGGGATTAGCCCTGATCCGACGGCAGCTGTAAGCTTGCAACGTCGGAGTGATCGGCGCGGGGAGATGGCCGTCGCGTCCCAGGCGGCGATGGGGAGAAGGGCCAAGGCGCGACCGAGCAGCGGTGGCAGGTGCTCAGGAACCCGAAGGCGGTGGTGAAGCCGCACCTCGGCCGACACACGATGCGAGGGCGGCAGTGCTGCGAGGCGGAGGGGCTCTGCGCGTGGGCAAAAGGCGGAGAGGCACGGTGGAATTGCACGACGAGGAGCGCCTGGAAGCTGACGATGACGGCGCCTCCGTGAGGGGGCGGAGGTGGTCTTCTGGCGGAGCGGAGGGGCGCAGGAGGAGGAGCTCTCGTGGCCGAGGGCGGAGGGCTGTACCCTCGTGCGGCGGAGGCGATGGCGGATCTCGACCGGTCGACACCTGCAGATGTTAGCGCAAACACGAGAAGCGGAGGATGAAGGGGGAGGTCGAGCGACGTTGGGAACGAAGGAGTGGTTCAGTGAAGGTCTACGACTCTTTGCGAGAGTCGAGATGGAAGCCTGGAAGTGGGGTGGACCTTGTGTCCTTCTTGGCTCGGACCTCTTCGATGAAAGAAGAGGGAGCCCTCGGTACTGGAGCTGCAAGGGTACGAAACACACACCTTGGATCACGCCTACAGGTCGAGGTTCGTCGACGACTGACTGGGTGCTATCACCACCTTCTGCGTCGCGTGCTTCCTCGTTTGCTGGAGATGGCGGATGCCGAGGTTGAGGGTGACGACGGGGCTTTATAGGGGCTGGCGGGGGAGGGGTGGTAACGGCTGGGGGGGGGGAGCGTTACATGGGCGAGGTGTAACGGGCGGAGCGGGGGTAACGGCCGAGGGTGGAGCCGTTGGAGAAGATGAACGGAGGAAGGAGAGGGGGCGGGTCACGTGCCACGCACGTGCGCACGGGAGGAGAAGGCGGCACGTGCGTGGCTCATGCGCCATAGGAGAGAGAGAACAAGTTGGGGTGCCACGTGGCACGCCCAGGGGCTGCCACGTGGCGCCCCAAAAAAATTTCAAAATAAAAGATGAAAAAAATTAGAAAAGAAATAGCAGGAGACATCGGATCGAAAAATTTCCTTCACGAAAGTTGCTCGTCTCGACGAGATCTACAACTTTCATAAAGGACCCTGGGAGCAAAAGAGGTCACCTGTGAGAAGTGGTATTTTTGGTGGCTTTCCATGTGTATAGAAAACCGATTTTTGGAGTTTTGTAATTTTTTTGATGGTTTTAGAGAGGATAAAAATTATAGAAAAAATACGATAAAATACAAGAACATTAATTACACACTAATCTATTTTTTTGGATTTTTAATAAATAAGAAAATAGGAAAATAAATTAGAAGTGAGAAACGCACAACTTTTGTACAGACCGACAACGGACACTTGGACTTGGTCAGTTTCTTTGATCTCAGTTTTGATCTAGATTTGGATCTCTGCATCGCTTAATAAAACTTTCATCAAAGAACACACATCAAGAAGAAATAATATTAAAAGGGTTAACTAAGCACATAAAAACTCAGGTCAAAATTAGCAAAAAGTTAAAATGCGTAAAAGAGGCCCAAAACCCAACTTTCACATATGAGCTCCGAATTTTACGAAATTGGTCTTGTTTTGAAGGTATTTGAAAATGGAGTACTTTAAAAGTGAGTAGACCAAAATCGGACACTGTATGTGGGAGATATGCTCATTTTAGTTCGTCAGATGTGAAATTTGACTTTGAGATTATTTGACACTTATTGGGGTTAGTAATTTTTTTTGTATTTTTTATTTAATAAGGTTAGTAATATCTACACAATGGAGGTGGTTTGGGGTTAATCGAAGTTAGGATGAATTAATTAAAAATGTGAGAAGTTAACGACTTTTTGGGCTAATTTACACCTGGGATTTTTAATGCAATTTATGCATGATGAAATGCGGATATTATTTACACATGCACGATGGATAATAATGCTCTATTAATGATTAATTACAAGAGGATGATGGGGGACAGAGCCTAAATGACCAATTTTAGCATGATGAATACGAGATTCATCACAAGGGTCGGCCTCGAAAAAATCGAGAAGAGGGACCAAAAACGATGCTCTAACAAAGGGACAGGGGAAGGACAACCAGTTGACCGGGAGGGTCAATGCTGACTGGCGCCTGGTTGGTCCACGTGGACCAACCAGGAAAAACCCCTGAGAAATGTTTTGTAAATTCAATAAAAATTAGAAAATGATTTTAATAATTTTTGATTATTAAATGAAAAATATTTATTATTTTATAAGGTATTTTAATATGATTTTTAATTATTTTATGAGGTGTAATTTTACAAGTTACCATTTTAGGCTATATAGGTATATATATCTATATATTTTAATATTTTATTTTTATTTTGTGAATTTAATTTATTTATTTTGGTTTATTAATTTATAAATTTATAGAATATTTATATACACTTATATATATATATTTATTTTATTTTTCTGAAGTATTTTGTACTCTTAATAAAATATAAGTATGAATTCTATAGATATGTATACAGGCATTATACCTATGTATAGTATATACAAGTATTTTCTTTTTGTATTTTCTTTAGGTTTTTATTCCAATTTTAAAACACATATTTATTATAAGTAATATTTACAAATTATAAAAATAAGAAGTTGTAAAAATTAAAAATAATAAATAAATTGAATATTTTAATCTGTCCAAGTATACAATAAGGGTCCAAAACTCAACTTTCAGATCGTAGCTCCGCAAAATGCGAAACCACAGCCATTAAATAGCTTATTTTTAATTATATACAAATTAAAGGTGAGTTTGACGCATTTCGAGTTTTTATTTGGGAGATACAGGTCTGGAAAGTTGGGATTCTCGAATTTTATTCAGATCATAACTTTTTATCTATACATTATTTTTGAGTGAAATCAATTTTGTATTTTTCTTTATTTAATTATCTACATTTTTCATGTACAAAGTTTCTTTATTTGAAGTATAAAAAGTGAAACCAAATATAGGCCCCAAAATGAATAAAGAATGGATAAAATAAATAAGTATTTTTATTGTATTTCGGCCCTTGTCTCCCCCTACTTTATTCCTTGTCGACTTAGTCATCGAGATGCCTAGGTCTCGGGGTTTAGGGTCATAAAATATTTACAATATTTTATTATTTTTCTCTTCTTTTATTTATTCTATAATTTTGGCTTTAAATACAGTATTTTATACACTATTTACATGCACATGCATGAATGCTAAGATGCTGGAATTAATGGTATTTGTACGCATTTGCCAGGGTTTTTGAGGCCAAAATGATAGAATAAAAATGATGAAATGTGGATTCATCATCCCACTATACTTTACCTTTGCTAGTCCCTAGCAAACACTTATGCAATAAGTGCAGAAAGAAAAATAAAGAAAAGAAAAAGAAGAAAGATGGATGAAGTTTAATTATCAAACTTGTCTTCACAAAATCAAAGTTTTGAGATTAAGTCGGACCTTTGGAATTTTAGTGTGGTCGGAACCTTAACGAGAACCGAATTTGAAATCCAACAGTCCCTGAGAATCCCAAAACTCTGCTCAAGTCTCCTCAATAGCCATGTCAGAAATATCTCAACTCATAAGCAAACCCTTACAACTATGAATCTGACTCGTACAGTGTAAGTGGCAGTGGCTCTCCCCAACTAGAATGACAAAGAGATTGACTTCTCCAGTATGACAACCCAATAATACCCCAATCCAATAACTCCTTCCTCGAGGAGCCGGGTATTCCCTTCTAAGTTCAAGTGGCAACGAGCTTAAGAGGAGGGGGTGAAGAGAAGAATGGACGGTAGCCAGTGTAGCTACCTATCCTAGGATGAAAGACCAGTGTAGTTAAGTCATCCAGCTGTAGGCTCACATAATTTGACTTTGGAACTCAAGCTTTCTTATTAGCTTTACAACATATTCACGTAATTTGCAGGCATTTTATTTTTGTACAGGCCTTGTCTTTTTTTTTGAAATACTATATACAACAGCATTTACATAAGGAGTTTTTCCTCTTGAGCCAGTAGACTATCCCTCTTTTGAAGCTTTATCGCAACCCACACTCTCCTGTCTTTAGAATTCCTCATCACTGGACGGGTTGGGGTGCACTTCCCTCCCTACAAGAGGACAAGTGTTTCCACTTGTGTGCATCTCATACCGGCAAATCCAATCCCCTCACCACCCCAACTGAGTTGAGCCATGTGAAAGGTGCAGGTGTCCAAGTTAGGTCATTATCAACAAGAGTCGTGCGCGTGTTCGGAAATACTCTACTTAGACGGTCAAGAATCCATTGAACCAAGTCTCGTGATCCTCAAAGAATTAAGTCAACTAGACCTGAAGTACCTCAAACCCAATTCCTATAAGGTTCCTGTTATTAGGTGGATTTTAAGGTCCAATCAAGCTCCAATCTCCGGATTTTATTTAGACTTGTTCAACTATCAAACTCAATCCGAAAAATGCTATGCAAATGATATGCAGAATGCAGAAAATATTTTTTTGTGATGCAATTTTCAAGATTTTGAACTTTTTATGGATTTTTGAAAAGATGATGCATATTCATTTTTTTTGTATTTTTCAAAAGATTTTTCAAAGTTTTTGGTATTTTAATTTTTGCAAATGTTTTTGGGATTTTTGAAAACAAAGATTTTGGCCGAAAACTAGGTACAAATATTTACACGGGAGTGATTCTTATATTTACAAGAAGTGGATTTTAGGAATTTACAGGGATAAGTGATCAATATATATATACATATAATGGGTTCTGGTGTGATGTATGCATTCCTCAAACTTATTTCACAAAGGTTTTTCAAACAATTTTGAAAACTATAGTCCAAAATAGTTTTTACAAATATTTTACAAACATGTACACACATTTGAAAATTATTTTGCAAAGTTTTTTGAAATAGTATAGATAGATTTTTCAAAATATTTTTGCAACCATTTTTCAAACCGTTTGCAAATCCTTTTTCAAACATTTTATTTCACACAAGAAAAATAATTTTTCAAACAAATTATTTTTCAAAGGTTGAAAACATGTAACAAAACATTTTCAAAATAGTTTTCAAAAGATTTTTCACAAAGATTTTCAAACTATTTTTCAAATATTTTGCAAAAAATATTTTCACATGATTTATTAATCAATACATACAAAAAGAATTTGAGGAATAATTAACATCTTTATATTAAGATTTTTAATGAATTTTAAATAATTATTAACCATATTATTAAGAAAAATACGAAAGTACGAGTTATGTCTGAAGTATATACGCAGTATATATGACCCCCCTATACTAAGCTTAAGCTATGCCCTTATAGATTAGAGAGAAAAGAGAAGACATAACTCGTACTGAATATAGGAAAATCTAAAGAATAAATGAACGAATAAACGAATGAACGAATGAGAAGTTGACCACCCCCCTATACTTAGGATCAAATAATCCTAAGTATAACAGACTATACACAAAGCAGGGAGGGTTAAGGGTGGGAATGAACATATCGTACTCAGATTGTCTCCCCCTATACTTAGGGTAAGATATCCCTAAGTCTAGACAAGAAGAGGAGACAATGGAAAGGATCAAGAATAGAAGAAACTCGGAGTGCACACTCCCTATACTTAGGACAAAGTACGTCCTAAGTACAGGAAACTGTCTACAAGGGCGGCACCTTTTTGATACAAAAAGAAGATGGAAAATGAAAAGAAGAAAAGACGAAAAGACGAAAAGAATAGATCACAGCTCAGTGTATGTACCCCCTATACTTAGGACAAAGTGTGTCCTAAGTATAGTAAAATAAAAAGATGAAGTTGGGGTAGCAGACATAACGGAAGAATGAAAGAATCAAATAGACAGATGGATCTATACAGCGGAAGATGGAATTCATCACCATGTATGAGATGCATATGAAATGAGTCAAAGAGCGCATCTCATACCAGAAGAATTGGGGGCAACGTCAACGGTCGGCGGATCATGATCTAGATATAGCTTCTGGTGCTGAAGTTAACACGAAAGGTAGAAGAAGATGATGGTTCGGTTATATCAATACTACCATTGTCATGTACCTTCCTAACCACATACAGTCCTTTCCACTTACTCTGTAATTTCCCTGGAAATAATTTCAGCCCGGAATCAAACAACCATACGCGCTGATCTGGCTCAAACTGTTTATGGCTGATATGAGAATCGTGCCATGTCTTCACTTTTTCCTTATATTGTAGGCTGCTAGAAAAGGCTGTATCTCTCAACTCCTCCAGGGCTGCCGACTCTGCTTTCCTCTGTTCTCCTATACTCTCGGGATCCAATAATAACTCAGTAACTGCCCAAAGTGACTTGTGCTTGATCTCCACTAGTAGATGGCATGGCTTGCCATAGACGAGACGAAAGGGAGGTGTCCCTAATGGAGTCTTGAAGGAAGTCCGATAGGCCCATAAGATCGAGTCCAAAAGCTGTGGCCAATCCTTTCGGTCTGGGCAGACAACCTTCTGTAAGATAGTTTTGATCTCCCTGTTCGATACTTCAGCAAGACCATTAGTCTGAGGGTGATAGGGCGTGGCAACACGATGGTCAATGCTGAACTCGTATGCAAGGGCCCTAACCTTGTCATTGATAAAGTGAGACCCCTCGTCTGAAATCAGAACTCTAGGTACCCCGAACCGCGAAATGATATTTTTCCTCAAAAAGCGACACACGGTCTTAGCATCTGCGGCTTGGGCGGGGATGGCCTCAACCCATCGGCTCACATAATCCGCAGCGAGCAAAATGTGCTCAAACCCCTGACTCTTAGGAAATGGGCCCATGAAATCAATCCCCCATGCGTCAAAAACCTCACAAAAGTGAATGGGCTGCATGGGCATCATGTCTCTTTGTCCACAAGTATCCATCTTCTGACAGTCAGTACATCTCTTCACGAATTCATCTGAATCCTTGATGAGAGTAGGCCACCAAAGGCCGGATTGGAGCACCTTCTGTGCTGTCCGTCTTCTAGAATGATGTCCTCCTGCCTCAAGCTTGTGGTAGTAGGTGAAGACGCCCCGACCCCGTAGGGGGGGAGAAAAATAGTGGAGGTCGGCGAAAGGGATGCTCACCGGAGCATGCTCTGACGAGGGCGTCGATTGTGCGAATCGATATGTGAAACGCGGGGATAAAGGTGGGAAATGAATCCTATGACTACTGTGAATAAAAGGGGCAAGGAAAAAGAGGAAAATAAACAACTTAAAGGGATGAACCTGAGGTGGAAGATACCTCGACGACGGGGTTCGCCGGAGGTGATGGAACTCGCCCTAATCCTCGTTGAAACTCCGCCCTAGATGGCTGGAGCTGGAGCTGTCACCACCAACAATTCAAGGCACACGAAAGGGAGAGAAGACCAGGACAAAAATGGGGTTCAAATTCGAGTTTGAAAATCGGGTCTCAATATGAAAGGTTGACGGATGGAAGAGGAAGAACGAGGCACATGGTGCGACACAACGACCCAATGCCCAAGGAGAGCTAGGGGCGTGAATCACCATAGTCCGAGGAAGAAAAGTCAAGAAGGTGATTACGCAAAATGGTGCAAGGGCCAGCCTCGAAAAAATCGAGAAGAGGGACCAAAAACGATGCTCTGACAAAGGGACAGGGAAGGACAACCAGTTGACTGGGAGGGTCAACGCTGACTGGCGCCTGGTTGGTCCACGTGGACCAACCAGGAAAAACCCCCGAGAAATGTTTTGTAAATTCAATAAAAATTACAAAATGATTTTATTAATTTTTGATTATTAAATGAAAAATATTTACTATTTTCTAAGGTATTTTAATATGATTTTTAATTCTTTTTATGAGGTGCAATTTTACAAGTTACCATTTTAGGCTATATAGGTATATATATCTATATATTTTATTATTTTATTTTTATTTTGTGAATTTAATTTATTTATTTTGGTTTATTATTTTATAAATTTATAGAATATTTATATACACTTATATATGTTTTTATTTTATTTTTTTGAAGTAGTTTGTACTCTTAATAAAATATAAGTACGAATTCTATAGATATGTATACAGGCATTATACCTATGTATATTATAGACAAGTATTTTCTTTTTGTATTTTCTTTAGGTTTTTATTCTAATTTTAATACACACATTTATTATAAGTAATATTTACAAAATTATAAAAATAAGAAGTTGTAAAAATAAAGAATAATAAATAAATTGAATATTTTAATATGTACAAGTATACAATAGGGGTCCAAAACTCAACTTTCAGACCGTAGCTCTGCAAAATGCGAAACCACCGCCATTAAATAGCTTATTTTAAATTATATACAATTAAAGGTAAGTTTGATACATTTCGAGTTTTTATTTGGGAGATATAGGTATGGGAAGTTGGAATTCTGGAATTTTATTCAGATCATAACTTTTTATCTGTACATTATTTTTGAGTGAAATCAATTTGTATTTTTCTTTTTTTAATTATCTACATCTTTCATGTACAAAGTTTCTTTATTTGAAGTATAAAAAGTGGAACCAAAAATAGGTCTTCAAATGAATAAAGAATGGATAAAATGAATAAGTATTTTTATTGTATTTCGGCCCTTATCTCCCCCTACTTTATTCCTTGTCGGCTTAGTCATCGAGATGCCTAGGTCTCGGGGTTTCGGGTCATAAAATATTTACAATATTTATTCTTTTTCTCTTCTTTTATTTATTCTATAATTTTGGCTTTAAATACAGTATTTTATACACTATTTACATGCACATGCATGAATGCAAAGATGCTGGAATTAATGGTATTTATACGCATTTACCAGGGTTTTTGAGCCCAAAATGATAGAATAAAGATGATGAAATGTGGATTCATCAACGTGGCGCCCAAAATAGAAAGGGGGCGGCCCCTTACACATGGTGGAAGACGTGGGGTGCAGGGTACTCGGGAGGTGGAAGACGATGCCTCGACTGTTGGATCGAGCGATCCAACGGTCAAGAGAGAGGCGGTAGCGAAGGGTGAAGATTAGATTGGCTGAGCGAAATCAAGGGCAAAGGGCGAGCCATGTGGCGCAAGGAGAGAAAGGCGGTAGCGTGCGGCTGTGATGAGACCAGAGGTTTGATCGGGCGGTTGGAAATCATTGTGGCGATGAATGGTGAAGATCAAGGCGCCAACAGCGAGATCAGATGGTGCACAAGGTGCCACGTGGTGGGCTATAGGCGAGGTGTTAGCGGGCGATCGAGACTAAGCCCAAGGTCTGATCGAAGGGCCAGGAGGCGTTTGCAGTTCGAATGGCCCAGATGGAGAGGGAGAAAAGGTGATCGGACGGCGGGGATGCAAGGGCGCGTGGCGTGCAAAGGAGCGGGCCGCGTGGCGCACTCAGAGGGCACCACGTGGCCAGCTCTGAGTGGCTAAGAAAAAAAATAAAATTAGAGAGAGAAGGAGGCCGAATTAGGAAAAACTCAAAACATGAAAGTTGTAGTTGATGAGATCTACAAGTTTCATGTTGACCAAAAACAGAGATGAGGTCAAATATGATACAAAAATACAAGAGTACAAATATACATATATGTAGTATACAAGGGGGGCCAAAAACCCAAGTTTTGCCTACGAGCTCCGAATGGAATGAAATTAGTCTCATTTTAAAGGTCTCTGGATGTGTATTAATATGAAGGTGAGTAGACCTAATTCGAAGTTTGTAAGAGAAGGCTATTGGCATTCTAAGGTCCAGGGAGTTTGGGGCTTTATTCGGTATTTTACAAGATAAGAATTTTGGCCTTCTTCCTTATATTATTAACTAATAATGTACACATTATAAGGAAGGTGTTATTTCATTTTGGAGGGGATATAAAATACAAATAATTAGGTGAGTTATTGGTGGATATTTTACAAGTGGATTTTACAAATGAACTGGCTTCTTATTTAATGCAAATATGAATGCTAAAATGCACATATTGTGGATTGATGCATGAATGCTATTTATGCAAGATAAAGGGAAATATGCTGCTAAATACCCGGGGACAAAGCTCTATTTTCAACTTTAAGAGTGATGAATCACATATTCATCAACCCCCTATACTTAAACCTTGCTCGTCCCCGAGCAACTAAAATGAAATGCAAGAGTGAAATGATTTTGGATTCCATACCAAGGTCATGAACAAAAGTTGGAAATGGAGATGGACTCGACCTTTGGATTAATTGTGTGGCGGAACCTTATTGGGATCTGAATTTAAGACCTAACAGACTTCAAGTTCCACAAGACTTCTATCCAAGATGCCTCGACAGTCAGGTCAGAACAAATCCTCAAACGTAAATTTCTGATGACTATGATTCTTACTTGTACTGTGTAAGTGAAATGTAACTCTCCACATCAGAAATGGTTTCTAAACAACCTCCTCTAACAAGGTAACTCTAGTTATCCGGTCCAGTAACTCTTTCCTTGAGGAGCAGGGTATTCCCTTCTAAGTTCAAGTGCGACCAGCTCAAGAGGAGGGGGTAGAGAGAAGAATGGATGGTAGCCGGTGTAGCTACCTATCCCGGGATGCCTGACCAGTGTAGCCAAGTCATCCAGCTGCATTTTATTTGTTAATATACATACTCCGACAGGTATTTTATTTTCACTTGGCCCTGTCTGATTTTTTTGGAGTTCTTGCATTTTTTTTCTTTTTCTTTTCTTTTTCTCTTTTTTTGAACTATATACAAGGTGCAACATGTACATCAGGAGTTTTTCATCTTGAGCCAGTAGACTATCCCTCTTTTGAAGCATTATTGCAACCCACAGCGTCCCATATTTAGACGTCAACACCACCAGACTAGGTTGAGATGCACTACCCTCCCTAGAGGAGGATGGATGTTTCCACCCGTGTGCTACTCCAAGTTAAAGGATTCTACCTCCTCACCACCTCATCAATGAAGAGCTACGTGCATTGTGCTTGTCCAAGTTAAGTCACTGTCTATAAGAATCATGCGTGTGCACGAGATATTCTACTTAGACTGATCAAGATGACCTGTGAACATAGACTTGCGAACTCAAAGAATTAAGTTACTTGACCTGAGAAATCTTAACTCCAATTCCTATAAGGTTCCTATGAAATTAGGTGGATTAAGGTCAAATCAAGTCCATCCTCAATATCTACTCATAACTTGGTTCAGAACCCACTAGCTTTTCACCTTGCATATGCAAGATATGCAGATGACATGCTATGTAGATGAATGAAAATGCAAGACTCTTTTTTTTGTAAGGATGATATGCAAGAGTAAATAAGAAGCCAAATTTTTTGTTTTTTTGTTTGTTTTTTTTTCAAAACTTTGGTATACCTCCTATGTTACAACAATTTACAAGAGTTTATAAGTATTATACAAATTATACAAGTGTTATACAATATACAAGTATACAAGTATTTTAATTTTTTTCAATTTTTACAAAAGTTTTACACGTATTATACAACAATTTTTTTTCAATTTTTATCCACCCAAAATTATTGCAAAATATATACAAAAATACGTCAAAATACGTAAAAGTATAAGCTATGGGTAAAGTATATATGTAATATATACACGCCCCCTATACTTAGCGTGTGTTATGTCCTCAGAGCACGAAAAGCGAGAAAAAAAATACATAGCTCATGCTAAGCATAAGAGAGCGAAAATAACAAAAAGTGTAGAAGTCGCTCCGCCCCCTATACTTAGGCTCTGGCAACCTAAGTGTAGAAGAAGATAAAAAATGAGGCGGGTGAGGTTAAGAGGGGAAATGGGGGAGTATATACAGACTGGGCATCGGTCCCCCCTATACTTAGGCTCTGGTCAGCCTAAGTATAAGACAGGAGTGAGTGTGAGAACCGATGAGATCTAAAGAATATACATCGAATGGTGAAGAGACTTGGGTCAATCTCCCCTTATACTTAGGATCTGATCATCCTAAATATAGCCATAAAATGAAATGATCTGGAGCCAGGGTGAGTGATTCAAATCACTGGGAAAATATATACAAGAAGGAGTGAGAATATACACGGATTAAGAAGGTTTGTGACGAACCTTCTTGCGGGAGCGAGGAGGTAAGGAATATACAAGTGTGTCGCTGTCGGAATCGTCCTCAGATAAATAGTAGTGAGGTGAAGGGATCGTCCAACGAGGGTCGACACACGGCTGCTTGCTTAGATACGGCTTAAGAACAGCCGAACTGAGCTCACTCATATAAATCACCTTATCTGGACCAGATGAGGACTCCTCAGAAAATTCCTTCTCTGGAATGTTAAAGGGAATTTTCTTTGTCGGTTTTCTAGAACCTGAATCAGAGGTGAGAAGGGAATTTTCTTAGACTAAAGGGAATTTTCTTTGTCGGTTTTCTTTGTCACTCATATAAATCACTTTTTCAGAAAATTCCTTCTCTGGAATCATTGAGAGGGAGATGAGAGCGACACACCTTGAGAGGTCCGGGGGAACACCTCGAGGAATCAATTCTCAACTTCCTCTCACTAGATAGCCGACTCGAAGAGGGAGCAATCGTATTTTTATGTGGAGTCAATTTAGTCTTGGTTGTTTCCTTTGAAGGTGCAGGTGTGGTGCTGACCATGGGTTCCTCATCAGATGAGTCACCATATAGATTAGAATATTCTTGAAGGGTCAGTACGCATCTCGGGAAGGTGCTAATGATCTCAGTTGGCTTGGCATTATTAGGCTCTTGTGTTGGATCATCAAAATGGTCAAGGCAATCAACAAAGGTCGTGTCCGACTCAATGATAGCTTCTGGTCGTGAGTCCTCCTTAGAAGCTGTCATGGTGGTGGTGCAAGCAGTTGATGAAGTGGAGGTGTTGGAAGTCGCTGATCCAACGGTCATCCAAACAGTCGGTCTCTCAGGTGTAGCAGAGAGGTGGGACTCATCTTCCTCTCGATGGTCACGACTGTCAGCGGATGTGCGGGTCACCTTACAGTAAAGTGTATCAAAGAGTGAGTGAGGTCAAAGCGCTCTCAATGCTGAAAAATCGATCTCCCGAGTCTCACAATCTATAGTCGCCTTAGCCAAGGCTAAGAATGGCTTCCCAAGAATAATCAGAGATTGGGTAAACTCTCCTCGGTGCTCGATGTCAATGATCGTGAAGTCCACCTGGAGTAGAGCACCTTGGAAAGTAACGATGACTGAAGTTTCCTCTCGACCGTTTGATATATCGATCAGCCAACTGAACAATCTCTCTCGACTTTCTGATAGGCCTGAGTTTGAGTTTGTCAAACACAGAGGTCGGGAGGATATTTATCAAGGAGTCATCATCGATTCTTGCATGGGTAAAGATAGTGTCTTTGATTCCACATTCAACTCGGGGCAACCGCTTCACTCTACAGCGTTGGTCTTTCTCCCCTTCACCAAGGAGGTGGCCATAGACACTATGTGTCTTTCAGTCTTTGTCCTCTTATTTTTCGACCTCTTGGGCATCATTTTACTCTTTACAAATCTCTTGAGGTCGGGGAAGTGATCTATGGCCTTTATTAAGGGAAGTTTGAAAATCAATTCTTCATTGAGTGCTTCCCTTAGGGCAGGATCCAAAATTTTCAAGTCGTTTTCATTTTCTATTTTTATGATTTTTTCTGATTTTTCGATGTTTTTGGTCTTTTTGGGATTTACATTTTTTGGTATTTTTGGTGGATGAATGCTCAGACTCTGGATTGGAAGGCAATGGGTTAGTAGAAGAGGGAGATATAATGGAATCCAACTGTACATGATGTGTGGGTTCTCAAATGTTCGCTCTGTTTTCAACCTCAAAACTACTCATGTCCTTTTCCACTTTCATTCCCAAGCTGGCAGAAATTGAGTGCAATATTTCTATGACATCTTTCAACTTGTTACCGAATGTTTCATTTTTCACGATAAGTCGAGAAAAGTCATCCTCCAAAATATTCTCATGACAAATCATGGGAGAGTTCTGCTCAATTAGAGGATACTGCTGAGATGTTGGGGTTTCATACTCGACATACCTATACTCTGGCATGTAATGCTAGGTCGAGTATGGACTATCCAAATGGCAAATATTGGTCAGAGCCTCATTTGATGGAGTCAATGAAACAGGGACTGATAAGTCTAGCTCATGAGTCCAATCTTGTGAATGTATAGGCTCTCCGAATGAAGGCTAGTTAGTGGAATCTTGATCACTAAAGTCAATCAATTCTGGGAAATCATGATGTGCATGCCTCTCAATTCGGGTTATTTGATCGACCATGTTATGCCCTAAGGTCACGTCGGGATGTGTATATGTAAATTGTTGTCTGGTCCCTACTTGAGGTGAGAATGAAATATGTGGGGGCATATAATTTTGCCAATCATCTGTCTCAGCAGTGGCTTGCTCTTCATTCGATTCTTTGATTCCTGCAAGCTCTCGAGAATAAGGACAACCAGTCCAAGGTGGAAGTGGATTCGGAGTGTTGGAATATGGAGTAGGTGAGAAATGTGAAGAAGTGGAGAAGTCAGTCAAAGTTCTGACTTCATAATCGGGTTGAGGTGGAGCCAACCACGAGTAAGGGTCTCCCGTGGATGGCGGAGGATACATGGACGAAGGAGAAGGTGAAGATGAACGGTATATGGTCGGTGAGGAATGACCAGAGGTTTCAGGGTATGGGGACCAATATCCCGATATTTTGAAGAGGAAATGATGAACGTAAGCAGGGTTGAGGTAGAAAATGTGCAATTACACAGGATAACACACACGGACAGACTCAAAAACAAACGCAAGAGCAAACCCTGAGTTCACACTCAACACGGTGAAGAACCCGAAACCGAGTCCGATTAGTCTTGTTGATTTTAATTGTGAATTTTCAGACAAGTAGCATAGGTTACACGACCTATAGGGAAGTCGGCTCAGAGCCGGATGCGTCTTCCCTGTTTAACTTGTCGCCTAAGATACCTGTGTCCTTCCTTTCTTCGCTCCTATCCCAAGTTGATGGATTCAAAGACCTGCCCCTATCTACCTGCAAGCAGGCGGAGGCTGACAATGCTTGGAACTTCACCCCGAGGGTTACTAGCAACTTGTCACGAAGTACCGCAATTTCACCCCTATCTACCTGTGAATAGGTGGAGGCTACTTGGTACTAGTCAGTGAACCTGAATAATTCAACTTGTGATATTTGCTAGGATCAGTTGGCACATGATATGAAAGGTGGGAATTTGGGCTCTGCCTTAAGATGTTCACACACACACTCAAGTACCCTCACTCAGCCTGAAAACAAGGTCGGGGTTAATCTCCCGCAAACAAGGATTAATTTTAGTCAATTTTTTTGGTTCAGTTCAATTAGCAGTCTCGATTTTAGAGATTAGTTGTCACTGATATTAATCCACATAGGCAATCACGTCTACCGTCCAGTCCCAATTCCTTTATCCTAGGTTAGAAAACCGAGAGAGAGAGAATCAGAAAAAGCCGATGCAATCGAGAAAATGATGATGAATGCTTGAGTAAGAATACTTACAGTGCCTCCAGCTCTCTACAATGCGGGATGCAATACTGAATTGAAATTTTTACATTAAATGAATGCAATCGAGAAAAGCCGCTCCTAGAAAGGCAGTTCTATTAGCGAGTGAAGAACGAATTGAATTTGGCTAAGTCCTACGGTATAAGTGCATCTTTTAAGTGCGAAGTGTGGTCCTAAAATTTTACGAGCACAAACAGTTCCTAAAATAGCTTTAAGAGCCGCAAGTGCAGGTCTAATCTACAATTCAATCCTCACAGCACACAGGGACACGGTTCCACTATGTTTACACACGCGAGAACCCAAACGGGAACCACTGGAAATACTGCAAAAATAAAAAAAATGAAAAATACAAGTCCTCTCAAATCACTCAAAGAATTAAAATGCAAATTCCTCGAAGCGTCTTCGACTCCTCGCTTTCCTAGCAAGAAAAACAGTTGAGGTCAGATAAAGAACAACAAAACAAATACAAAAATTAAAGGACAGAAAATATTCACAAGAAAACCGAGGGTCAGACTACCCGGGGATAGAAAGTGAAACACTCAGAAATTACTGCAAATTAACCTAAGCCGTGCCTCCCCGACAACGACGCCATTTTGAAAAGTGTCTCACTACCCTTGTTAATTCAATCAAATTAATGTTCAAATTAATCGATGTCGTTCGTTGCAGTCGGATAATAAGAGCAGATCAAAAACCACTTTTAATTAATGTCAAGTTAATCACGCGTGGCAAATTTATTTTACTTCGGCAAGCCCAAGGTCGAACTCAGGGAGGCAGCTATATGTTGAGGTAGATTTTTAGCAAATTCCAAGGTCTGATTTCCAGAGGATATATTTTTCTTTTTTTTATCTTTTTCAATATTTTGTGCAAGACACATGCACAATCCAACCAGTTTACAAGTTAATTCAGATAAGTGATCAAATCAAGTCCAAAAATTATGAAACTTGGTCAGATGATGAAATGGGATGAAATTAAGCAACACTATTTTTTTTAGAATTTTCTGACACTAATTTACTGTGAATTAAAAATGAATGCAGGGTGATTTTAACTAAATTGATTTTAATAAATATCAAATCACATTATTTTTAGAAATAAAAATTATCTAGATAGATCTGAAGATGAGGAATCCAAAATTTCTATGTGAAATGAACCTATTAAAAATTAATTAAGAAAATCACTAAATGTTTTATTCAGGCCTCGGGATACGTGCAAATGAGATTAAATTTTTACACAAGGTAAATTTAATTCTCCTAGATCTAATGTGATTTTTGTTGATTTTTGAAGTCAGAGAAATTACTATGAATTAAGAGGCATAAATGGGCAAAATATAGCAAAATTCTACCAATTAATTAATAGAAAAATCCACTGATTATTACAAAAATGTGCCGGTGTCACATATGAAAGAGGACAATGTAAGCTACACAGTGCAACTTTCCAATTTGAAAAATGAATTAAAATGAGTGCCTAAATATGCGTGCAAAGACATGAGCCTAAATGCAATTACAAGAAATAAAATTGATAAATATAAAACGTGCTGACAGGGACCAATATGCAATTACCTATAATATTGAGGGGGTGGATGTAATTTTTCCACAGAACACATGCTCTACACGTGGTGTCTCCTGGCAGGGACTGAAATGCAAATATGGAAACCTCTAAGGGCCTCGTTGCAATTTACCTAGGACACACGTGCAGATCACGTAGGGTTTCCCAAGCTCGATGGTCTTGGGAGGCTCGGATCGAGGCTCGGGTGGCTCTGGAGGTTCAGATCTGGCTTGGAGTAGCTTCGAGGAATCCGAGCCTATTGGTTGGGGAAGAGGCTCGGATCGGGCGACGTGGCTCGACGTGGACCGTGGGATCAAGGAGGATCCAACGGCAGCTGGTTGCTGGCGCGTGGCGTGTCTGGATCTGTTAGATCGCACCAACGACACCTGGAGCACGGAGAAGCGATGACGTGGCTCGATCTGGATGCGTAGGATCCGCCTGATCCTACGGCTGCGCAACGTGGGTGACGTGGATGGCTCCTGACCTTTTGATCAAGGGGATCGAACAACTGCTGGCTTTCATCCCCAACGGTCCTCCGCCTCCTGCGGCGGAGAGGATTGTGCTCCGGCGAAGTGGACCTAGCTCTGCCTCCTCCCGTCGTCAGTGAAGGGTGCTGGAGTGTCTTGTGTAGCTCAGAAGGGTCGTGGAGGCGTGGCGGAACGTCCGATGATGTTAAGCCAACAACGATGAAGCTTGAAGAAGTGCCGGTGAAGCTTCCGGCTACTCAAGGAGAGAGTACCTGCAGGGGTTAGCGGTATAGCTGAGGCATGCAAAATGTTCATGGAGTGATCAGGAGTGAGATGCGAGGCCTGTGGAGCTATGACGGTGTCCGGTGAAGCTGCTCCACCATTTGGTCGGAGTAAGGTGTGGTGCGTCGTCGGAGGGAACAGAGTGTAGCACGAAGATCAGAGCTCCCTTGCGGAGCTCGGAGGACGGTTTGCGGAGCGAGAAGAGGATCGTGGACGACGAATAAAATGGAAGAAAAAGAAGAAAAATAAAGATGATCGGGGAGAAGGTAGAGGCGTCTACATAGGGTCAGAGGCTTGGATGGAGCTTCCACGTCGTCGCTCGAAGGCCAGTAGGGGGCCTGAGCTCGTGTAGCTCACGAGGGAAGCTGCGGCATGGCTTTGGAGGGCCGTGGATCACGCCGGAGGTGGATCTCGGTCGTCGCTCGTCCTCACGTCAAATTGCTGTCACCAACTCGAAGGTGGGAGCTCTGAGATTCTCTCCGTGGTGGCAGATGGGGGTGGAAGTGGCCGGAGGTGATGTATTTAAAGGATGGAGGTGACGACATAGATGGCGAAGAGGTGGAGTTCGTGGGTATCGTGGAGTAAGGTTGAGGGTAGTCATGGAGATCGAGGGGGTTGGCGAGGATAAGGGAAGAGTGGTCTATGTCGTGGTGGCGCTAGGGGGCGGAGATGGTGGTCAGCATGGCACCCAAAATAGAAAGGGGGGGCCCCTTGTGCACTGTGGAAGACGTGGGGTGCGGGGTACTCGGGAGGTGGAAGACGATGCCTCGACCGTTGGATCGAGCGATCCAACGATCAGGAGAGAGGCGGTAACGAAGGGTGAAGATTAGATTGGCTGACCGAAATCAAGGGCAAAGGGCGCGCCACGTGGTGCAAGGAGAGAAAGGTGGTAGCGTGCGGCTGTGATGAGACCAGAGGTTTGATCGGGCGGTTGGAAATCATTGCGGTGATGAACGGTGAAGATCAAGGTGCCAACAACGAGATCAGATGGCGCACAAGGTGCCACATGGTGGGCTATAGGCGAGGCCCTAGCGGACGATCCAGATTAGGCCCAAGGTCTGATCGAAGGGCCAGGGGGCATTTACGGTTTGAATGGCCCTGATGGAGAGGGAGAAAATGTGATCAGATGGCGGGGATGCAAGGGTGCGTGGCGCGCAAAGGAGTGGGTCGTGTGGCGCACTCAGAGGGCGCCACATGGCCAGCTCTGAGTGGATGAGAAAAAAAATAAAATTAGAGAGAGAAGGAGACCGAACTAGGAAAAACTCAAAACATGAAAGTTGTAGATCTCGACGAGATCTACAAGTTTCATGTTGACCAAAAATGGATATGAGGTCAAATATGATACAAAAATACAAGAGTACAAATATACATATATGTAGTATACAAGGGGGCCCAAAAACCCAAGTTTTGCCTACGAGCTCCGAATGGAATGAAATTAGTCTCATTTTAAAGGTCTCTGGATGTGTATTAATCTGAAGGTGAGTAGACCTAATTCGAAGTTTGTAAGAGAAGGCTATTGGCATTCTAAGGTCCAGGGAGTTTGGGGCTTTATTCGGTATTTTACAAGATAAGAATTTTGGCCTTCTTCCTTATATTATTAACTAATAATGTACACATTATAAGGAAGGTGTTATTTCATTTTGGAGGGGATATAAAATACAAATAATTAGGTGAGTTATTGGTGGATATTTTTCAAGTGGATTTTACAAATGAACTGGCTTCTTATTTAATGCAAATATGAATGCTAAAATGCATATATTGTGGATTGATGCATGAATGCTATTTATGCAAGATAAAGGGAAATATGCTGCTAAATACCCATGGACAAAGCTCTATTTTCAACTTTAAGAGTGATGAGTCATATATTCATCAGGGAGCTACTTATCACTTACACAGTACAAGGAAAGATGTACAGTCATTAGAGTTTGCGTATGTAGACTTGTTCTGACCTGGTTATTAAGAAGTATTGACCATAGAACCGTGGAACTTGGGGGCTGTTAAGTCTTAAAACTATTTCCCAATAAAGTTCCGCCAAACTAATAATCCAAAGGTCCTATTGAGTTCCATACTTCAATTTACTGAAGATAAGTCTAATAATCAGCTTTGATTCCTCCTTTTTCTTCTTCTTTTCATTTTCACTTCTTTTTCAAATAAGTGTTTGCTAAGGGACTAGCAAAGGTAAAGTATGAGGATGATGAATATACGATTCTCACTCTTTATTCTTTTATTTTAGCTCTTCTTTTTGGCAAAACCACCTGTAAATACAATAACTTAGCATTTTACATGTCATTGTTAATATCTCATATTTAGCATTTATTTTGCAAAATAAAAGAATAAATGGAAAAGAAAACAAAAAGGTATTTAGAATAAATACAGAGTGATCCAAACTCGAAGAGAAGGTCAAGTCTTGACCTTATCGCAAAAGAAAATAAGTAGAGAGAGATAAGGGTCCACTATATATTGTACATATCGCCTATACTTGTACATCTTATTTATTTATTGATTTTTGACAAAATAAAAATATTCTATTCTTTCTACTCTCTTGTATATAGGCCTAGAAATAATATAAAAATAAAATAAAAATCAGAAAAAATAAAAAATAAATAAATTAAAATTACTAAACCCTTGTACAAAATACATATGTATATAACACATTAACTATTTATTTCACAGCCTTAATTAATTAATAAAAATAAAATAAAAATCATTTTATATAACTTAAATTCTTTTGTAAATAAATAAAATATAAAATAAAAAGATTTATTATAAAAATAATAAAATAAAAAATATTTGTACATAATACCTAGGTATACTATACATGTATATAATACATTATACTGTATATACACTATTTTATTTTTTATAAAAATATTTAAAATCACAGGAAAAATAGTTTATAAAATAATTTTTTTCTTATTTTATAAACTTTTTAATTTATAATCATTTAATATTTTTAAGTTAATTTTCTTTTATTTTTATAAATCCTGAGTTTCTATTGGTCCACATCCGCTCGTTGACCTCGGTCAACGATCTCTTCTAGGCCGGGTCGGGTCGCCACTTTGCTCGTCGAAGCCATTTCTCCTTTTTCTAGTGCTCGAACCTGACCACCTTTGGCTTCGATTCCTGCACCCGATTACATCCCTTATATCCATGATCCTCGTGGATCGCTAGGCATAGCCGGATCTACCTAGGGTTCCGCTCCACACTTACATCTTCTTGGACTCTTGAGCAGCCTATAAATACCCTCTTCCTCTCCTCCAGCGCCTTAGCTCGTCCCTCACGCCACCATAGACCCAAGCTCCCTTCCTTAGAGTAACAACTACCAGAGGAGCATCTTAGGATCTTCTGTAGACGCCTGGAGGCTCGTAGTTCAAGACATAGCCGGAGCTCCGCCACGTGAAGCCTCCCAACCCACCGCAGCTTGGTTGAGGCCAAGACCCCATTGGCCACATACGCTTGGAGATTCTGAGCTCATTGTTAGCTTCGGGTATCGATCATATCCTATGTTTTTTCAAGTCCATCCCACTTTTCTATTTCGCCTCTCTACTAGATCAAATCAGACCCGCCCGACCATGCAACCTTTCAGCCGTTAGATCAGACGCCCCCGACGCATCTGACACGTACGTCTGCGACAGAATCTGGACCGATAGATGTGTGGCAGAGGATAATCAGAGCCGTATGTCAGAGCGGGTCCCCACGTGCGCCACGTTCCCCATTAGGTATATTTCCCTTGTGCCCTAGCATGTTTCTGCTTTTAGACTTAGCTCGTTAGAAAAATGTGTAGTTAAAAATATTTACAGTTTGGACCTCACATTTTTTAGTATTTGCATTTTAGTCCTTCCGAGTCTGAGGCACGTGTGTCCTCATGTGTTATGTGGGCTATTTGCACTTTTTGTCTTGAGCTTTTACGATGTTAATGAATGAATGATATGTTTTTAGAATTTTCATTTATACCCCTATGCGTTGAATATTGAGCATGTGTACGAATTGGCTAGGCTTTTTGCAGACTTGACCCCTAAGCTTTTAACATGTGTTATTGTTTGGTTCTGAGATTTAAACTTTTTGCATTTTGGTCCCTGTGAGCTGTGTTTAATTGCATGCCTTTATTTGTACTTGATAAATATTAAATTAATTCTAAAAATTGCTTAAAAATTACTATTAGCTCCTGCTACTGTGTAGTTTTTATTCTAATTTTTGTGGATTAATATGCTTGCATTTTATATTTTCAAAATGTTAAAATCCCTAAAAAAAGACCCTGTTTACCTTAAAAAAATCATAAAAATTCGAAAACATGCTTTACAAATTCTACAAAAATTTCTATGTTTGCATTTTATTGTGTTTTAATTCTAGTATTAATTTTGTTTAAAAATTCATTATAAAAACCCCTAAAAATCACAAAATAACAAAACACTTATAAAAATCATATAAAATCAAAGAAAAATCCAAAAATTGCAATTTCATTTCCTGTTTGTAGGTTTTGTTATACTTTATCACAAAATTACTATCAAGGACTTGGGGCACTTTAAGTATTTTTAATTTGAAATTTGATCCTGGCTATACAGTATTTTGTTTTTTGAGCATTGTTTGATTTTTTTTTATAAAATCATAAAAATAATAGAAAAAACTAGACAAATTACCAAAAATAGTTTAAAACCCAAAAAACTAAAAAATGTTTTGAGTTTTTTTTTCTGAGAATTTTTATTAGTTTAAAAAATCTGAAAATAGTGTTGTGTGTGCTTTAAGTGTTTTGTGCTGGCTTGCCTTTATTCAAAAATTAAAAATTTTATAATTAAAACCACTAAAAAATTATTTTAATTTTGAAATTTGACTACCTAGTTTTTAAATCGTACTCATTGTTTTTGACCCTGGTAGTTATACTAGGTAAAAAAATAGCAGACCGCTCACATTTGATTGCTTGATCTATTTAGTGGTTATTTGTCTCGTTGAGTTAGCTGATTGATTGGGAACACAACGACCATTGTTTTTTGCTATTTAAACCTAGTTAGTCGGCCACTCATCAGTATGGCATTGGCGAGTTCCTGTATCGGATTGAGTTGGTCAAGGTGGTTAGAGAAGATCTTTTCCGACTCAGGGTAAGCTCATGCTCGTGTTTCCTCATCACCATATAAAAAATCTTGCATCAGGTGATTTCCGTAGGATTTGTCATGATCATGGTAGATATGAAAGCAACATGGAATAGGAGGATGAGATGGGTCTCTGAACCAATGGTCTGCTCAATAACCATTATCTCAGTTGTAGCAGCATGGTAGGGCTCATCCACCACTTGAAGGTTACGGTTATTGTAGGCTTTGTCGGTTATCTTATATCATGTTTCCTTAAAGACTGGTTGACCTTGAAGTGCTCCCAATATTGTGAAATCGATTTCCTGAATCTTCAATAGTTGCCTTAGCCAATATTAAGAACAACTTTCTGAGGATTGTTGGAGACTGGGTGAATTCTTTTTGATGCTCAATATCAATAATCGTGAAGTCTACATTGAGTGAAGCACCTTGGAATTTCATGATGACTGAAATTGTTCCTCTCGGTTGTTTAATAGATCGATCAACCAGCTGAACAATCTCTCTTGATTTCTTGATTAGTTCGAGTTTGAGATTGTCAAACACGGAGTTTAGGAGGATATTAATTGGTGAGTCGTCATCGATTCAAGCATGGGTGAATGTTGTGTCTTTGATTCCACAGTCAAATCGAGGCAACTGCTTTACTCTACGGCTCTTGGTCTTTCTTCTCATCATCAAAGAGGTGGCCATTGACAATATATGTTTTTCGATCTTTGTCTTCCAGCCTGACTTTTTCAGCATTAATTTACTCTTTATAAAATTTTCCAAGTCGGGGAAGTGTTCAATGGACTGATTTAAGGGAAGTTCAAAAATTGTTCTTTTATCTAGTGCTTCCCTCAAAGTAGGATCCAAAAATTCAAATCTTCTCCTCTTTCATTTTTATGGATTTTTCTGGTTTTTCAATTTTTTGGGTGTTTATAAATTTTCATTTTTTGGTCTTTTCGATGTGGTGTGTAGATGTGGTGTTTTCCAAAGTAGATGAAGAGATAGATATGCGGGGTCAGAGTCATCCCTAAGGGAATAATATGCAGAAGTGTCACTATCAAAATCTTCCCTAGGTATATGGGTTTCTGAGTTTTCTCTAGAATTTCAACTTTAGATCCAATCATTTTATCTTCCACTTCCATACCTGAGCTACCATAAAATGAAATTAATCGATCAGTAAAATTTCTAAATTTATCCTCAATTAATTCATATCTCTTATTTATCCTTGAAATGCCATCCTCCAAAAAATTCTTCATTACAAATCATGGGATCGGTCTGTTCAATTAGAGGATACTGCTGAGAACTTGAGGTTTCATACTCAACATACTGTGACTCAGGCATGTAATGCTGGGTTGAGTAGAGTCCATTTCCATGGTCATGATTGATCATATCCTCATACCATGGAATCGTATAGGGTTCATGTGTGTTGATACCATCAGTCAAGTCCTATGTATGTGCAGGCTGTCCGAAGGAGTGATATGCTGGTTGGTCAATAACCAATCCAATATGGATGCTCAGGATGTGCGAGCCTCATCATTTGGTTTGATCGGTCCATCGTGTTATTTCCTAAGGTCCAGTCTGGATGTGGTTCTGTGAATGGTTGACCTATCCCAACATTATGATAAGGAAAGAATGGAGTCCATTGGGACTAACGTCTCGGCCAGTCATTTATCTCTAAATTGGTTAGATCTTTGAATGGTTTATGCGGTCCGCCGAGAAAACACGAATAGGTTCGGTCAACCAAGGATGGATTTTGATTATGTGTAGAAAATGTTGGGAGAGGTGGCAAATATGACAACGTGTTGAAGTTGGTTAGATGATCTGAATAACATGGATTGGAATTTATATAGTTGGTAGGATTCATTTGCGGGAGAGGGTCTCCTACAAATGTTGGAGGATGTCTGGCCTAGGGGGTTTTGAGGATTTGGGTTTGACTGATAAGAATTCATTTTCAAAAAGTCATTTGGGTTAAGATGATTTGGGTTAGCTGATTTGGGTTTGGAGGATTTGGGTTTGATCGAGAAGAATTCATTTTCAAAGTACAAAACTGGGATACTCGGACCAATGTCTTGTCATTTTCAAAGAAGGTGGATGAATTGACATAATGGATCTTAAGTGCATGGGATACTCACAAGAAGAAACCCTAATTTGTATATCAATGAGAATGATGGCAAAAGTATGTGGTTTTTGATATTCGAACTCAGTTCACGCATACCAATGCAATCACAATACAAACCCTAGTTTCGCCAACTCACACAGTGAAAGCTGCAAGAGTTCGACCAATTATCTTGTCAATTTTAATTAGTGATAAAATCAATCTTAGATAATAATTAGCGAGCTGTTAGGTACTGGAAATTTTCTTAAAGTCTTGCCCAAATTCTTACGACTAGTTGTACCTACTTTCGGCTATTATGGGTGTAAGTATGGATCGTAAAACAACTACCCATTACTTAAGGACAGAGCCTTCCGTAGTGTCCTTTAAATCACCCGCTCTGCTAAGAAAATCTAGACCGTTTACCAACTACCCGTATTTCCTCACTGAGAAGTAGCTAATCCTTTTTAAAGAATCAGTAGTTTGAGCGAAGGTTCCGGAGCTGTGCTCTAACCTTAAGTGTCATCTCTCACTCACCCAGACAGATAAATGAATCCAAGGATAGGGTTGCTCTCCTGCAAGAATTCTTGATTTTATGGTTTAATTTAGTCGGCCTTGTTTAGCAATCCTAATTTTAATTAGGCGATCATTGAAAAATTAGGCGAGCACAAATGCATGTCTACCATCCAATCTCAATTTTCTTTTATATTTTGAGTGACAAAATATGAGGGAGAAATTCGGGAAAAGCTGATGCACGGGGAAAACAATGATGTATACTTAGTGAGAAGACTTACATTGATTCCTCGCAATCTCCATGTGGGATGCAATACAAGAATTGAAAATTATTCTATATTAATGCAAGCTGACAAAACCACACCTATCGGAGAGTTCTATTAACTGTGAAGAATCGAGTTACAATTTTGACTAAGTTGAATGTTCTAATGTACATCTCGATTAATGTGTAGTGTGGTCATAGGTTATATGAGCACAATCAACAATATCCTAAAAGCTCTAATAGACGTATGTGCAGGTCTAACCTACAAGCCACTCAAGTGAGGCCTCACCCTCACCAGAGAGTGAAACATGCCCAACACACCACAGAGAATGAGTTCAAGTCTTGATTACGCGCACGAGAGTCTAAACGGATACCATTGTAAATGAGCAATTAATTATAAAAATTAAAATTGTAGAAATTGAAATCCTAAACTCTATGCTCTCTCACGACTTGATTTCATGTTAATTTTAATGTGGATTGACGGTCGGTAAAGATGTGTCGGTTTTGGAAGAAACCGCTCCACGTACGTCGGGTATCTCACACGAAAAATAAGAGTGTGTAATAGAGTGACACAAAAATAATAAAAAAAGAAAATAAGTGCTGAAAATAAAATATAATAAATGCAGAAATAAAAGGAAAAAATAGACAATGTAAAGTGATATGGTTCGGGGGTCAGATTACCCGAAAATATGGGGAAAACATACAATAATTTTTTAAACAAAAACTAAGCCTTTGCCTCTTTGCAACGGCATCATCTAATTAGTCTGAAATACCCTCGGTTAATTTTCGTGAATTGATCATGCGAAAATAATGATGTGTCATTTCGTTGTAGGCAGGTAATTAGAATCAATCAAAAAATAATCACATAGATATTTAATTCAATTAATTCGAGTGATTTTATATTTTTTTACTTGGATAAGTCCCAAGGTCGAACTCAAGGAGGAAAAGGAACACCGTAAGTAAACGTCAATCAAATTTCGTGTGCGGTTTTCGAGGTGAAATATTTTTTGGTATTTTTAATGCAATTTTGGAATGCAAATGAAAAAGCAGGCTAATTTTAAGGACTATAAAATTAATATCAATCAACTGATGTTAAAAAATTATGAAATTTGGCCAAGATGTAAATAATGATGAAATGAGCACATTGTATTTTTTTAGAATTTTTGGATGCAATATGAATATTTTATGAATTAATGAATGCAAACAATGAGATTTTCAATAATTAATAATAATAAATATTAAATTTACTTATTTTAAGGGTATAAAATTATCTAAGATTTATCGCTAGGTTATCTCTCTCAGGAAAATCCTAAAATTTTTGAATTTAATACCTATTAAAAATTTATTACTGAAATAGAAAAAATAATTTTTATAGAGCAAAATATGCATGTAAATTCAATTCTTTTTTGGCACAATGTAAAACATAATTAATTCTATGATCCCTGAATTTTTGGAGTTATGGTTAATAATCTGTGAATTTCTAAGCATATATTGGTCAAAATATACACTTGTTCACAATAAAATTAATTAATAATTGACCACATAGAATAAAAATATCACAAGCATGTCAATATGTAAAGAATTAATTGTGGAATAAAATGCTATTTTTGTAATAATAGAATAATGTAATAAGGATGTTCAGAATTACAAATAAAGTCAGGCGATATAAATGCAATATCAAAAAATGAAAAATGCAGAACATGGACTTAATTTTATTTACCTAAACCTCGATGGGGGTTTATGTAAAATTTCTTGGAAGGTACGTACGTAGCATATTCCTCCAAGGGCGACTGTACTTCTTCATGATAAGGAGGAACGTAGAGGGGTTCTTCTGCAAATCTTCCGCCCCCATGCAGATTACGTGAGCGAGGGTCTTCTGGCAATCGAAGGAAAATCGAGGGGGTCCTTGCTCCTTCCCCCATGTGCAGGTCACGTGCTGGGCAAGGGCCCGGGGGGGGGGGGGGGTCCTCTGACTTCAATGCCTCCAATGCATGGGCAGGGTCGATGAAGGTGGATCTTGGACGACTGCTGGGCTGCTGAAAGGCGTCGCGACTGATGGTGCTTGGCTGTGGAGTCGAAGCAGCAACTGGAGCACGGTAAAGGTTTTGATGGATGTTGGAGAAGAAGATGATGCTCCGTCGGCTATCAAGGAAGTGTGTCGAAGCATGCGCGCATGCGATTCGACCAAGGATGAGGATCTAGTCCAGTGATGCTCGTGTGGAGGACAATGGAACATGCCAGGGAGATGAGGAGCTAGTGTAGGAGAGTTGGAAGGTGTATTAGTGGCTCGACAACGTGAAGAAGACCGGAGCAAGATGATAACTCGAGGAGGTGCTGCAACGATCAAGATGGTCGGATCTCACCGCATGTGGAGATGGGCTCCGGGTTTTCACCACCGGACCCAAACTTTGGATTATCGTGTAGATAATGGATGATCTCAATGAGTGGATGGTGAGGGAGTTAAATAGGAACGGAAAGGGAGGTCGGAGATGGCATGTGCGATTTTGACGAGGCATGACGAAATGGTCTGATTTTGATTGAGGAGATCGAAGATGGCATCTGATTGGATGTGAGCTAAGGAGGGAAGGTGGCTATGAAGATTTGCGGGATTGGCTATGACTGCCACAAAAGGAAGGTCGGTACACGAGATTGGCTGAGGAGGGCGACGGTGCCTCCGCCTCCGATTAGGAAAGGGGGAGGAGATGAGGGCGGCACGTGCTGGGCATGTGTGCATCACGTGAACGGATTTTTATTTTTTTTAATTTTATTTGGAAATTTGGAATAATAAAAATGCAATATAAAAGGCTAAAAAACGAGTGACACGTGGTGGCTCCTGCCAACTCCTGAAAATTCGAAAAATAAAATACAAAGATAAATTGAAAAGAAATAGCAAACGACCTCGGACCAAAATTTTTCTTCACGAAAGTTACATGTCTCAACAATATCTACAACTTTTATGAAGAGATCAAAACAACAATAGATCATTTGTACAAAGTGATTTTTGGGGGGTACTTTTTGTACATAGAATACCTTGAATCTTGTTGTTTATAATTTCTTTTTTCATTTTTAACTATGATAAAAATCAGAAAAAAATATGATAAAAATCAAATTTACATATTAATCTATTTTTTTGGATTTTTATTAATTAAGGAAACAAAGAAATAAAATAAAATACGAGAAAAACAACTTTTATCTTGACTGTTAGTGAACACTCAAAACTCTATCAATTTCCTTGCTTTCCATCTTATTTTAAATTTAGATTTTTACGCATTTTAATAAAACTTTTATCAAAGAAAAATAATAACAAAGAAATAAAATAAAAAGAGTTAAATATGTACATAAAATAATAGGTTGAAATCGGGTAAAATACACAATGCACAAAAGAGATCCAAAACCCAACTTTCACATATGAGATCCGATTCACTTGAACTTGGTCTTGTTTTGAAGGTATTTGAATGTACATTAGTTCAAAAGTGTAGGATCTAATCAGACACAGTATGAGGAAGATATCAACATTTTAGTCCTACAGATCCGAAATTAGGGTTTGAGTTTCTAGACCACTTATTTATGTTAGTGTTTTTTTTTTGTAATTTTCATATATTCTTGTTAGTAATATGTACACAATGGAGTGTTTTTAGGTGATTTGGAGTTAGCATGAATTAGTTAAAAAATAGGGAAGTTGGCTTATTTAAGGTCAAAGGGGCTGGAATGTTTGGCTTCTTATTAAATGCAGTTATGCTTGATAAAATGCCATTATTATTTACATATGCAGGTGAATTTTGGGGATCTAAGCTTAATTATTATATTTTAGAGTGATGAATCTGAGATTCATCATTGTTCGGGGAGGAGCTCGGCGTTGCGTGGTGAAGTGAGTGCTCCTCGCTCGTCGACACACGACGGAGTGGAACGAGGCGAGCAACTGAAGGTCGACGACGTGTGGAGTCACTGGAGGTGGGGGCGCGATAGAGTGAGTGGGGTCGGGAGTCAGAGGTGCGAGGACGATGGCCGATGCGAGAGATGGAGCTACGCTATCAAGGGCTCAACTAACACACAACCGACTGATGACGCGACACATCAAGGGCATGTGGAGATGGCGACGAGTCCGGTGGTGCAGAGAAGAAGGTGAACAGTGAAGGGCAAATGAATGTGGCTTGACTGGGAAAGTGTGGTATGTGATCTTCAATCCTTTGTAAAAGCTGAGGTGTGTTGGAGTTGGATAGAGGTGAGGATGGTAGTGGAGCTGTGGTGGTCAAGGCGACAGGGCGTGAGGTGTCGAAGTTGATCGGGGAAAATGTGAAAAGGACGAGAAAGAATGGAGGTAGACTAACCGAGGAGGAGAAAGAAAAGGAAGAGAGAAGCAGATGGGAGGGAGAAGAAAAGGGAAATTACCTAATATTGGAGGGATGGACGAGTGCATGGGGATGGCCGGAACATGAGTATTGGCCTGGATCCTCGCTCAAGACCTCAACAAGGTCGAGCTCGAGCAACGACTGAGCAACTACAGTAAGGGAAGGAGCCCTTAGATATATCCTGAGAAGAAGATGTCTCCACTCAAGTCATCGCACTTGACGTTGTCATCGAACGGTGGAGATGAGCTCTCTCTCCCTCCTGGAACTGGGATGGCGGTTGCCGATCTTTTGATTGGAGTTGGGTTTCTGTAGAGAGGGTTGTTGACAGATATAAGGTTAGTTGAGGTGCTTGACGACAGAGAGGATCAGGGAGGTGGTTACAAGGGATGAGCAAGATGAGGGAGATGCGATAGAGCAAATTGAGCTGAGGGGGCGGTGCTCAGCGAGAGGTAGAAGAGGATCACATGCATCACATGTGGTGGGGTAGTGAGAGGAGTCACATGCATCGCATGTGAGGTAGGTGGGGAAATAGAAGTCGCATGCTTAACACATTAAGAGATGAGCTGGTGAATTGGGGCCAGGTGGCCCAATAAGTGCGCGCCTAGTGGCGTAATGTTGACCGAGAGACATTGACCATGCATGAAAATGAATAGATAAATCAATTAAAAAAATAAGATAGACCCAAATGGAAAAATAACTAACATGAAAAATGTTTATCTTAATTTGATCTACAATGTACATGAAGGACTCCGATGTGTATGGACCATGGAATGAAAGCTTTTGGTGATATTTTATGTATATAAAATATCAATTTTTATTTTGAAATTTTAATTTGATGTTCTGATGGTAAATAATGCATGCAAAAAATACAACCTGATGCAAAAAAATGCGAGGAATACAAATACATTTTTTTGGTTTTTTTGATTAAGCTAATCTCAGAATAAATTGGGGAAGTGGATTATGTACAAGTTGATCTGATCAATAAGCTCAAATCAGAATCTATCTTTTTTGTTGCCTTTCTAATTTTTTATTTTGATTTTAATGTTATTTATTAAAGCAATAAGTAAAATAAAGAAATGAAAAAGAAATAATCAAAATGAGTGAAATATGCACATGAAATGTAGGTTAAAATCAGCAAAAATGAAAAATGCAATTACAAAAATTGGATTTGATTATTTAATGATTTAATTTATTCATTTATTTGATTTGAAAACATACCTTGTATATAAAGATATGATTCCATGCCTTAGATAGCCACCATTAAGGGGGTTAATTAATTTTTATAAATTAATTTTTTTATTTTTTAATTTAATTCCAATTAAATATTAATTAATTTAATTAATTATTTATTAAATTCACCACTAAATACATTCCTTAATTGTACATTCGTTCCTTTTTTATATTTTTTTCTCTTTTTATTGGGCTCCTCCTCCCTTTTTGACAATTTGATCAATCTTTGGTGGAGAAGAGCCCGATCTCCGAGAGCTTCTTGTTGCAGAAGGGGGCCCATCCTCTGAACCGTCTGGTGATAGTGATTCGGTCCTCGTCGAGGCCATCACGACGTATCCGATCCTAGGGGAAAATTACCAAAAACATTAAAAAAGATTTAAAACACAAAAATATTTTCTTTAAAATTTTCTGAGCATTTGTTGACTATTTTAAAAAAAATACAAAAAGAGTGTTGAGTGTATATTTCTTCCCTTGTGACTTATGTATTTATTTGAAAATAAAAAAAATGAAAAATAAAAAAACCACTAAAAATTCATTTTATTTTATTTCGAAACTTGACTGCTAAGTTTTTCAATCGTGCTCCTTGTGTTCGACCCTGGTCGCTATACCAGGTAAATTAAAAAGCAAAAACCGCTTACATTCCATTAATTGATTTTCTATTAAGTGATTTAATACATGTTTCTCGTTGACCGAAGCGATTGGTTGAGAACAACGACATTGCATATTTTTCCATCTTAATCGCATCGAAATTCATGTCATCAGAATGGCACCATTGCCGAGGATCAAACCCTGGTCACCCACGTGACATGCGGGAATACTTACCACTATACTACAACGAGTACATGAAGAGGAGCAGAGGAGCTGAAGACTGTTAGTTTATTTAGAGAAATTTTGTAAATATTTGTAATAATTTAGGACATTTGTACATTCAGACACTTGGACATTTCAGGGTCTGTTTCACTAAGTGTCGGTGCACTTGGGGGTCCTCACCACCGTTTTCTGTCGATTTCATTGCCTTTATTTTTATTTATTTATTTGTGAGTGGAGCCCCTAGAATTAGGTTTTATTTGGTTGAGCCAGGTAATTATTAGGTCCAAATACCCTAAAAGAATATCTGTTCCTATAGAACGTTGGACTTAGTTAAATAGTTAACCGGTTCTTCCCGTATAGAAGTTATTGTTTAGGACGGTTCCCGCTTGTATTTTGCATATAGTTAGTTTTATTTTTTTGCACGGATCATATTGCATGTACAGCATCAGAGTCAGGTACGCACCTCTATCTCTAGCATTTGCATCCATATTTTTCCGTGCATTGGCTTTTCCTTTTCCCCCTCTGTTTTGTGGATATAGGAATAAAGAAAATCGGAAATCTCATTAGACATTTCATTGAAAATATCCAAAAAAATAAAAGAATCAAAAATTAAAAATCGGGATTGCTAATTTAACTTGACTATTAAAATGAAAACGTAACCGATACACTTCATTGTTTTGGGAGAGCAACCCCCTCATTGTATAATCTTTTAATTACTCGCGTGAGTAGTGCCCAAATCCCATTAAGCCTCCTAAGTGTTTGTACAACTTTTGTTTGATCACCTAATTCTAAAATTGAAAAGATAAAAGATCAGATCTCATGGTCTTCACATTGCGTAGAGTTGGTGAAATGAGGGTTTGCTTTGTGTTTGGATGTCTTTGGTGTGAGTTGGGTACGCTCATCTTCTTTAGATCACTAGCAGTCACCGTCCGTCTTCCATCATGTCTTCACTCAGTCTCTCTTATCCCTCCCTCTCACTTTCATCATTCTACTTTCCTCTCTCATGATGATGGGGTGCCCTTCATTTCAGCCCGATCTTGTGGCTCTTTATCTGCCTTCCCCTCATCTTCAATCACGTTCTAGGGAGGTCGGAACTCCGACCAACCTCTCGTCACCTTGTCTTTCTACCCCCTCCCCCTTCCTTCTTTATTCTCGGCATGCTGTCCTAAGAGAAGACACCAGAAAAATTCACATTGACCAGATACGAGACACGGGTGATCACCTTGCTGAGATGAGAGTGCATTCCATAGGAAATCACATGGAGCAGTTACGAGTTTTAGACGACTTCTATACTGGAATGATGGATGGGTACTTAGACCAGGAAGAGCAGTCTGCTTCTACATTGAGTCCCTTCGTTATGGGTTTGGAGTTCAATAATCTACTGCCGAAGTTTCTAGGGGGAGTGCATGAGGAGCCATATAGTCATATATCTGAGTTTGAGGATTTTTGTGGATCATGAGCATACCTATATATCATTTCTGAGGAGCTGATGCTGATGACCTTCCCTTTCTCACTTCAGACTAGAGCTTTGAGATGGTACCGAGAGTAGGGGAGGAAGTTTTCTATGTAGGGAGATTTATGATCATTGTTCTTGCAGAGATTCTATCCCCAACGTAGAGTAGATATGATACGGTCTTGCATTCAAGATTTTTCTGTTGACCCCCAGGATCCATTGAGAGATTCATGGCTTACATTTCTTGACCTATTGAGGAGATTTCCAGATCATGGAATTTTATCGACTGACCTTGTGCAGATCGCCATGAAGGGGGATGACCGCAGAGCAGATTGCACTGGTAGTTACCTCGTGTGGTGGTTCACGCCACAGTCTCGACAGGGATTTATTTGAGGCTGTCTTGAGAGCACTTTCAAACATTCCATATTCATCAGATGATTTATTCGGGACAATACATGAGGGAGATATGACATCAGTTGAATGTGTGGCATTTCATGCCGATTTAGACAGCACACACCATTCAAGGACACGGATTCTACATTTCATATGACGGACATGTTGACCACCACTGTGAGTTTCCAGAGTCGAACATTGGTCGAGTTCTGTTGGTTTTGCACCCAGAGTTTGAGCCAGTCCCACACTTTTACATCGAAGATTCTTGGATTCTAAATCTGCTAGTATCCCAAGAAATGGATGAAGAGCCCACATCTCAACCATCCTTTCAGTCATTTCAGTGTCCATGTCCAACTGATTCAGTTTTCAATCTTCAGAAGATCTTCTCATATTTAGATATATATTTGGATCCATCCCAGCATAAAGAGCTTGATAAGGGACACCATTTTGATTTAACAAACCTAGATAGTCCCGTCTTTGAGCCGTGTGTCCTCCCATTTGATGACGTCGATACATTTTTGGAGGACCTGATGATTGACAACATTGCCGCAGTTCGAGGATCAGATCTTGAGATGTTGACTGCTTCCGCATTGTTGACTAGCGGCATGCCATGCCTCGAGGTTGTTCAGATGCCGTTTACAGCTGATGACTTACTTTGGTGCATGAACTTGGTGATTGACAACAACGTAGATCCCCAATCACGATCTGATTCCCCATCTTTTATCGACGAGCCTGCATCACTCCCCGAGGGTTATCTGTGGGAGGATGCATTATATCCCTTCTACTCGGTTTTGATGCCTGGACTTGATTCCGATTTGTTGGATCATGAGACCGAGCCTTCGGTTAGTTCTGATTTCTCTGAGTTTTCTCTCCTCGACGACCCTCACGAGGATGACCCGATCTTTGAGTTATTTGATGTTGATTCTGATTTCTCTACCCTATATACATCAGATATCGATTTTTGTATAGAGTCTCTTGATCTTGATCTTCCTTATCTATTCGAGACGATGATTGACGTGGAGGATTCTCGGACAGATTCTTCTTGCTCCACGCTCGATTTCTTTGGCTCCATCTAGTCACTCCATTCAGACCTTGAGCCGAGACTTCTTTTGTGCTACCAGAGCCCGATTTCATTTCATTCTCCCATAACTTTATCCGGTAGCAGACACCCGCCTGATTGTTTACTTGGGTGTCATAGTTTACATTGTTGACCTCATCGTTGTTCCCCTACACAGACTACGACGACAGTACAGTATTCGCCTCACAGATGCCGTCTTGAACCTCGATACTGCGTTATCCTAGCATTTGCGCCCTGCTAGGGGCGTAAACTCTAGCGCTTGTTGAGAGGCACCTCAACATTGTCCTACTCACAGTTGTATAGATCATTCTGTCCATATCATTCACTCTTTCTGTCTAAAATCCCAACCTTCATCTCATGATTATGCTATACTTAGGGTGCACTTTACCCTATGTATAGGGGGTGTCAGACTTGTGATTATTCTTTTGATTCTATTTAACTCTGTTTTGCTGCCTATACTTAAGGAAATTTTACCCTAAGTATAGGGGAGGTAGTATCTATACATCCTATCACTCGGTAGTCTCCTTGTATACAGTCTTCTATACTTAGGATTACTTGATCCTAAGTATAGGGGAATCACCGACTTCTATTGATTTTATTCTTTTATTCATCGTTGTAATATAGTATTCTTTTCACTTCCCAATACTTATCACGAGTTATTTCTTCCTTTGCAGCTCTTTGATCACTATGAGGACATAGTTCGAGCTAAGTATAGGGGGCGTCGTATATATTGTATATATACTTTATCCATAACTCATACTTTCGTATTTTTAATATGGTTAAAATATTGTATAAATACTTGTATAATTCAGTAAAACCAAAAAAAAGAGATGCAAATATTTCCACAAAATTCTTTTTGTATATACTGATTAATAAGCCAGGTTAAAATATTTTGAAAATATTTTGAAAGTAGTTTAAAACCTATTTGATTTTTTTTGAAAACTATTTGAAAAATGTTTGAAAAATATTTTCAACCTTTGTAAAAATATTTTGGCTTGTAAAAATTTTTCTTTCCTTTGTATGAAATAAAATTATTTTGTAAAACTTTTTGCAAATGTTTTGAAAGTGGTTGAAAATTTATGTTGAAAATCTATATATACTGTTTGAAAAATATTTACAAAAACAGTTTTCAAATGTTTGCAAATGTTTGTAAAGTTGTTTGAAAAATTATTTTGGACTATAGTTTTCAAAATTATTTGTAAAATTATTTTCAAATAAGTTTGAGGAATATATCCATCACACACAAAAAAATCCAACTACCTATATAAATTACTCAAGTTGTAAATCTTTTCACCTGATTCTTGTAAATAATTGACTCACTCCTGTGTAAATATGTGCATCTCATCTCTAACCCTTATTAAAAAAATTGTATATACTTGTATATATTACTAACCTTTTGTTTATATATATATATAACTACAAAACCCAAAAGTCTATAAAAGTTTGCATAAAAAAACTCTTCTTGCATGTGCATTATTTTTTTTCAAAAATCCATAAAAAGTTCAAAAGTAGAAAATTGTTTTACGAAAAGATTTTGCTTTCTTTTCTTTGCATTGTACATATTTCTTGCATTAGCATGTGCATTTTCAGGATAATTTTGACATTCAAACTAAGTCTGGAATGAAATTGAAGAATGAAGCTTAGTTGGACCTTAATCCACTTAATTTCAGAGGAACCTTATAAGAACTGGAGTAAAGACTTTTTAGGTCCTAGTGACTTAGTTCTTTAAGTCCATAAGACTATGTTCACATGTCATCTTGATAAGTCTAAGTAGAATATTTGACAACACACACATGATTCTTTCAAACCGTGGCTTACCTTGGACAAGCACTCTAAACGCAGCTCTTCATGGAGGAGGTAGTGAGGGGGCAGAATCTTTTGGCTTGGGGTAGCATACAAGAGTAGTACATCTAGGTGGAACCTCTCGTCCTCCTCTAGGGAGGAAAGTGCGTCTCAACCTGTTCTGGCGATGTTGAGGTCTAAAGACAGGATGCTGTGGGGTTGCAATAATGCTTCAAAAGAGGGATAGTCTACTGGCTCAAGAGGGAAAACTCCTTATGTACATGATGCACCTTATATATATTTTCAAAAAAAAAGAAAGAAAAAATGCAGAATCTCCAAAAGTGGACATGCCTGATTGAAAAGTAAAATACCTGTCGGAGTGTATATACAACAACAACAACAAAGCCTTTTCCCACAATTAAGTAGGGTCAGCTACATGGATTCTTCGCCTCCATTCAGATCTATCTTGAATCAATCCCGGGCTTATATCCACAAAATTAAGATCCCTTCGTATGGTCTCTTTCCAACACTTCTTGGGCTGTCCTTGCCCTCTCTTAGCCGGCTCAACATCCCAACACTCGCATCTCCTAACTGGTGCATCAATTGATCTTCTTTGCAAATGTCCAAACCATCTTAAGCGATTTTCTCGCATCTTATCCGCGATCGGAGCTACACCAACTTTCTTTCTGATTACATCACCTTAACATTTTCATTTCTGCTACATTCATTCTTTGCACATGTTTATAGTTCACATGCCAACATTCGGATCCATAAAGCATAGCAGGTCTTACGACTGCTTTGTAAAACTTTCCTTTAATTTTTAAAGGAATTTTCTTATCACAGAGAACAACAGAGGCTCCTCTCCACTTTAGCCAGCTGGCATTTATTCTATTAGTAACATCTCCATCAATTTCCCCATCATGTTGCAGAATAGATCCCAGATATCTAAAGGAATCTCTCTTCTGAATGTTATCGTCACCAATCTTCACCTCGATTCCTTCCATATTGCTTCCATCAAAGGTGCACTCCATATATTCCGTCTTAGCCCTACTTATACGAAATCCTTTAGTCTCCAACTCATGTATCCAAACCTCAAGCTTCTCATTTACTCCATCTATAGTCTCTTCAATTAACACAATATCACCAGCAAGTAACATACACCAAGGTAACTCATCCTGAATGTGACTTGTTAACTCGTCCATAATCAAAGTAAAAAGAAATGGACTCAAAGCAGAACCTTGATGTAAACCAATGTTGATGTAAACCAATGTTGATGTCAAAATATCCAGTCGGAGTGTATATACAAGTGAAAAAAAGAACAAGATCTTCAAAGTCAAATATTGGTAAGCTTGCAACGGATGACTTAGCTACACTGGTCTTGCATCCAAGGATAGGTCGCTACATTGGTTACCATCCATTCTCTTCTCCATCTCCTCTTCTTTAGCTGGTTGTACTTGAACTTAGAAGGGAATATCCCCTCTCCTCGAGAAAAGAGTTGCTAGACCGGGGGATTAGAGTTACCTTGTTGAGAGAGGCCGTTTCTTTGCTACTTTCGAGATGGGGAGCTATATTTTACTTACATCGTACAAGTAAAGATTCATAGTCATAAGCATTTGTGTATGTAGACTTGTTCTGACCTGACTGTTGAGGAGACCTGAATAGGAGTCTTGTGGAACTTAGAGACTACTAGATTTTAAATCCATTTCCCATTAAGGTTCCGCCACACTAATAATCCAAAGGTTCGACAGAGCTCCATACTACAAGTGTATGAAGATGTTTAAAAGTCAACATTGTTCTAACTTCTTTCCTTTTACTTTTATTTATTTTTGTTTTCACTTATTCTCCAAATAAGTGTCTGCTAAGGGACTAACAAAGGTAAATTATAGGGGAATGATAAATCCACGATTCATCATCTTCATTCTTTTATTTTAACTTCATTTCCTTAGTCAAATACTTGTAAATAACTATTAATTTCATGAAATTACCATTTTGCATGCATTTTTTAAATATGCATTTTAACACTTTTTATACTCAAATAAAAGAATAAAGAAGAAAAGAAAAAGAAAATAAAAATAAAGGATGAATTTATGAAATAAATGCAGACTGACCCGAGCCCCGAGAGAAGGTCAAAACTTGACCTGATCGACCATGAATAAAGTAGGGGGAGATAGGGTCTTTACTTCAAAAATCTAAAAATAATTTGTAAATTTTTCCCTATATATTTGTACAAAACTTACACTATTTTATTTGTATATAAATTGACCTCAAATTAAATATTTTTCTAAACAAAAGTTGTAAATAAAAATGTGTTGTAAATAATAAAAATAATTACAAAGCAAAATAATGTATAGACTACAAATCATCACACTCAGAAAAAGCTGTAAAGCGATAATTGAAAGAAAATTCGGCTTCATATGATCTCAAATTGAATCAAACTCACTTCCATTGTACTCTAAATTAAATTATCTTTCAAATGGCTGTGATTTCATAATTTTTGGAGTTACGATTGAAAAGTCAATTTTCTAGGGTGGTTTGTGCAGTTTTACCACTTACTTATTATATATATTTATTCATATTTATTTTTTATACATAATGTACATAATTGTAAATATTCTCTTCATTATTAAAAGTAAAAATAAAATTAAAAAATATTTAAAAATAATTTCCTTATTTGTACATGTGTATATTGTACTATATGTATATAATACTTATATACAATTAATTTCCTTACATAAAAATCATCAAAAATTAAATATCTAACATTAATTAATTAAATTAATTTAATTATGAAATTTGGATTTAATTATTTAATTTATTCATTTATTTGATTTGAAAACATGCCTTGTATATAAAGATATGATTCCATGCCTTAAATAGCCACCATTAAGGTGGCTAATTAATTTTTATAAATTAATTATTTTATTTATTTTATTTCATTCCGAATTTAATTTAATTAATGAATTCATTTTATTTATTTATTTAATTTACCATTAAATACATTCCTTAATTGTACATTCTTTCCTTTTTTTATGTTTTTTTTCTCTTTTTATTGGGCTCCTCCTCCCTCTTTCACAATTTGATCAATCTTTGGTGGAGAGGAGCCCGATCTCCGAGAGCTTCTTGTTGCAGAAGGGTGCCCAGCCTCCGAATCGTCCGGTGACAGTGATTTGGTCCTCGTCGAGGCCATCACGACGTATCCGATCTCAGGGTGAGATCCATTTTATTTTCCGTTGTTCTTCTAGATTAATTTTAGATTTAAATTCACAGTCATTTAGTTGTATAATTTCTAATCGTAGTTGACATCATTTCCGACCACATATTTGATTTCCGACCCAATACCGATTTTTCATCTCATCACGATCTAATCGCTTCACATTCTACCTCACGCAACCACACACCTCCGACCACGCACGATGGTCAGAGATCCAGATCTACCTCTCACTTCGCCAGATCCACACTCATTCACGCACCGTATATTGTTTATAAATAAAAAATATAATAGAAAAAAAATCGCAGTTCTTTTTTGATCTCTAACATTTTTGTTGCAGGAATAAATAAAATATTTAAAAAAACATTTTTTTAACATTTGTTTTGTAGGAAAAGTTTAAAAAAATAAATTAATTTTTTCTGTTTTCTGTTACTTTTTTACAAAAGAAAAAAGAAAAAAAGTTTTTCTTTCTCTGTCAACATTTATAAAGAATAAAAAATAAAATAAAAAATAATAAAAAAATTCTCGCCACGCCATCTCACGCCAGCTTCCATGCCCACCGTCGCTGGCCTCAATCTTCATCCGTAGGAGCGGGTCTCCAGCCATCCACCTCCACGGTCGCTCTCCGTCGTGGGTAAGAACCCACAACCACCATCGCCACCTCCGTTGCCGCTTGGAGGAGGTGCTGTGCAACCACCCTTCATCGTGCCACCCACGAGCGTCGCCTGCAGAGCCAACGCGGCCGACCACCCCCGCGCACAACTCCGTCTTCAACCGCCAGCACCGCAGCAACACCACCCCCATCCCGCGATCAGACCACCGACGTGCCACCTGCGTGTGCGCTAGTTTCCGCCTCGGGCCCCTAAGCGGCCATTCTCCCAATCGACCGCCTCTTCGCCGTGACCGCAACCTCTCTCCTACCGGTGACCGCTGTTGCAGCCTTGGGAGAGGAGGGAGGGGCGACGACCCCTCTCTTTTACTTTAGGTTTTGAAAAGAAACGAAGAAAGGAGAACGACGAAGAAGCCATAGAGAAAATTAATGAAATATTGGAAAAATTGCAGTTATACATTTGGAAGTTCGGAAAATTATAAAGAACCCCTCTCTAGGAACAACACATGCGTCATACACACTATTTGGGTAATTTGCGACATCTTCCTTGCTGTTCATTATTGTTATATTTTCTGGAATTTTTTTTAATAATTGCTGTTTAATCCCTGTAATTTCCAGACTTGATTTTGCATGTTTATTTAATTGAAATAACTGTTTTTATGGCTGTGAAAATTCTGGAAAAATCAATTTAGACTCATGTTGTGTGGATCTTCGTTGTGTATAAATTTCATTGCATTTTTTTCATTGTTGTTTTTAAAAAATAAAAAAACAATGTCTTTTTCTCTGCCCGAACGTAGAAAAATCATAAAAATTTGAAAATTTGTCTAAAAATTCCAAAAAATACTGTAGGAGTATTTTAATTCCATTTAATTTCTTTCCAAATTTCATGCAATAAACATTTATAAAACCTAAAAATATTGGAAAATACAAAAAAAACTACAAAAAATTTAAAAAATTCTAGAGAAATCGAAAATTAGCGATTTTAGTTCTTGTGTGTAGATATTTGTATACATTTTTGTATAAAAATCATTGCCAAGAGTTTTGGCACTTAAAATATTTTAAAGTTGCAAATTATTCCAGGCTGTGCATTGTTTACTATTTTCGACACTTTTTGATTTTTCTAAAATCACAAAAAACATCAGAAAAATTTGGAAAAATTACCAAAAACATTTAAAAAAGATATAAAACACAAAAATATTTTCTTTCAAATTTTCTACGTATTTTTGACTATTTTAAAAATACAAAAAGAGTGTTGAGTGTATATTTCTTTCCTTGTGACTTGTGTATTTATTTGAAAATAAAAAAAATTGAAAAATCAAATATCACTAAAAATTCATTTATTTTATTTTTAAACTTGACTACTACGACGGGAGCCGACTCGCTGTCACCAGATGGCTCGGAGGCTGGGCACCCTTCTACGACAAGATTGCTCTCTGAGATCGAGTTCCTCTCCATCAAAGATTGATCAAATTGTGAAAGAGGGAGGAGGAGCCCAATAAAAAGAGAAGAAAAAATAAAAAGGAAAGAATGTACAATTGAGGAATGTATTTAGTGGTGAATTAAATAAATAAATAAATTAAGTAAATAAATTAATTAATTAAAAAATGAAATTCATAATTAAATAAAATAAATAAAATAATTAATTTATAAAAATTTTTTATCCCTCTTAATGGTGGCTATTTAAGGCATGGAATCATATCTTTATATACAAGGCATGTTTTAAATATTCAAATAAATGAATAATTAAATAATTAGATCTAAATTTCATAATTAATTTAATTATATTAATGCTAGATATTTAATTTTTTTGGTGATTTTTATGTAAGAAAATTAATTGTATACAAGTATTATATATATATATATATAGTACAATATACACATGTACAAATAAGGAAATTATTTTTAAATATTTTTTAATTTTATTTTTACTTTTAATAATGAAGAGAATATTTACAATTATGTATATTATATATACAAAATAAATATGAATAAATATATACAATAAGTACGTGGTAAAACTGCACAAACCACCCTAGAAAACCGACTTTTCAACCGTAACCCCAAAAATTATGAAACTACAACCATTTGAAAGATAGTTTAATTTAGAGTACAATGGAAGTGAGTTTGACTCAATTTGAGTTCATATGGAGCCGAAATTGGTCTTCTAGTTATCTCTTTAAGGCTTTTTCTGAATGTGATGATTTGTAATCTGTACATTATTTTACTTTGCAATTACTTTTATTATTTACAACACATTTTTATTTACAACTTTTATTTAGAAAAACATTTAATTTGAGGTCAATTTATATACAAATAAAATAGTGTAAGCTTTGTACAAATATACAGGGAAAAATTTACAAATTATTTTTGGATTTTTGAAGTAAAGACCCTATCTCTCCCTACTTTATTCTTGGTCGATCAGATCAAGTCTTGACCTTCTCTTGGCATACGTGTCAGTCTGCATTTATTTCATAAATTCATCCTTTATTTTTCTTTTCTTTTTCTTTTTTCTTTATTCATTTATTTGAGTATATAAAGTGTTAAAAATGCATATTCAACAAATGCATGCAAATTGGTAATTTCGTGAAATTAGGTATTTACAGGTGTTTGACTAAGGAAATGAAGCTAAAATAAAAGAATAAAGATGATGAATCATGGATTCATCAGGTCCCAAAACCCATTTTTCATAAATGGACTCTGAGTCTTTTGAGTTTGATCTTGATTTGTAAATAATTGAATGCATATCAGTTCAAAACTGAGTAGAGGTCATTTGTACATTGTATGAGAGAGATATCAACGTTTTCATATTTCTGTCCTGAAATTAGGGTTTGAGATTATTTCGAATATGTACAAGTTAGCATTTTTTAGGATTTTTCAACGTTTTCATGTGTGTGTTAACTTCATAAAATGTTTATAATCAATTGAAGTTAGCATGAATTAATTTAAAATAGGTTAAATTAGGTGAAAATATGAAGGTGATTATGAATGTAGAAATGAATACTAATTTATGCAAATTATTTACAAGTGCATGAAAGTTAATTTTATGAAGTTAACATGTAAATGATTATAAATTCTCGGGACGAAACTCTATTTTCAGCTAATTAGAGTGATGAATCACATATTCATCACACGTGCGTGCTCACATGCATCGTTCAACACCTGGATTTAATTGGAAATAGAAGAAACACAAGTAGATATGACAAAGAACCAAAATCCTCTTTGGAGAGGAGTTCTTGGGTCTCAATATCACCCAAAAACCAAAATCCTGTCTAATCTCATCCGTAAAGTCACATGCCATGTATTTGATGGTATGGCAAATACTTGTCTGACAAGGGATTCCCTATCAGCTCATGGACCATCTATGTGGTAACACTCTCACTACTAGAGGGAAAGGTCACCATATCTTTATAATTTTTTTACTTTTTAAAAGTGAATAAAGAATGGAATGAATATTTCTCAGAAGAAACTTCAAGAGACTCTAAAAGACTAGAAGACAAGGGATCAATATAAGAAAAATAAGAAAGAAATGACTCCAGCTATACAAGATTGTGGGACTGACTCTTTACTGCTCCAATTCTTTTATTCTATTTTTGGTGTTTTCTCTTTTTCTGATTTTTTTGAATTTTTGTGCCTTCACTACATGGAGAATCAGAATCCAACAGTGAACCCGCGCCATTGCCTACTACACACTTCTCGCTTCTAAATGTCTTAATACTTGTAAGATGTCTCTGATCATCTTGGGAACTAGAAGGAATAGTACTCAACAACTCAAATGGAACTTAAGTATCAAGAACTATTCCTTGCTATGTGACAACACTGAAAAAAAAATCTCTGCATGAATCCATCTGCTCTTTATGAAAAGCACTCTGCTCGTGAATCAGATAGATGAAATAATTAAATGTGGGGCCATATATATTTGGAATCTCAAAGTGATGTCCCACATCCATCTCTAGATACCGAAGAAGTTCAAAATGATCAAATGACTCTGACGTGATATGCGCCTGAGGTGAAGTCTTCTCATGATAGTGGCCATAAAATGGAAACTAAATCGGGTGGTAAGACGAGTGAAACACCATGGTCTCTAGCTCTATCTTTTGGAATACCTGAGGAATATGTATCCAAGGCTCCTGAACCGTAAAGTGTGGAACAGACTCAACCTCCGACTGGAAAACCAATGGAAATAGATTGGTCTCTGAAAGTGAGAACTCTCTATAACTGTATCAACATCCATCATCGGTGATATCTCAGTGTCCACACCAACTTTCTGATGTGCGATCCATGAATCATTGAGAAATGGATCACAACTATCCGGTCTCACATCTCTTATGTGTGTTGTCTCGACTAAGAAATCTCATGTAGGCTGAAGAGATGACAACACGTTAGAAATCTCTTCAAAGTGAATCTACACCCAGATCAAGGCATGAACCTCCACACGAAGCATCGACCAATGCATGTTGCTATGCAATCATCCCCTGGTAGAAAATCTAAACTAGCTGAGCATTGGAGATTCTGTGATATGAAAATCTCCCTAAAAGAATTTGAATCTGAGTCACATATCATGTAGAGGCTCATGGTTATCGTGAGTGAAATCTCGTATAACCGATCGTATTAAGTCTACTCGGCTATTGGGGTAGAACTTCCTCTAAAAAGCAGCTCGTAATGTACCCCAAATATCTGTCTCCTTTCCCAAACTTTGGAACCATGTCACAGCTCCATCCTTAATTGTCAAGGGAAAGGTATTCAGCTTCGCAACCTCATGTGAAATGCATGAATAAGATCTGGTGCTACATATCTCCTCAAACTTAAAAATATGCTCATACGACTCCTTGTACGACATCCCATGAAATCTCGACAATAATGAGATGAAGTCCAAATCAATCTTAAATTTCAGTAAAATCAATGTAGAAACCGACTTTGCTCTTGAATAATGTGTTGGTTGCTCGGTCCGCACTCTCATCTCAGCAACCCGTTGACTCGTGTATACTGAATAATCTGATCTCTACTCACTGGTACCAAATCTCTGCCCAACCATCACAGGTGTAGCTGAAGAATGTCTCGATGGAAAAGATGAGGAATGGATAGAACGATAAAAAGAAAATAAAGAAACTCAAGAAACAAAAGGAGACGACTCTCTGAGGTGGGAGTCACACTCGGAGAAGGAAAGAAGAACATGGATTGGTTTGAAAAGGGAGTTTTCTCGAATCGTACCGGTAGACACATACAAAGAAGAAGAAGACGATTTTCTAAGATCAGATTCATACATAGAGAGAGATGGAGGACTCAACTTAGGTTTAGAACATGGGTTGTCTCGAATCGACCTAGATGAATGGCTAGGCGAGCACGGAAACGGTGCTATAAGAGTCGACCTAAGAGACCGCCTACTGGTGAGCGGCCTGCTGACTAGGGTTAAGTGTGAAAAATCAGCAAGGGTCGTTGTGACCCCAATCAGCAAATTAGACTCCACAAGAAAAACCAAGACCACACAAAAAAAACAAGCAAGCATAAAAATCGATGTTAGTGGTCTCTGCTTTTTATTTAACCTGGTATAGCGACCAGGGTCGAACACAAGGAGCACAAGTGAAACCTATGAAGTAGTCCTAATCAGAAAATAAAAGGCATATTTTTGTGGTTTTTAATTTGCCATTTTTTTATATTTTCAAAATGAGAACAAATAAAAAGATCAAGGAAAAAACAAGCTTTAACAATTTTTTAAGACAAAAAATATTCAAAAATTAGAAATAAAAATGTTTTTACATTTTTCTAATATTCATACGTTTTTGATGATTTTATGAGGTTTTTCCAATTTTTATATGATTTTATAAAATAATAAAATAAAAAAATGGAAACAATGTACAACATGGACTAAAAGGCAAGAATAAAATAATAAAAATGCTTAAAGTCATGGAAGTGATTTTTATGAAAAAGCAAATAAAAATATCTACATATAACAACTGGAATCCTATTTTTTTTATTTTTTAGAAATTTAATGATTTTTATAATATTTTTAGTGTTTTTAGCTTTTTAGGTTTTCTAAAAAAGATAATGCAGAAAAAATGATACTGAAATGAAAACACATAAAAACAAAGAAATTTTTATGGAATTTTTAAGACCATTTTTATATTTTTTTGGTATTTCGGAAAATAAACATAACACTTTTTAAAGGTTTTTGATTTTTAGAAAATATCAAATAAAACTAAATTAATTCACAAAAATTACCATAAATCTTGCATGTTAGCAGGAGCTAACTGTAATGTGGAATTTTTGGAGTTGATTTAGTAACTATTCGATTAAAAACAACTCACATAACACACAGGGACCTATATGCAATTATAACAAAGTTGCAGGCCATATAATAACACACTTAAAAGCTCAGGGCCTAATATTGCATAAATTCTAGATCAACACGTGTACTACACGTGACACAGGCTTAGAGGGGGCATATATGCAAATACTATTAACAAACATTCAACCAGTAATAACTCAGAAGTTGAAGGCATAACATGCAAATACCCCACAAGGTCATGTGTCAGGCCACATGCTACATATAAAGAGGGACTGAAATGCAAATACAGAAAACACAAGGTCCAAACTGTAAAGTGTCTGTGCATACAAAATTATTAATTGGACTAACTAATAAATCATACAAAGTACGAGATAAAAGATGCAAAGTACCCCGAAGCACGTGAGGAGGGCGTAGGGTGGCACGTGGCGAGCTCTGGAGGATGCGGGAATATACGGCGCAGAGCGCTTGTAGTGTCAGATCTGACGCTCTAGGGAATGTCGGCTACATGTGGCGCATATGTGTTAGGGCATGCTAGATCAACGGTCCAAAAGCTGTAGCGACGAGCAGCTCAGATCCAAACTGGTGCTCTGCTCCTAATCCAACGATGGTGGAAGATGGTGGATGAACAGGTGAAAGGTGAACTTTGATCAAGGATGGGTGCACATCCTTTTGGCTGATCGAGCCTTGAAATGGTCCCGCACCTCGGTGCTCCGCGTCGAATGTCGGACGCGGATCAACTGGATGATGGTCAAATGGCTGAGACAAGGGAGCTCCACCTGGAGCTGCTCCACAGAGCAACTGGAGGTCCGACAAAGGTTCCTGTTGCGTGGGGGTACCTACAATAGAAAGATGGGACTCGAGGATGTACTCCGGTCTTGGTCATTGAAGCAAGAAGGGAAAGAAGCGATGGCGGATGGGATCCGATCTCCGGCAAAGGTGATAGAGGGAGATCCTCGCCCTAATCTCGACCTGAAGGTCGTGTCTAAAGATGATCAGGCTGCGAAGTAAGATGGAAGGTGAGACTGTGGGTCGATCTGAACGGTTGGATGTGGGTATCGAGGCTCCGACCAGGGTGGTCAGAACGAGTGAACATGCGACAGAGCAAAATGGAAAGATTCAATGGAAATAGGTAATGAAGTCGAAATACGTGTTATATGAGGGTTGGAACAAGTTCCTGAGCTTCAGGTGAAGAGGGTTGTCGGGGTAGTGGCCTCAACCTCACTGCGAAAGGCGGGGAGGCTGAACGCGGCGACGCTCGCCGACCATGTAGCTGAACTACTGATTCAGGCTCCAAATTCCTCTCCAGAGGTGTCTCCCAGCTGCTGTCCCTCGGCTAGGGATGTCTAAGGGTGAAGGAAGGGGCGAGGAACGAGCTGCGGTGCGAGGAGGTCGAAGGAGATGTTATATAGGCTTTATGGGGGTGTGAGAGAATCGGGCGAAGGTACGCAACCCTAGGAAGATCTACGCCTTCTTAGGGATCTGGAAGGTCCCGGATCTCGGGAGGAGGAGCGAACGAAGATTCAGATTAGAAGGAGGCTCGACCTGACAGAGAAAAAGGGGAGAACTGGCTCCAGCGAGAGGGGTCGGGTGGGGTCAAGCCTGGAGGAGGGCGTTGATCGGAGGTCACCACTAGGTCCCGACCAATCAGAAAAAAGAAATTTACAAAATATTTCTAAAATAAATAAAAAAAGTAAATGCCTTCAAAATAAAAAGTATATAAAATAAAAAATGTTTATTATTTTTCGAACTATTTTTCCTGTGATTTTTCATTTTTTTATTAAAAATAAATTATACAGTATAAAGTATTATAAACAGGTATAATATACCTATGTATTTTATACAATCATTTTTATTTTATTATTTTTACACAAATAATCCAATTTTGTAGTTTATTTATTTTTAACATATTTTCAGGAGTATAAAATAATTTTCATTTTATTTTTATGAGTGATGTACAATTTTGAAATAAATAGGGGATGCTATCTATATACATGCATTTTGTACAAGTAAGAAGGATTTTATTATTGTTTTTATTTTATTTTTCTGATTTTTTTATTTTTGTTTTATTTTTAGGACTATACACAAGGAGGTAAAAAAAAATTTTATTTTATTTATCCAAAATAAAACATTTACAAATATAAGTAATATGTACAATAAAGGGTAGGCCATATCTCTCTCTATTTTGTTTGGTGATCAGGTCAAGGCTTGACCTTCTCTTGGGGTTCGGGTCACTCTGTATTTATTCTAAATACCTACTTCCTTTTTCTTTTCCTTTATTCTTTTATTTTTTCATAAATACATGCTAAATATACAATGTTAACACATGCATGCTGGATGCTAACTTATTGTATTTACACCTATTTACATGATGCTTTGCCAAGATAAATAGCTAAAATAAAAGAATAAAGAGTCAGAATCAGGGATTCATCACCCCCCCTATACTTTACCTTTGCTAGTCCCTTAGCAAACACTTATTTGAAAAAAAGTGAAAAAGGAAGAACAGAAAAAAAGGAGAATCAAGATTGACTATTAAACTTGTCTTCATTAAATTGAAGTATGGAGCTCAGTCAAACCTTTAGATTATTAGTTTGTCGGAACCTTATTTGGACCTAGATTTAAGACTCAACAGCCTCTAAGTTCCACCAATCTATGGTGAAGACTCCTCGATAATCCATATCAGAACAAGTCTACATACACAAACTCTAATGACCATGAATCTTTCCTTGTATTGTGTAAGTGATATATAGCTCCCCACCATAGAAATGACAAGGCAACAACCTCCCTTATCAAGGTAACTCTAATGCCCTAGTCTAGAAGCTCTTTCCTCTAGGAGTGGGATATTCCCTTCTAAGTTCAAGTTCAATCGGCTCAAAAAGAGAGGGAAAGAAGAGAAAGGATCGTGGCCAATGTAGCCACGTATCCCTAGGAGACCAACCAGTGTAGCTAAGTCTCCCGCTGCAAGCTTCATGAGATGAGAAGGTGTAACATAAGCTTTGCTTTATTTGGCTATATACACTTCAAAAGGTATTTCGTTTCTATCAGACTCGCCACTTTTTTGGAGTTTTTCTTTCTTTTGCACATTTTTTTGATGTGCACATGTACAACATATCTACATGGTGCAACATATATACATGAGGACTTTTTCTTCTTGAGCCAGTAGACTATCCCTCTTTTGAAGCATTATTGCAACCCACAACTCCTGTCTTTAGACCTCAATACCACCAGACCAAGTTGAGACGCACTTCCCTCCCTAAAGGAAGACGAGAGGTTCCTCCTAGAAGTATTACCCTCGTATGCTACCCCAAGCCAAAGAAAACTGCCTCCTCACCACCTCATCCGTGTAGAGCTGAGTGTAAAGTGCTGGTCTAAGTAAAGCCATTGTCTGTGAGAGTCATGTGTGCGTTGTTAAGTGTTCTACTTAGGCTCATCAAGATGACATGTGACCATAGCCTAGTGGACTCAAAGAATTAAGTCACCCATGGACCTGAAAAATCTTAACCCCAAGATCCTATATGGCTCCTCTTAGAATTAGGTGGATTAAGGTCTTAACCAAGATCCATTATCCAATTTAATTCTAGGCTAGTTTAAATGTCAACTATGATTCAGAAGATATAAAAATATTTACGAAAATCTCTTTATGCAAAGTTTTTGAAAATGCGCAATATTTTTGAAAATGTTTGAATGCATGCATGAATGCAGAGGTTTGGCAAACTATTTACAAACATTTACATAGGGGTTTTTGAAAATTTTTATTTTTCAAACATTTTACAAAAATTTTGTACTATATACATAGTTTGAATACACAAGTATTTACAAACTTTTTTACAAACAAAACATTTGTACAAAAATAATTTTTATAAATAACTATGTATGTGTAAGAAAGAATTTTATGAACAAGGAAAATTTTAAAAAAATTGTGATTTTTAATAAGTGATTTTAGCCATTATATTTATTAATACACTCACACAAAGTATGAGTTATGGCTAAAGTATATATACAATATATACGACACCCCCTATGCTTAGCTCGAATGATGTCCTCAGAGTGAACAAAGAGCGATGAAGAAGACATAACTCATGCTTATTTGTGGGAAGTGAAAAGAGAGACTATACTACAACGACGAATAAAAGAATAGAAAGAATAGAGCTCGGAGATTCTCCCTATACTTAGGATCAAGTAATCTTAAGTATAGCAGACTATACACAAAGGGAAAATCGATTGAGAGAATGTACAGGGTCTACCTCCCGTATACTTTGGGTGCGATCTCCCTAAGTATAGGCAGCAAAACAGAGGTAAACATAATCAAAAGAATAATCGAAAATCTGACACCCCCTATACTTAGGGTAAAGTACACCCTAAGTATAGCATAATCACAAGATGCAGATGGGGTGTTAGACTAAAGAATGAGATGATATGGATATCTGGATCTATACAAAGCTGAAGACAGTGATAATCAGGCACGAGATGCAACTGATGTGAGTCAAAGACCACATCTCATGCAAAATGAATCAGGGCGACGTCAACAATCAACGGATCATGATCTAGATATGGCTTGAGGCGCTGACCATTGACGTGAAAGGTGGAATCAGATGACATCGCAGATATGTCGATACTACCATTGTCATGCACCTTTCAGACCAGGTATGGTCCTTTGCACTTACTCACTAACTTTCCTAGAAATAATCTAAGCCCGGCATCAAACAACCATACTCTCTGATTTGGCTCAAACTGCTTATGGATGATATGAGAATCATGTCATATCTTCACTCGCTCCTTATACTGTAGGCTGTTTGTAAAGCCTGTATCTCTAAGCTCCTCCAGGGCTGCCAATTCTACCTTCCTTTAATCTCCTATACTCTCTAGATCCAATAATATATTAGTGACAACCCAAAGTGACTTATGATTAATCTCAACAGGTAAATGATAGGGCTTGACATAAGCGAGATGAATAGGAGACGTACCCAAAGGATTCTTGAAGGAAGTCTGATATGCCCATAAGACCGAGTTCAAAAGCTGTGACTAATCCTTTCAGTCTGGGCAGACTACCTTCTATAGTATCGTCTTTATCTCCATATTCGATACTTCAGCAAGACCATTGGTCTGAGGATGATATGGGGTGGAAACTCGATGGTCTATGCTGAACTCGTTAGCAAGGGCCTTTACCCTGTCGTTCATAAAGTGAGACCCCCCGTCAGATATCAATATTTTAGGCACCCCGAACCGTGAAATGATATTCTTCCTCAAAAATCTGTAAACAGTCTTAGCATCTGCAGTTCGGGCGGATATGGCCTCAACCTAACGACTCACATAATTTACAACCAACAGAATGTACTCAAATCCCTAACTTTTAGGGAATGGACCCTTGAAATCAATTCCCCATGCATCAAAAACCTCACAGAAGTGAATGAGTTGCATCAGCATCATATCACGCTGTCCACAAGTGCCCATCCTTTGACAGTCAGTATACCTTTTCACGAATTCATCAGAACCCTTGCAGAGGGTAGGCCACCATAGGCCGGATTGAAGCACTTTCTGTAATGTTCTCCTCCTAGAATGATGTCCTCCTGCCTTAAGCTTGTGGAGATATGTGAGGATGCTGTGGTGCTCCTCCTGAGGGATGCACCGACACCATACACTATCCCCTCCTTCATGATAAAGGAAGGGATCCTCCCAATGGTAGGACTTGGCCTTCGCAAGGAAAGTCTTAAGAAACTGCCTGGGCTAACCTTGTGAAACTTTCTTGGCAACAAGATAGTTCATAATATAGACCTACCATGGGAGAGAGGCGATAGCAAGGATAGCCTCATCTGGGAAGGTCTCTTTAATAGGATCAGTCTGCTTAGATTCCTCAAGATTTTCCAAACGGGAGAGATGATCCGCCACCACATTCTTGACTCCAAGTTTATCCTTAATCTCAATATCAAATTCCTGGAGTAGAAGGATCCATCTAGTCAGTCTTGCTTTGGAATCCTTCTTTGCATGAGTTTACTTACCTGATGGCGGTGTGATCTGTATAGATAGTCACTTTGGATCCAAGAATATATGATCGGAATTTGTCCAAGGCAAAAACTACGGCTAGCATCTCTTTCTCCATGCCAGTGTAGTTCCGCTACACGGCATCTAATGTACGGCTAGCGTAGTGAATGGAAAATGGTACTCCATCCCTCCTCTGTCCTAGTACGGCCCCTACGGTAAAATCGGAGGCGCCCGTCATGATCTCGAATGGTAGAGACCAATCAGGCGGTTGAAGGACAGTAGCCTCAACAACTAAGCTTTTTGAGAGTCTCAAATGATGTAAGACTGATGAATCTGCGATTCTTCATCTTTATTCATTTATTTTAACTTAAAATCACTTATAAAATACTTGCATATAACACTAACTTCATATTCTTACTAGCTTGCATCTGTGTGTAAATATTGTACACTTCTTACTAATTTTAACCTAAAATAAATAAAGAAAGAAAGAAAGGAAAAGCAAAGAAAATAAAATAAAAAAGGGAAGACTATATACAGACTGACCCAAACCTTGAGAGAAGGTCAAGACTTGACCTGATCGACCAAGAATAAAGTAGGGGAAGATAGGGTCCTTAAGCAGAAAATCCGAAAAAAATGTGTACATGTTGTTGTAAATAGTTCTCACTTATTCTATGTTTATCTGTATAAAACTGACACTAATTTATTTATGCATTAATTGACCTCAAATCAAATAACTTTCAAAACCAAAGTTGTAAATAAAAATGTCTTCTAATTAATAAAAATAATTGCACAATTAAATCATGTAAAGAATAAAAGCAACCACACTTGGAAAAAGCCACTAGGCACTATTGAAAGACCAATTCTAGCTCCATATGAACTCAAATTGAACCAATCTCACTTCCATTGGATTCTAAATTAAATTATCTTTAAAATGGCTGTATTTTCATATTTTTTGGAGTTACGAGTAAAAAGTTGGATTTATGGGGTGGTTTGTGTAATTTTCCCATGTATTTTATAAATATTGTATTTGTATATATTTTAAATTATTTTAAATAATTATTTAAAATAAAAAAATAAAAAAATAAAAAATAAAAATTTTTAAAACAAAAAGCTAATTTCCTCATTTACCCTTCTAGATAATGTCATATATGTATATATTATATGTATATAGTTGCTATTTTTAATTAACCACCATAAAAAATAACATTTTTTGATTCAAATCAATAAAGTGACGAAAATTCAAAAAAATTAGTTAATTTTTAAATAGTTTTATCTCTCTTTTACTTTATCTCATCTCTCTTATCTCTTCCAGCAAAAAAAATCAAAAATTCAAAAAATTCAAATTTCATCTCTATCTTTTCTATTTATATGGCTCCTTCTCCCTCATTTCAACTTGATCAATTTTTAGAGAGAGGAGCTCGATCCCCGAGAGAAAATTTCGTCGAGAAAAGTGCTTAGCCTCCGAGCCGTCTGGTGACAGCGATCGGCCTTCGTCGAGGCGATCACGGACCATTTCCCCTCCTAAGGTGAGATCCATCATTTTTCTCATTTTTATCTAGGTTAATTTTAGTCTAAATTTTGCATTTTTTTTCCATCATATTTTATTTTTGTAGATCTTTAAAAAAATTCTCATCACGATTTGATCTGCTTTGACTCGATTTTCCATCTCACATTCTTGATCTCTCCACATTCAATCTCTATCTTCTACGACCTATCAACTCTGACCACGCACGGTGGCCGGAGAACAGGATTTGATTCTCTCATTTTCGCCGAATCTTCGCTCATTTTCCTAAATTTTTTATAAATAAAAAAATATAAAAAACACAAAGGAATACATTTGTTTTCTCTAACTTTTATTTTGCAGGATCATTAAAAAGAAAACAACAAAAAATAAAAAAAACACATTGCTTGTCTCTTGTTTTTTTATTCTTATTTTTTGGATTTACAAAAAAGCAAATAAAATAGTTTTTTTATTCACTGTTTACAAAAGAAAAAAAAAGCTTGGCCGCAACATGGCCAACACATCTCTCCATCGCCAGACGCCGCCTGACCACCACGGGCGCCCCTCCTTCATCGGTCCTCACGGTCATCGCCAGCGCCCCTCTCCTGACCGCACCTTCTCGCCATAGGGCGGTGCCCCTCCATCAGCTACCTCCGCTGCCACGAAGACCGCCGCCGCCCTTGGCGCCCCTGCGGCAAACTCCACCTCCAGGCGGCGCCCTCCTCGACCTCTCCGCACCACCCGCCACCTGGGAATCACCCACCACCGGGCGCGCTCCTCCATGGTCTAGTCCCCTCCTCCTCCAGCCGCGGGCGGCCCCCTTCAACGCTGACCCGCCAACCTCCCACGATCAGTGCCGCATCATCCAGCGCCACCTCAACACCACCTGTGACCTCCACGCCGACCACCGCGGCTTGGGGAGAAGAATGGAGGTGGTCGTGCCCTTGATTTGAAGAAACAAAGAAGGAACCTAGGGCTTACATAAAGAATTGGAAAAATTACAAATATCCTCCTGGAAGTTCTCAAATTTGCAAAAGACCTCAGACATAATCAAAATTGCATCTTAGCCCCCGAAGCTCTCCAATTTGCAAAGAAGTCCATCCAGAGCCTCAAGTCACGTGCATAACACGCATGTTTGGGTAAATTGCAAAAAAAACTCCTCCATTTATCTTTTGTTTTTTTAATTATTGCAAGAATCTAAACTATTCACATTTCAGACCCTATTATTCAAACATTGATTTGCATTATTCTTCTACTGAAATAAATGTTTTTATTAGTCTAAAAATTTTTGAAAAATTATGCTATGCTCCTGATGTGCATATCCATCTAGCATAAAATTTTCATTGTATTTTGTCTTCATTTATTATTATTATAAAAAAAATCATTTTTAGCTTTCTGAAATTCAAAAATTCATAAAATTCGAATATAATTCCAAAAATTTCAGAAAATTAGTGTAGCTTTATTTCATTGTCTTTTAATTTCTATACAAATATCGTGCATTAATTATTATAAAACTCAAAAAATAAAAATACCAAAATCTTATAAAAATCATAATAAATTCTACAAAAAATCTAAAAATTGTGATTTTAGTTTCTGATTGTAGATAATTGCTTCTACTTTATCATAAAAATAATTGCTAGAAGTTTTGGACACTTAAAATATTTTTAAGTTGCAAATTACTTTAGGCTGTGCACAATTTCTCATTTTTGCACTATTTGATTTTTAGAAAAATATAAAAACATATGAAAATTTCACAAAAATTCCCAAAATATTTCAAAACTTTTAAAACCCAAAAATATTTTCTCTGATTTTTTTTCTGAGCATTATTGATAAATTAAAAAATTACAAAAAGAGTTGGTGTGCGTATTTTTGATCTTATGAATATTGCTTCATGTTATTTTGAAAATAAAAAATTGCAAAATCAAAATCACTAAAAATTTGAAAATAAAAAAATACAAAAAAATAGAAATAAAAAAAATAAAAAAGTAAAAAAGATAAAAAAATCACAAAAACCAAGGATAGTTATCCTTTGAGTTTTTTGTTTTTCTCTTAATTGATTTTTTGATTAATTGAATAACCCTCGGGATTTGTAGCCTCCTGAGTTCAACTCTGTCCGCTATACAGGTTAATAAGTAGTAAAAATAAAAAAAATATTTGTTTGTTTGACACGGGATTTTTGGGGATAGCATCAACATATTTACCATTAATTTATCTGATTCACCAAGATCACGTGTAAACAAAATGGCGTCGTTGCTGGGGAGGCACGACGTGGGTAGTTAGGTTTCTCTTTTGACCTGCTATTCTTTGTTGTAAATATCTGTTTATAATTTGCCACATTATTCCATTGTTCATATCCACCGCATCTGTATCATTTTTCTTTCTTATATTTGATAATTGTATTTCTTACAAATTCTTTTTTCTTTTCTTGTGAGGGTCCAAGGAGCGAAGGAGGCGATCCTAGGAGAGCTAAAGCACCCAAGCGACATGGAGGTGGCTTGATTCCTCACCAAGCCGTAGGATAGCGTGAGAAGAGGAGAAGAAGAATTGGAAAAAATTAAAAGAGAGAGAGAGAGTTTTTCTTTTCTAGCATTTGAACTCTTGTAAACGGACATTCATTTGTTGCGGGGTCTGTTTCGCCAAGTGCCGATGCACTTGGGGGACCTCACCAGTTTGTTTTTATTGCCTTATTTTTCTTTATTTCCCACGGATTTCGTGAGCTATCTCTTGATTTCTTTAATTAATTTGCTTGAGCCAGGTAATTAATTAGGTCCAAATACCCTAAACAAGAAATTTATGTGCCTATAGAGTAGAGCGTAATTTGGACTTAGTCAAATTAACTTATTCTTGCTCGTTAATAGAAGCTATCGTCTAGGACGGTTCACTTGCATTTGCATATAAGATAGTTTATTTCAATTCTGTGTGGATCACTTGCATGTAGAGTGCTGGTGACAAGGTACGCATCTCTAACCTCTGCATGCATCATTGTTTGTAATCACGCATTGGTATTTCCGATCTCCTTCCTTGTTTTCACTCACATAAGTTAAAAAGAAATTGGACACTCGGTAGGTTATTCTTTGAAAATATTTTAACCAAGTGACAACTGCTTAAAATACGGGATTGCTAAAGAAAACTCGACCCTAAAAAATACAAGGAAAAATCATTATTTTGGGGAGAGTATCCCCCTCATTGTTAGGTTTGCTTGAGCGAGAGAGCGAACCATACACTAGGATAGAGCCACGCCCGAACTCTTTTCATACTACTATCTTGGGTTAGTCGTTCTCTAGTGAGGATCTCTCCGGTAGCCGGTAAAGCGGCCCGTGACGTCCTTAACAGATTGAATTGATCGGGTAGCTGGTAAACGGTCCGCAATTCATACTGGCTGGGAAATATCTAACTTTGGGATTGGACCAGTCTCCTGAGAGTATTGGGTTCCTAACAGCTTGCTCTAACCGCTCTGATAGATTGTATTATCACCAAACTCTAAAATTGACAGGATAATTGACCGAACCTCATGGTCTTCACTTTGAGTTGAGTTGGTGAACTGGGGGTTTGTATTGTGTTTGATTGCTTGTGTGCATACTCGATCCTTCTGTGCATTTGCGCCTTTTTCTCCATATCTTTTGACTTGACCACTCGTGCTCTCTAATCCTGTCTTTTGTTTCGGAGATGGTCGACTGGAGTTATTTTAATCCGATCTTCCTAGATACCTCGTACTCTCCAGACGATCCACCTTCCCTTTTCCAAAAGGACTTTCCTCCTGATTTTTATGCATATCCGCCTAACCCATTATTTTAGGAATCGGAGGACTTTGATTTTCACCCCACCCTCATTCAACCCACCCGATCCTGGGATTTTGGAGTCACCTTTCATGATTTCCACACTTGAGACACTGAACCAGATGATGGAGCATATGAATTCGAGGATTAGCAATCTATTTAACATAAATACGAGCCAGAACGCTGCTCCACTATTTGAGGACATGGATTCAGTTGAGGATAATCATGAAAGCTTGCAATCGCCCAAAATATAACAAAACGAGAAAATTTTGAAAATCCAAAAAGATTCTGGGAGACACATTGTTGATTCATTTTGTGAAGAGAGGACCCAAATGCCCGATCTTTACCCACACATATATCCACCACATGTCCCAACCTTGACCTCGATGATTCCATTTATACAGACTGGCTCTTGGCAATCCTCGTGTAAATGTCGATTCCAACCTCCTCCCTTGTATGGATGAGGTCCAAAATTCAAAAAAATATTGACTGAACCTGAAGTGGTGGCCATCCTTCATGAGATCATTAAAGCCCCACTTCAACATGCCATGACAGGTTTATCTACTCCTCAACACAAGAAAAGAAAGCGAAGGAGGAAGATCTGAGCGTCACATCTTGACCATGGTCATTGCCCACGCCATCTCTCACCATCCGTATTTTAAGAAAGGGAACACTGCCACACCTCTTGTGAGTTTCTTCATATATGACTATTCTTGTGATAACACTCTCCTTGATGGCGATTCATCAGTCAATTTAATACCCTTCTCTATGGTACAGTCTCTTCATCTTGGGCCTCTCAAGAAAACCAGGATGGTAGTTCAATTTTCCAATGGATCTATCAAGAGGCCGAAGGGTATTTTTGAAAAATGTTGTCATTCTTATTCATGGCATGAATTTCACTTTCGATTTTGTTGTAATGCCCATGGAGACCTCCACCCCCTGTGGAGCACCCTCCTATCATCTTGGGAAGGCCTTTTCTCGCCTTTGCAGGAGTCGTTATTGATTATGGTTAAGGAGAGATTCACTTCCGTTCTGATGTAGGGAGCGATGTGTTGATCACCACACCCACTACTAACCAGAGACCTGCATCCCATGAGAGCCCGCCCTTGTTAGCCAACCCTAAGGAATTTGACCTCGATGACAATATCAGAGATTCTTGTTATATGTTGGATGATAATAAAACCTAGGAATTCCTCTTCAAGGAGGAAGACTCGGAAAGCATAGACCTTGGAGTTCCCTCTTCTGGTATGTGGTGATGCATTGATGACATCCGCGGAATTTACACGATAGAAACCCGAGAGTGGAAGGCAGAATCTGAGACTAGACAAGACAGACATGATTCGACTACTTCTACTGATTAGTCCATTCCTATTCACCCTAATTCAGACGAGACCGATAAATGAATCTCCATTTCATCACATTTATTCTATCATTTTGGCCTTAAAAACCCCAGTAAATGCATGTAAATAGCATCAATTTGTCTATAATAGCATTCATTAATTTATTTATCTATTGTACATAAAATAAGGTTTTTAATGCCAAAATTATAGAATAAAGAGAAGAAAAGAAAAAGGAATAAAATATTGCAAATATTTTATGACCCGAACCCCCGAGACCAAGTCCAGAACGGAATTGGTCGACAAGGAATAAAGTAGGGGGAGATAAGGCCAAAAATACAATAAATACCTCATTTATTTATTTATTCATTTATGCATTTTGACACCTATTTTGTATATAGTTATTTATTCATCAAATAAAGAAACTTTGTACATGAAAGTTGTAGATAATAATGTAAATAAATTACAAAATTGGTTTGTACAAAAATGATACACAGTGTACATTCTACACACAGAATAAAAAGGCAGAATGTCAACTTCACAGACCCATATCTTGCAAATAAAAACTCAAAATTCACCAAACTCGCCTTTAATTGTATATAGCTTTTCAAGAGATATTTAATAAAATTGGTTTCATAATTTTTGAAGTTCATTTGTGAAAGTTAGGGTTTTGACCCTCATTCTAATAGCCTGCCCGATTAAAATATTCATTATATTCATTATTCCTTATTTTTTTATAAATTTAATATTTTTAGAATTTTGTAAATAACACACCTAATGCATGTGCATATTGAAATTAGAATAAAACCAAAAAGAATTTGTAAAATAAAATAAGTTTATGTAATACATAGGCAAAATACCTATGGTTGTATATGTATATAAATAAAAGAGGATCTCATTATTTTATTCTTTATTCATCTATATTTTTATTAATTTGCAAATATTATTTAGATACATTAAAAATGTAAACCTAAAATAAAATCCAATAAAATTCATTAAATAAATAAAATGTATATAAATTATAGGTAAAATACCTATAAGTATACCTACCTATTACACATACCTATTTATTTATATATGTAAATAAATTCAATAAAAAATAATAAAAATACATTTATACTCACAAAAATAATTTATAAATATATAAAATAAGAAAATAAAATAATAAAATAAAAAAAGTACAAAATAAAAATAAATTATACAAAATACATGTAAATACACTTATAAATACATCATTAAATTAAATTCATAATAAAATACATTAAAGAATTAAATAAAAATCATAAATAAATACTACACTAATAAATAAACATTTTTTATTTTATAAGTAAAATTTAAAAAAATCATTTATTATGTTTAATAAATAGGTCAATATCTCGCTGACGTGGACCAATCGCAGCTCTGCGACCGTTGACCGCCTGGTCAACTGCTCCTCCAGGCGGCTGAAGTGACGCGCCTGTCATTTCGGCTCGTCTTCTCCCCTAAATCCCGCTCGACTCGTCCATCCTCTGACATCACTTCTTTCATGAAAAATGTTCCCTGATCCTTGTAGATACACGCCAGATCTTGTAATCTCCTGTACAATCTCCCTATTCTTCGTTATCGGTCGGGTAATAAGGGCGCACCACCCGTGTTCATAAATAAACCATCTTCCTCCTCCGAACCTTTTTGGCAATTTTCCCTAACCCTGGAGCTCCCACCTTTGGTCTAGCGTGCATCTAGGTGACAACTGGAGGTCCCCTGAAGGTCGTGGATGCTCGCGGAGGAAGGAGATGCGCCCAAGGCCGCCGCTCCGGCGAGGCCTCTGCTCCTTGGCCAAATGCCAAGTATGAGCTGCGCCTTTACTTGTTTTAGATAGGTTTTAGTTTTAGAATTTCATTTGCCATCTTTAGATTAGCGTTTAGCTATTAGATTTAGTGTAAAATCGCCTACCCGTAGTTCGCCGGAGCTCCGCTCTGGCGAACATCTCCACCCGCTTTTTGTACTGATGCAACTTCAAGTCCGGTCGAGGGACCTCCCCTCGAGCCGTGGAGCATTTTCCTGCAGGTTAGGAGCAAAGAGAAGCTCCAAGAGACGCAATCAAGAGCCTTCAGAGGTACTTGGAGCCCCTCGACTTCTCCGACGTTGCAGTGGCGCTCCAGCGTGTCTCCGCCCGATCCGAGACCTCCAGCATGTTCAACCACCTGCCAGGAAGCCCGTGGGAGCCTTAGAAGCCTCGATGGATGCCGGAGGAGCGAGATCGAAGGCGAGGAAGTTCGTCCATCCTGGCCTTCTTCCCTGTTCTTTCACCTTGCCTCTCCGTCGTCGGATGAAAAAGGTCTCCCCTGGTCGAGCCCCAACTGTCGGATCTACCCGTGCCTCAGCCGTCCAATCACGCCAGATGATATAATCTCCACCGTGGATCTGCGAACCGTCATCGGCAAACGTGGGGGCACCACGTGTATAAGTCACGCATATCAGCCGTAGGATGGAGCGCCTTTGGGGGTAATTTTGATATATGCCCCCTAACTTTTTATATTTATATTTTAATCCTGTAAATTAAATATTATGTGTAAATAAAATTGTAATTTTTGTAAAAGGGCCCCTACTTTTCGTGGAATTACAAAATGATCTCTAGGCGCCTCACGTGCAGTCCCACGCGAGGCGTGTGAAAATTGCAGTTCAACCCTAGCACTTTTTGTTAATTATAATATAATTCTGAAAAATTAAATAAATGTTTATTTATGTTGGTATTTTTGCATAGATCCCCCTGTAGTTATTTTTTTTGCAAAAATGCCCTGCCAGGCTGTTTAATTTTTGTGTCTTTTATATATTTATTAAAAATACCTATGTAGCTCCTAAAAATCCACAAAAATTAGGTTAGATGCTTCATGTAGTGTACTTTCACGCCACACTCCATTTTGCATTTTTTGCATTTAACCAATTATTAAAAATGAAAAAGGGGCCATTTTTGCACTGTCTATTTATAAAATACTAAAAAAATATAAAATGTTTTTGAAAAATTCCAAAAAAAATTATATATGGTATATATATTAAGACCAGAAAATGAAAAAAACCTAAAAATAAGAAAAAGAAAAATAAAAAAATCAGAAAGCTTCTAAATCCAACAAAAAATAGAAAAACCATAGAAAAATACCAAAAATATATTTTTCTATTTTTTAATTATCTATATACTATTATTAATGTATTAAAATTAATTTGGGTAATTTTTGGACCTATTTTATATTTTTAAAACCCAAATTATTTTCGGCCTATTTAATTAGTCCCATATTAGGGACATTTTTTTTGGAATTAAAAATACATAAAAATTAGAAATACTCCAGTGAAAAATAACAAAAAAATATAAAAACATAAAAAGCCAAAAAATATTATAATGTATTATATTTTGAGTATATATATCCATATTTTATATTACTTCTCTCTCTTCTTATATATATCTCTTTATATATATACCTATATTATATAATTAAAGATATAAAAAAATATATAAAAAATATATGAAATATAAAAAAAATAAAAATTTAAAAAAAGAAAAAAATAAATAAAAAAATTATAAAATTAAAAAACCACAAAAACAATAAGAATTGGACATGAACCAAGAATTGAATAATTGCACAACCAATTTCATCACTCAACCATTCGCCTCCCAGTGTTTGACCTCTACTCGTGCTTACACCTATACACACTTGCATGTAGAGTTATAATAAATTTTAACTCCACATTTTTTGATATTCATTGCATATATTTTATTGTGGGTTAATTATTGATTGATCGGGATTCTGTCTGAGGTCAACTCAGCGACTGTCGATCCACCTTGTGGAAAGACACGACCTCGGCTCAATCCTTGTTCATCAACCGATTAGACCAAATTTGATTTGATTGCTTTAAAAAGGAATTTGGGTCTTTTGATAAAGATGATGATCCAGTAGAGGCTCGCCAAGCTGAAATTGATCCTACTTTTTCTGATAATGATTTTGAGCCATTTTACTTTGATATTTACAAGACTTCCCAGGCATGACATTACCACACTACTTCCAATAACCGATTTAGGTCTGCACAATCTGAAACCGCTGAGGATACATTGTTGGTCGATCCTACTCAATTTATGTCTAATGATGATCCCAATATCAACCAACACCTTGTAAAATCCATACCTCAGCGGTCCCGCAAGAAGGTTCGATTTCGACCTTCTTGACATTTGTACATCCACTCCTCTTGTATATCCTTTCGTTTCACTCTTTCTTCTCCCTTTTTATCATCCACCCCTTTTTCCATGTGTGTATATATGCTATACTTAGGATGTGCTTTATCCCTAAGTATAGGGGAGTGAATGATTTGTGTTCATATTCGTCCTGTTCATCACTCTTGTTGTTGCATATGCTTAGGGATACTCTACCCTAAGTATAGGGGGGTGATGTTGTTCATATCGTGTCTTTGTATTTTTGAGTCTGTACATTCTCGTCATCGGTTTTCCCCTTTCGTACACTCTACTATACTTAGGATTACTGGACCCTAAGTATAGGGGGGATCACCAACTTCTCTTCTTTTTATCTTTTCTTTGAGTCATTGTAGCATAGGAGTCTTTCACTTTTCTATACTTAGCACGAGTTATGTCTTCCTTTTTTGCTCTCTGATCACTATGAGGACATAGTTCGAGCTAAGTATAGGGGGTGTCGTATATATTGTATATATACTTTAGACATAACTCGTACTTTTAAATATGTTTATTTGGGGGGTTATGTTTATACTTTTATAAAATTGAAGAATGGAGCTTAGTTGGACATTAATCCACCTAATTCTCAGAGGAACTTCACCGAGAAATAGGATTTTAGAAGCTTCAGATCTTTGACTTAATTCTTTGAGTTCCACATGACAATGTGCAGCGTTTGACTCTTAGTGTCTAACCTGGTCTCTTCATTCTGGGTACAACTATGGAATAGGGAATTAATCTGTACTCTCGCACTATGCACTTAGCTCAACTCAGACATGATGTTGGAAGACTGTGTGATTTTCCTTTCTGGTAGCGTGGAAATCTAAAGACCGGAGTACGGGTTGAAATAAAACTTCGGAAAAGGGATGGACGGGTGGGCACAATTTTTTCTAAGACCGCAAAACATGTGCAGAAACAAAAAGATTCTATATCCGTAGGGGCACAACAAGATCCAAGCAGAACCACCAAAAATACACATACAAAGAAGCCACTACCAAATAAATATCTGATAAAAAGGTCCAAGCTTCAAGAAAACCTACAGATCTTGGTGGAGACTCGGCTACACTGGCCTGCTTCACAAGGAGAGGTGACTACACTGGCCATCCTCCAGTTCTTTTCTCCTTCTTCTAACTTATCCCCCAATTCGATTTTGAACACAGCATGACAGACCTTAGAAGGAAATACCTGACTCCCCGAGGATGAGTTACAGGAGAGGAGATTTGCATGGTAGTCTGGCATTCTGGATGGGAAGAGCTAAAACCTTTCACACACATGCGTCGATTGTTCAATGTTCCTAGGGTATGCTTTGGGAAGAGGATTGATCTAAGATGACTTCTGAGCCGAAACTGTGACAATGGTGTGTAGAACTTGAAGGCTGTCCATTTTAAAATTCTAAGTCTCACAGAAGTTCCGACAAACTAATAATCCAAAGGTCCGACATAGCACCAAACTACAGTTTTATGAAGATAAGTTTAATACTCAATATTGTCCCACTTTCTTTATTTTCACTTTCTTTTTCTTTTTCATCACTTATTCTTTCAAATAAGTGTTTGCTAAGGGACTAGCAAAGGTAAAGCATAGGGGGATGATGAATCTGCGATTCATCATCTTTATTAATTTATTTTAGCTTAAAATCCCGTATAAAACACCTGCATATAACACTAACTCCATATTCTTACTTACTTGCATCTGTGTGTAAATATTGTACACTTCTTACTAATTTTAACCTAAAATAAATAAAGAAAGAAAGAAAGGAAAAATAAAGAAAAGAAAATAAAAAAGGGAAGACTGTATACAGGCTGGCCTAAACCTCGAGAGAAGGTCAAGACTGACCTGATCTACCAAGAATAAAGTAGGGGGAGATAGGGTCCTTAAGCAGAAAATCCAAAAAAATGTGTATGTGTTGTTGTAAATAGTTCTCACTTATTCTGTGTTTATCCTTATAAAACTGACACTAATTTATTCATGCATTAATTGACCTCAAATCAAATAACTTTCAAAACCAAAGTTGTAAATAAAAATGTCTTCTAATTAATAAAAATAATTGCACAATTAAATCATATAAAGAATAAAAGCAACCACACTTGGAAAAAGCCATTAAGCACTAACTGAAAGACCAATTTGGCTCCATATGAATCAAATTGAACCAATCTCACTTCCATTGGATTCTAAATTAAATTATCTTTAAAATGGCTGTGTTTTCATAATTTTTGGAGCTACGAGTAAAAAGTTAGTTTTCTAGGGTGGTTTGTGCAATTTTCCCATGTATTTTGAAAATATTGTATTTGAATATATTTGTAAATTATTTTTTACTAATTATTTAAAATAAAAATAATAAAAATAAAAATAATAAAAATTTTAAAACAAAAAAGCAAATTTCCTCATTTACCCTTGTATATAATGTCATATATGTATATAGTATATGCATATAGTTGCTATTTTTAATTAACCACCATAAAAAATAAAAAAATATCATTTTTTAACTCACATAAATAAAGTGACGAAAATTCAAAAAAAATAGTTTATTTTGTAGATAGTTTTATCTCTCTTTTACTTTATCTCATGTCTCTTATCTCTTCCACTAAAACAATTCAAAAATTCAAAAAAATCAAATTTCATCTCTATCTTTTCTATTTATATGGCTCCTTCTCCCTCATTTCAACTTGATCAATCTTTAGAGAGAGGAGCCCGATTTCCGAGAGAAAATTTCTTCGAGAAAAGTGCCTAGCCTCCGAGCCGTAGGGTGATAGCGAGTCGACCTTTATCGAGGCGATCACGTTCCATTTCTGCTCCTAAGGTAAGATCCATCATGTTTCTCATTTTTATCTAGGTTAATTGTAGTCTAAATTTCACATTTTTTCCATCATATTTTATTTCCCTAGATCTTTAAAAAAAATTCTCATCATGATTTGATCCGCTTCGACTCGATTTTCCATCTCATGTTCTTGATCTCTCCACATTCAATCTCTCTCTTCCACGATCTATCAACTCCGACCACACACGGTGGTCAGAGAACCGGATTCGATTCTCTCATTTTTGCCGAATCCTCGCTCATTTTCTTAAATTGTTTATAAATTAAAAAATATAAAAAAAATACAAAAAATACATTTGTTTTCTCTAACTTTTGTTTTGCAGGATCATTAAAAAGAAAACAATAAAAAAACACATTGCTTGTCTCTTGTTTTTTTATTCCTATATTTCGGATTTACAAATAAATAAATAAATTTTTTTATTTACTATTTACAAAAGAAAGAAATAAAAAAAAGCTTGGCTGTAGCACAGCCCGAACATCTCTCCATCGCCAGATGTCGCCTGACCACCGCGGGCGCCCCTCCTTCATCGGTCCCCACGGTCATTGCCGACACCCCTCTCCTGACCATGCCTCCTCGCCGTAGGGTAGCGCCCCTCCATCAGCTACCTCCTCCACCATGAAGACCGCCGCTGCCCTCGGTGCCCCTGCGGCAAGCTCCACCTCCAGGCGGCGCCCTCCTCGACCTCTCCGCACCACCCACCACCTGGGAATCACCCACCATCAGGCACACTCCTCCATTGTCTAGTCCCCTCCTCCTCCAGCCGTGGGCGGTCCCCTTCAACACTGACCCGCCAACCTCCCACGGTCAGCGCCACCATTATCCATCACTGACACTTATCATCTACAATGAACTCGCTGTCTTTAATCAACAAATCAGTCAACGGTCAGGCAATCCTGCTGAAGTCGTAAATGAAACATCGGCAGAAACTGACATGCCCCAGAAAGGACCGTAACTGTCGCAAGTTGGACGGTGGATTGAGTTTCCTGATGATATCCACCTTGACCGGATCAACCTCCATGCCCTTGTTGGATGTGATATGACAAGCACCGTCCCCTGAGTCACCATGAAGTGAATCTTCTCCTAAGACAAGACAAGATGAACCTCTATGCAGTGCTGAAGAACGTGATCTAGGCAGTCAAGACAAGCATCAAATTCATCGCCGTAGATCGAAAAGTCATCCATGAAGATCTCTAAACAGTCACCCACTATGTCCGAGAAAATGGACAACATGCACCTTTGGAATGTCGCTGGGGCATTACATAGACCAAAGGGCATCCGCTTGAAAGCATAAGTCCCAAATGGATAGGTGAATGTCGTTTTATCCTGATCTTCGGGCGCTATGGCCACCTGATTGTAGCTGAAGTACCCGTCAAGAAAAAAGTAATGACTCTTCCCAGCTAGCCTCTCTATAATCTGATTAAGAAAAGACAACGGGAAATGATCCTTCTTTGTGGCCTGATTCAATCGTCTGTAGTCCACACAGACCCTCCAAGAAGTGGGTACCCGAGTTGCTATCTCCTCTCCAGACTCACTCATAACTGTAGTGATGCCCATCTTCTTGGGCACCACATGCAATGGACTAACGCAATTGTAGTTGGAGATGGAGTAGATAAAATCGATGCTCCACCATTTCGATATTTCCTTCATGACCACCTCTCGAAGATTCGGGTTCAGCTGTCGCTGTAACTCACGCGACGGCTTCACGTCCTCCTTTAGATAGATATGGTGGGAGCACAAGGCCGGACTTATCCCCTGGAGATCAGCTACGCTCCATCTTATTGCCTTGCGGTTCTTTTCAAGAACCTCCATCAAATGAGATTCTTGCTCTCCAGTCACATCTGTTGAGATAATGACTGGGTACATCTCATGCTCACCCGCAAGGAATCTATACTTCAGCGACTGCGGCAAAGGCTTCAATCTGGGACAACTGGGAGCTGGAAAATTTGGCCTCTGAAAAGTCTGAGTGAATGCAACCAGATCTGAATGAGAGAACTTTCACTGATCATGCAAAACTGGTGAAGACTGCACTGCTAGTGTATCTGTACTCGGTGTTGGCACTGTCTCCATCCTTGCTGTTGGCTCTGTGGAAATCAGACAAGGTAATAGATCATCGAACTCTGCCCAGTCTATATCTGAATCCGAGGGATCTGAATCGGAATCACATGATACAAAATCTGCTTCGCTGTCCTGAACGTGATCATCAGTCTCCAAAGTGTCCTCGACCAAGGGTGTGCTCTCTGAACTCTCCTCTGCTGGAAACTATGGATCTGCAGCATCTGAAGGTGAGGGAAGGGCTCGTAAAATAGGATCAGACCAAGCGGCTTCATCATCAGTAATCACAAAGTCACACTCCTGGTGGGCATCTCGCTCTTCCTCTGTCGTCTGCTCTGCATCACTAAACTACTCCGAGCAAGCTTAGTCTCGCGCTCTGGTCTCATCGATCGTATCTATTTGTATACTCTCTCCCTCAATGCAAAAGTATACCTTCCCACTATCATGCTCACGAAAACGATCCCACGCCTCATGGAATTGCTCAGTGGGGATCACAGAGAAGTTGTTGATCAGGGCTCACGCTGCATTTGTCCGACCGAGTGGATAGTACTTATTCAAGTACTCGGTCTGGAGCTGTTCCCACGAAGTGACATATCTCCCCAAACGTTTCGGCCAGTAGGTTGCTCTGTCAACCAGGGAGAAAGGGAATGCCATCATCTTGATGGCGTCCTCGTCCACGTATCTATCATGGACAGTGCCGCCGATCATTTCGAACTCCTGAAGGTGTAGATGCGTCTCTTCGATGGCAAGCCTGTGGAACTTGGGCAAAAGCTGAATAGTCTGAGGAGGGAGCTTGAAATCTCCCATAATCACCGGAAGCTAAATCCACGGTGTGTAAGAGTTGCACCAGGGTTGTGCAACTCCCTCATCGGCCTAGATGGTCGGACGGGCTCCTGTAGCTCATATGGATATCCTCTGTCTCCTCCTCCAAACTCTGGAATCTCTCCACCGTCTGCTCGGTTTGGCTCTCCTCTGTCAGCTTGCATCTGTGCCATCTCTCTGCGCACCTGTACCATGAAGGCTCCCTGGTCTCTAATATTCCTCTATATCGTCTACAGGAAGGCTAATAGTGTGTTGTTTATGGTGCCCTAGTCTAGAACATATGTGGTACTCTAGGGCTATCCATCAGTGCGCTCCTCGATGTTGTCCATCTCGTGGGTCTCTGCAAAGGCAAAAGATCCCAACTCAGGTGCCGTCAAATGAACAAATATCTGTGCTGGTCTCTGCTCGGGCACCTCGGGACTAGAAGATGGGTGATCGAGGGGGAACAAGACAGAATCAAACTCGGGTTCAGAGAGTGGGTCAAGGCTCCCCGGAACCTGCATAGATGAATGGGGCGGAGTGCTTAAAAGCGGTGCTGCCAAAGGTTGCCTAAGGGACCTCCGACCCATTATCGTGATCATGAAAAAAATGCAAATGGGATCTAGAAACAAACAAGATTAGCAATCAAAACCCCAATTTCACCTACACAATGCCGAGCTGATGACCTGAAGGTTCGATCGTTTATCTTGTCAATTTTATTTAGGTGATAATTCAATCTAGCAGGACGATTAAGCGAGCTGGTAGGAACTTGATGCTCCCAAGAGACTGGCCCAATCCCAGAGCTAGATCTTTCTCAGCCAGTACAAGTTGCGGACCATTTACCGGCTACCCGATCAACTCGCTCTGTTAAGGATATCACGTCCCATTTTATCGGTGACTGGAGGGATCCTCACTGGAGAATGACTAACCCCAAAACCAGTAGTCTAACAAGAGTTCAGGTGTGGTTCTAGCCTAGTGTGCATGTCACTCTCTCGTGTAAGCAAACCAAACAATGAGGGGATGACTCTCCCAAGACAGATTTTTAAATGAGGTGTCTTTTAGCGGTCCTAATTTTATGGTTATCTCTTTTTAGGGTATTTTTAAATAATAAAACAAATGCCTAACGAATTTTTCGATCTCCTAATTATTTAAAGTCCAAAAAAATAGGGGGAGAAGTCGAAAAAGCCGATGCACAATCAAAACTATGATGCATGCAAAGTAAGAAAGGCAGACCTGACTCCAGCAATCTAAATGCAGGGTGAACCATACATAAATTTAAAGACAGAATTTAAACTAATCTAAATGATGCAAGAAGAAAATGGCCTTAAACGAGCAATTTCTAGGATCACGAAGAACAACAGCTAACTGGTCAGAGAGAAAGGTCTATGTCCGATCCTGCACGCGTTGTATATGGCTTCTATCGGTACCTGACCTCTCAAGCGACCAAGTTAACTTTTTATTAAGGATTTTTAGTAAGGTCCAATTATAAAACTATAGGTGTAGGCAAATAGTTAGGGATTGGGCCTTAATGAATCACGTCACAATCACAGAAATTCCTAAGTCTAGGGGCCAAGTTCTCCGAGAATCAAAGGAAATAAATGACGAAGAAAATCAAAACCGATGAAAAACAATGGTGAGGTCCCCCGAGCGCACCGGTGCTCGATGAAACAGACCTCGATATATGATCAAGTCTAAAGAGTCCGAGGGTCCAGAATATAAGTTATTACAATAATAGAGAGTCTGCTGGAAATAACTACTCTATGCTAGTCTATCAGCTATAACTACCTCTGCTACAACTCCTGCTCCTCCTTGGATGCGGTTCTCCTCCAAGGCGTACTCGGGAGGTTCCTCACACAAAAACAGAAATAAAAATGGGACAGAACACAGTTATAACAGATAGATACCAAAATAAATCAAAAGGCTGAAAAGAGATTACGAAGCTATGCTCCCCAGCAACAGTGCCATTCTGGCGAGTGACCTGCCTAATAGGGTTAAGCGTGAAAAATCAGCAAGGGTCGTTGTGACCCCAATTAGCAAGTCAGACTCAATAAGTAAAATCAAGACCACACAAATAAAACAAGCAAACAAAAAAATCAATTCCAGCGGTCTCCACTATTTATTTAACCTGGTATAGAGACCAGGGTCGAACATAAGGAGCACGAGTGAAACCTACGAAGTAGTCCTAATCAGGAAATAATAGGCATATTTTTATGGTTTTTAATTTGCAATTTTTATTTTCAAAATGAGAAAACAAATAAAAAGATCAAGGCAAAAACAAGCTTTATCAAATTTTCTTACGAATAATAATATTCAAGTATTAGAAATAAAATGTTTTTATATTTTTGAAATATTCAGATGTTTTTGGTGATTTTTTGGGATTTTTCCAATTTTTATATGATTTTATAAAAATTAAACAAATTCAAAACATGGAAACAATGTATAGCCTCGACTAAAAGGCAAGTCTAAAATAGTAAAAATGTATTATAGTCCTAGTTGTGATTTTTATGAAAAAGCAAATAAAAATATCTACACATAACAACTAAAATCCTATTTTTTTATTTTTTTAGAATTTTTAATGATTTTCTTAAAATTTTTAGAGTTTTTAGCTTTTTAGGGCTTTTATAAAAGATAATGCAGCAAACATAGTATTGAAATGAAAACACACAAGAAAATTTTATGGAATTTTTAAGACCATATTTATAATTTTTGGTAATTTAGAAAATAGACAGAATACTTTTTAAAGGTTTTTGATTTTTAGAAAATATCAAATAAAAATAAATTAGTTCACAAAAATTACCATAAATATTACATGTTAGCAGGAGCTAAGTTTATTTTTTGTGGAATTTTTGGAGTTGATTTAGTAATTATTTGATTAAAAACAACCCACACAGCACACAAGGACCTATATGCAATTATAACAAAGTTGCATGCCAAATAAAAACACACGTAAAAGCTTAGGGCCTAATATTGCATAAATCCCATATTAACACGCGTACTAAACATGACACATGCTCAGAGGGGTATAAGTGCAAATACTATTAATAAACATTCAACCAGTAACAACTCAGAAGTTCAAGGCATAACATGCAAATACCCCACAAGGTCACCTGTCAGGCCACGTGCTACATATAAAGAGGGACTGAAATGCAAATACGAAAAACACAAGGTCCAAACTATAAAGTGTCTGTGCGTACAAAATTAGTAACTGGACTAACTAATTAAGCATATAAAGTGCGGGATAAAAGATGCAAAGTACCCTGAAGCATGCGAGGAGGGTGTGGGGTGGCACGTGGCGAGCTCTGGAGGATGCGGGAACGTGCGGCGCAGGTCACATGCGGTGTCAGATCTGACGCTCCAAGGAATGCCGGCTACGTGTGGCCCAGATGTGTTAGGACGTGCCAGATCAACGATCCAAAAGCTGCAACAACGAGCGGCCCAGATCTAAACTGGTGCTCTGCTCCTCATCCAACGGTGGAGGAAGATGGTGGATGAACAGGTGAAAGGCAAACTTTGATCAAAGATGGGTGCACATCCTTTGGGATGATCGAGCCTCCAAATGGTCCTGCACCTCTGGAGAGGTGCTTCATGTCGAATGCCGGAGGCGGATCAACTGGATGATGGTCAGATGGCCGGGACAAGGGAGCTCCACCTAGAGCTGCTCCACCAAGTAACTGGAGGTCCGACAAAGGTTCCTGTTGCGTGGGGGTACCTTTAATAGAAAGCTGGGACTCAGGGGTGTACTCCGGTCCGGGTTATTGAAGCAAGAAGGTAAAGAAATGATGATGGATGGGATCCAATCTCTGGCGAAGGCGATAGAGGGAGATCCACGCCCTAATCTCGACCTGAAGGTCGAGGCTAAGGATGACCAGGATGCAGAGCAAGATGGAAGGCGAGACTACGGGTCGATCTGAATGGCTGGATGTGGGTATCGAGCTCCGACTAGGGTGGTCGGAATGAGTGATCATGCGACGGAGTGAAATGGAAAGATTCGATGGAAATAGGAAATGAAGTCAAAATATGTGCTACCTAAAGGGTTGGAACAAGTTACCAAGCTTCAGGCAAAGAGGGTTGTCGGGTAGTGGCCTCGACCTAGCTGCGAAAGGCGGGGAGGCTAAACGTGGCGGCGCTCGCCGACCACGTAACTGAGCTACCAATTCAGTCCACGAAATTCCTCTCCAGAGGTATCTCCCAGCTGCTGTCACTCGGCAAGGGATGTCTAAGGGTGAAAGAAGTGGCGAGGAAAGAGCTGCGGTGTCAGGAGATCGAAGGAGATGTTATATAGGCTTTCCAGGGGTGTGAGAGAATTGGGCGAAGGCGCGCAAGCCTAGGAACATCCGCACCTTCCTAGGGATCCACAAAGGTGCTGGATCTTGGGAGGAGGCACGATCGAAGATTCAGATCAGAAGGAGGCTCGACCTGACTAGGAAAAAAGGGGAGAATTGGCTCCACCGAGAGGGGTCGAGTCGGGTCAAGCTGGAAGAGGGCGTTGATCGGAGGTCAACACCTGCTCCCAGCCAATCAGAAAAAGGAATTTACAAAATATTTCTAAAATCAATAAAAAATAGTAAATGCCTTCAAAATAAAAAAGTATATAAAATAAAAAATGTTTATTATTTTTTAAACTATTTTTCTGTGATTTTTAATTATTTTTAAGAAAAATAAATTAATCTATATACAATATAAAGTATTATAAACAAGTATAATATACCTATGTATTTTATACAAGCATTTTTATTTTATTATTTTTACATAAATGCCCTAATTTTGTAGTTTATTTATTTTCAACATATTTTTAGGAGTATAAAATAATTTTTGTTTTATTTTTAGGAGTGATGTATAATTTTGAAATAAATAGGGGATAATATATATATATATATGTATTTTGTACAAGTAAGAAGGATTTTATTCTTGTTTTTATTTTATTTTTCTGTTATTTTATTTTTTTATTTTATTTTTAGGACTATACACAAGGAGGTAAAAAGAATATTTTATCTTTATTTATCCAAAATAAAATATTTACAGATATAAATAATATGTACAATATAGAGTAGGCCCTATCTCTCTCTACTTGTTTTGTTTAGCGATCAGGTCAAGGATTGACCTTCTCTTGGTGTTCTGGTCACTTTGTATTTATTCTAAATACCTCCTTCCTTTTTCTTTTCCTTTTTTTTTATTCTTGCACAAATACATGCTAAATATATAATGTTAACACATGCATACTGAATGCTAACTTATTGTATTTATACCTATTTACATGATGCTTTGACAAGATAAATATCTAAAATAAAAGAATAAAGAGTGACAATTAGGGATTCATCACCTACCCATCATCGTGATTCAAGAAAATCGACAATAGAGACAAATAAAAATGAAATCAAAAAGATCGATAAGACTCGAGATAAAAACCAATTACTAGAAACTAGAAAAGATGAACACACTGATCACACCGAGCACGAGCAATACACCAAGCAAACCCCAGTTCACCTACTCAACTCAATGAAGACCATAAGAGATCGGTCGTTAATCTTGTCAATTTTAGATTTGGGTGATCAGTCCCTTATGTAGTACAATATCACAAGTTTAGTCTCCTAGAGTAGCTTGTGTCCGAGTCGATGAATCCCTCAAACAGAGGACCTATCCCATAAGAGTTCAGGTCAAGTCCTAAAGAGAAACACCTACTTTAACACAATACTGCTTATGCTAACGTCTGAGGCAAGTGCTTGTAGCAATTACCTGACCAGAGAGTCAAAGTCCAAGCGCTTAGGGCAGAAGTCCAGGTCTTTGGGCTCTACTCCTTAAGTGTACGTGCCTCGCTCTTCTCCAAACGACAAATCAAGGAAGTGCTTCGAGGCTGAGGACTTGAATCTCCGACCAGTGGTCCTCGAAGGCTGATGGTTGAATCTGGAAGTGCTCATGATTGATGATCCTGCTGTAGGTACTCGAGTGCGAAGCTGATGCATGTTCTTCTGATACTTCGTGTGTGACTCTAGATGATGCTAGTTGTTAATCAAGACTCTAGGTTTTAGAAACTTCATCTCCAAATGTTCGGTTCAGTTTGATATCAAGGCTTTTGGGGTCGGAAGCTTGATGCGGCTCACGGTCTACTAAAACCTATTCCAGGTTGTGCTATTCAAAGCTATAACTTGATCGGATCAGTAATGGTCCGTAGATGTAGTGCTTCATTTTCCAACATTGGTCGATCAAGTCCAGGTGATGGTGCTCTGATCGGAAGCTCAAAGAGCTATGGTGGAGGATCTCAGATATGCTGGGTGGCTTGATATCATCCTCCCGACGATTGATGGCATGCATGCTCAAACAAGGCTCGGGGTTGATGAACCTTGACCGAACATCATAGGAAGTGGAGCTGAATGGGTGATACTCTGCATGTGAGGGATGAGGATCGGGTCTCCAATCAATGTGTATGACCGGAGATGATCAGAACTGTGAGGTAGAATGTAAAGTGATGGGGAACATGAAGGTGAGATGGATCAGAGGTGTGATGGGATGATTTATGCATTGAAATAGAAAGGAAAATAGAGATTGAGAGGAGAAGGGAGGACAAATATTAGGAGAGGAAGATTGACCTGGAATCTATCTGAAGTTAATAAAGGAGATAGTAGATGGACTATGGATGAATTGTCAGTGGATGAGCTCGGAAAACTCTGGATTGTTGCCAACTACAGAGGGGGCAGCTGATGAAACCCAATTTCATCATCATAATTTCTTATTATTAACCACCTTGCTTAAACATGCGACAATAAAACCCAGTTAATGTTCTGTAATTATTATAGTCCTCAATAAATTAAAAATCACAAAAAAATGGCAAACCTAAAATTCGTGGTATTTTTAGCCTTAAAAATACCCTTGAAAATATTTCGGGCCTTTGTTTGACTTCATCTCCAGTTTTGGTCAACATGAAACTTGTAGATCTCATCAAGATCTACAATTTTCATGTTTTGCGTTTCCTCAAATTCGATCAATTAAGCCTTCAAAATTAAAAAATTCCATATGAATAATCTGATTGGGCCACGTGGCCCGTTCTGGGTGAGCCACGTGGCCCCGCCTCTCTTGTCTCATTCGCCACCACCCCTGGCCGTTGGATCTCGCTTTGAATCCAACGGCCCCGCTGTGTCCACGCACGCCTATGTCCTCATCCATCAGATCTCCCTCAGGCCTTGATCACCACTGTTCACTGGCGCTTTCTCCAAACTTCACCATATGGAGCGTCGTATGCCTTCTGATCTCGTCTATATTCCTTTCATCATCACCATCCATTGCCACTTAGTCTCTCAGCCGTTTGATCAGCCTCAAGAAATAATCTCAGCCGCTCGCTTCCGCAACGCCCATCTCATGACACTTGGCGACATCATTCACCCTCTGATCATACCGCCTGGGATCTAATCGCGACCGTCCCTTCCCGCCTCAACGACAGCCGTTGGATCTCCAGATCCTACAGCTATCAGTCGTCGTCAACCTCCAGCAGCTCCTCTATCACACATCCTCCACCTCGCGAAGACTCCTTCCCCTTTCCTTTTTCTCCGCCACTCCAGTCGACTTCTCCCATCGCCAACTGCCCTCCGACCTTCCCCACTCTTCCCTCTACCTCGCGAGTCATCTCACGATCTCCGTCGTGAGTCCACTCGCTCCATAACACCCTCGTAAACCATGCCCATAACCTTCCACTCCGCCGAACTCAATCTTTAAATACTCCGCCCTCCCCCTCGAATCTCCTCGTCCACCTTTACATGGGGGTTCGCCCAGCCCTCCGCCACCTCCCAATGACAGGGGGAGGTGCCGGATTGAGCGAAGACGACGAGCTCCCTGGTGAGACCCTCCGCCAAACAAGGAAGAGCTGCGACGCTATCGCGACCGCCCGAGCTGCATCGACCGGCTGCCGACGTCCAGCGAAGACCCGGGCATCCACTGGGATGCTCAGCCCAAGCCATCGCTCTGCCTCCGACCAGGTATGTCCCTCCAATCTTCCTTTGTCTTTTTATTCGATTTCATCGATTTAATTAGGCCTCTCCGGCCGTCCTCTCGCTCCATTGAACCTCTCCAAAGCTTCACCGTTAACCCCCCTTCCACGCGCATCGTTTCGACCATCTCCTTCCTCCTCAAGACCTTCAACCATCTCCGCCCCCTCCTCCGCCCTCGCGGCCGAGAAGATTCGAGCTCCCCACATTCTCCGCCCCCTACGAGCTCCCACTTCACCTCCACTACGCACACACCACAATTAGCGCGCTTCGGCTATGTGCCTAACACTGCATGTCTTCAAGAGCCTTCAATGGCCGGATGTTCGCCGGAGCCAACTTCGCCATATTCATCTCCGGCTTCAAAGCTCCGCTGGATTGAGCTAAGCTGTCCTGCGCCTCCCCCGAGCTCCAGGCTTCCTCGACGATCACTAAGGGAGCTTTGGGAGGTCCACCGTGGCCGAGAGTGAGAGGCGGAGGAGGAGCTCCTTCGCCGGAGCTCCAGAAGCACCGCCAACTGCGGAGGATGACGAAGGAACAGCTACCGTCGGATGGTCTTCATCTGACGGCCCAGATGAGCCCACATCACCGATCAGAGCACTTTCAGGTACCGTTGGATCCTCAAGATCCAACGGTTCCTCTGCCGCCACGTCGCCCGAAGCATCTGCATGCTGTAGCCCTTGGATCTTTGTAATCCGATGGCTTCTAGCTAGCCACGTATCGGATCCATAGCAGCTCCGAGCCTGAGTGTCCGAGCCATAGGCTTGGATCTTCCGAATCTACTCCGAACCTGCATCGAGCCCGAGCCTAAGTTCAAGCCAAGCCGAAGCGTCACCGAGCCTCTGCCGAGTCCGAACCAACGTCCGAGCCTGGATGGCGCGTGCCAAGCACGTGCCGTGTGGGTAGTTTGCATAGGAGCCCACGGAATTCTTCAATATTGCAAACTGGTCCTGACGCACGTGCAGCACCTGCGCGCATGGATTATTTGCATTTATACCCTGGCGGGTTTAAATATATGCAAATATGACCCCGTGCGTATGGTTTAATTACAGGGAAGGCCCCGTAATTTATTTTTATTACATTTTGGCCCCTCCTAGGGACCTGTTTGTGGTTATCATTTCATGTTTCTTTTCATTTATGCCCTTATCTTTGTTAGTGCATATCTTGAGCATCATACGTCCAAATGAGTTGATTTCAGTTTCATTTCAAAGCTGGTTTGATGTACTTCGTAATGGCATATTAAAATTCACATTTTGGACACTTGAAATTTTTATATATTATTTTATTCGCCAGGTGTCCTTTATTAACTTATGCCTTGTTCACATTATCAATCAAGCTTGACACTTTAATTAAACTTGAAATTAACCCTTGTTTAAATTTGCTCATCATTTTTACCTAGGGCATATTTTCATTGCATTACATAGCATTTATTTGCATGATAAAAATTGATAAAAAAATGCATGTTTACTTTTAATGTCTTGTTGTTGTCTCCTTGCATAATTTGACCAACATGTCCTTAACTCAACACTTAGCTAAATAGACAAGAAATCTGATTAATATGAGAAAGGCTCGTGTCCCTGAGTTCGACCTTGGTATCTTACCAAGTAAAAAATTTCACGATCATCTCATTTAGATCTATTATTGACATATATTTAAATGAGATGATCTTTTGATGACCCAACTCGGCCCGACTACGATGATGATTCCAAGTGCTAAAAACACATTATAAAAGGGCCGATTTTGCGTTTCATCAAATGGCGCCGTTGCTGGGGACACGGCTCATTTCTTTTATTTTTTGGATTTTTTGTTTATTTTATTAAGTGTTCATTTTATAGGTCGAAGTGTTCATTTAATTTGCATTATAAAATCTTCTTTTCTTTTTTATTTTGATCTCTAACCATTGTCTTTGTGGCAGGGCCCTTGATCACTCAAGGAGGCGAGGAGTAGGACGTTTCCCGCTGCGAGGAGCCGCAAAACATACATGGAGCAAATAGGGAAGAAAGAAAAAAAACTTTGTCTTGCATTTTGTTTATGCATGTAATAATTCATCTTTTACAGCGGTCTTCGATCGAAGACTCACGATTGTAATCGAACGATCATGGTTGTGTGGGGATCGTCCCCACTTGAGTGTCGACTTAGGAATAGGCACGCGGCTCTTTGAGCGGTTTTTTTTATCTTTTACGTGCTTGCTCGTAGGTAGGACACACTTTAAATTTAGACGCACATAATCTCGCATCACTTAGCTAAAATTAATGAAAATCAATCACCGCTAATAGATGCATGATTAGGTGCAGCTTTTTCAACTTGCATACATGTTGATTTTGGTTTTCAAAACGGCCCCAGTTTTTCACGGATTTATCGTCAAATCACTGCATGATTTATCGCTTAGCCTAGATCACGGTTTTTATCGAATACATATTTTTCTCGGCATTCTTTTCTTAGCTTGATCACCTAGGATTAATGGAAAAAGGGAATAAACGGTAGACGGTGATTTCTTGATTTATGTGCTAACCATAATTCAGTGGTAACCTAAAATAAAATAGGGACTGTTAATTGCAAGTCAACATAAAATGGAGTAAAACTTTGGTTTTGGGAGAGCAACACCCGCGCATACGCCTTGATTTTCACTTCACATTTTTCGCGTAAATTTCTAATGTTTTATCACCAATAAAACCGACAAGATAATAAACCAACTTCGGTTGGTTTCATGTGTGAGTTGGTGAAATTGAGGGTGTTGCTTGATTGATTGAGCCATGTTTGCTACGCACCCCAAATCCTTAGTCACTCCATTCATCTCCGCAGATTCAAACCGCTCACTTGTAGATTCATTCCTCTTCTTCGTTCACCTTGGGTCCCTCCCAACATCAATTTCTATCTTTGTACTTAGGCTAATCTCAGCCTAAGTATAGGGGGGACCCGAGTCCCCGTGATTTTTCTCTACTCATCTTTCCTTGCCTTTATACTTAGGTTATTTCTAACCTAAGTATAGGGGGAGCCCCTCTTAGCTCCCGTATATTCCTATATACTTAAATGGACCTATGTACTTGTAACATCTAGTGCTATGAGGACATAGCAAAGTTTAAGTATAGGGGGGTATACCGTATATACCGTATATTTACTTTAGCTATAACCTGAAAAAATTGAAAAATTTAAAACTTTTTGGCTAAGGTAAAACTCTTTGGACTAAGAGAACTCAAATGATTTCACGGCTTTTCGATATTATGTTACGCTATTTTTATAAAAATATTTTCGAAAATGATTTTTCTTTGTTTTGAAAAAATCTTTTGAAAATGTTTTGAAAACTTTTTATTTGCGTGACATGGTTTTGAAAGTCTTTTCAAGGAAAGTTGAGTTTAACTTGTGTTTTAACCTTTTTATTAAAATCCATAAAAAATGAGAAAAACCGCAAAACCCTTTAGGAGCCGTTAGTAACAACTAAACCCAATTAAGTAAGCCACATTCAGTGATGGTTCGCCCTTAGCAGATTAGATGGTTTAGAGGACATCGCGTAAGGCCCGTCCTCAAGCAACGGGTTTCGGCCTGTACTTACATCCATACTGGCTGAATTGCAGATGCTCAATTGAGTTTAGGCAGTTCTAATATCTCTTGAAGTTCAAAAAAAAATTTTGTTTTTGAATGAAGAAGTTTGGATTAGTCCTCTACACTTACACTTTCACCCAAGATCTGAAATGATCAAGGAGACTTAGCTTTTTTTTGAGGTCTTTGAGATTTGCGGTTAACCAGCCTTAGCCATCAGGGTCATAGACTTAATCGTCCACATTCCCCTAGGTTTCTAGATTTGCATGCTATATTCCATGCTTAGTCTTAGGCATAAAGAATATGATCAGCACATCACATGCACAACTGCGGTTTTTGATGAGATGAGTTGATTTTTCACCCGAGGAATTGGGATGAGGAAGTCAAGTTTGGATTTGATCTAATGATGCTCGAGGATGGGATAAAATCTTTGGAGGCTTCATGAAACCTGAGTGTCAGCAATATTAGCCAATATGAGAACTTGGTTCTTATATTAATCTCTTGACATTGACCTAAGTGCCAGGGTGTGAAATAAATAAAAAATGTTGATCAGTGTGTGCCAACTCTTGGTAAAAGCAGTGGAGCTAGCCACAAATTATACAAGTCAATGAAATTCAAAGAAAAGCTCTCATTCCACCAATTCAAATATCAAAGAGCTTCCACCAAAGGCGAGCGCTCCCAAACTTTTCAAAGTGTCCACTTGGACCACCGCTATTAGGACCAAGAGTCGGGCTTGCACCAAAAAAGGGCTCTGCATCGTAAATGCTACAAGTCTGGGTGTAAAAGGTACGATAGGTACTCAAAATAGACATACCCCGGTGTACTCCCAGGAAAACAAATGCAGACGGCTCCAACTTCTCTTGACGGACGCACTGATCAACACCAAAAAAAATGTGTTGCGTAAAAAGGCACTAGAGAGAATCCTTGTTCCAATGAGAGGGAGAGAAGAAATGACACAATCCCATGCCCTCCATTACTGGATGTCATCTACATTTTCTAAGTCTGACAACTAAAGAGACGGTGGATTGAATGCAAGATTTGTTTTATTCCCTAGTGCTGAGGATTGGGTCCTTAGGAGATTTTCTCGGACCAAGACTTTGGGTGACGAATTGACTCTACTCTCAGAATCGCAGTCAACACTAAAATGTCATATCCTTTAGATTATATGTACATCAGAGAGAGTCTGGAGAAGTAGAGGAATTGGACGCCTCTTGATTAAGGCTGGGTTGAACTCGAAAATTTTGGACCTCTAAAGTCGAGTCGACTTGATCAGATGGGATCTTGAATTCACATGCACAAGGGGGTTAATCCAACTTAGTCATCATTTCTGATGCTCGAGGACGAGCATAGTTTAAGTATAGGGGGGTTATGAAATCCAATTTCATCATCATAATTTCTTATTATTAACCCCCTTGCTTAAACATGCGATAATAAATCCCAGATAATGTCCTGTAATTATCAGAGTCCTCAATAAATTAAAAATCACAAAAAAATGGCAAACCAAAAATTCGTGGTATTTTTAGCCTTAAAAATACCCTTGAAAATATTTCGGGCCTTTGTTTGACTTCATCTCCAGTTTTGGTCAACATGAAACTTGTAGATCTCATCAAGATCTACAACTTTCATGTTTTGAGTTTCCTCAAATTCGACCAATTAAGCCTTCAAAAATCAAAAATTCCATCTGAATAATCTGATTGGGCCACGTGGCCCGTTCTGGGTGAGCCACGTGGCCCCGCCTCTCTTGTCTAATTCGCCACCACCCCTGGCCGTTGGATCTCGCTTTGAATCCAACGACCCCGCTGTGTCCACGCACGCCTATGTCCTCATCCATCAGATCTCCCTCAGGCCTTGATCACCACCGTTCACTGGCGCTTTCTCCACACTTCGCCACGTGGAGCGTTGTACGCCTTCTGATCTCGTCCTTATTCCTTTGATCATCACCGTCCATTGCCACTTAGTCTATCAGCCGTTTGATCAGCCTCAAGAAATAATCTCAGCCGCTCGCTTCCGCAACGCCCATCTCACGACACTTGGCGACATCATTCACCCTCTGATCATACCGCCTGGGATCTAATCGCGACCGTCCCTTCGCACCTCAACGACAGCCGTTGGATCTCCAGATCCAACAGCTATCAGTCGTCGTCAACCTCCAGCAGCTCCTCTATCACACGTCCTCCACCTCACGAAGACTCCTTCCCCTTTCCTTTTTCTCCGCCACTCCAGTTGACTTCTCCCATCGCCAACTGCCCTCCGACCTTCCCCACTCTTCCCTCTACCTCGCGAGTCATCTCACGATCTCCGTCGTGAGTCCACTCGCTCCATAACACCCTCGCAAACCACGCCCATAACCTTCCTCTCCGCCGAACTCAATCTTTAAATACTCCACCCTCCCCCTCGAATCGCCTCGTCCACCTTTACGTGGGGGTTCGCCCAGCCCTCCGCCACCTCCCAGTGACAGGGGGAGGTGGCCGGATTGAGCGAAGACGACGAGCTCCCTGGTGAGACCCTCCGCCGAACAAGGCGGAGCTGCGGCACTATCGCGACCGCCCGAGCTGCGTCGATCGGCTGCCGACGTCCAGCGAAGACCCGGGCATCCACTGGGATGCTCATCCCAAGCCATCGCTCCGCCTCCGACCAGGTAAGTCCCTCCGATCTTCCTTTGTCTTTTTATTCGATTTCATCAATTTAATTAGGCCTCTCCGGCCGTCCTCTCGCTCCATTGAACCTCTCCAAAGCTTCGTCGTTAATCCCCCTTCCACGCGCATCGTTTCGGCCATCTCCTTCCTCCTCCAGACCTTCAACCATCTCTGCCCCCCTCCTCCGCCCTCGCGGCAGAGCAGCTCCGAGCTCCCCACATTCTCCGCCCCCTACGAGCTCCCACTTCACCTCCACTACGCACACACCACAATTACCGTGCTTCGGCTATGTGCCTAACACTGCAGGTCTTCAAGAGCCTTTAATGGCCGGTTGTTCGCCGGAGCCAACTTCGCCATATTCATCTTTGGCTTCAAAGCTCCGCTGGATTGAGCTAAGCTGTCCTGCGCCTCCGCCGAGCTCCGGGCTTCCTCGACGATCACTAAGGGAGCTTTGGGGAGGTCCATCATGGCCGAGAGTGAGAGGCAGAGGAGGAGCTCCTTCGCCGGAGCTCCAGAAGCGCCGCCAGTTGCGGAGGATGACGAAGGAACAACTACCGTCGGATGGTCTTCATCTGACAGCCCAGATGAGCCCACGTCACCGATCAGAGCACTTCCAGGTACCGTTGGATCCTCAAGATCCAACGGTTCCTCTGCCGCAACGTCGCCCGAAGCATCTGCGCGTAGTAGCCCTTAGATCTTTGTGATCCGATGGCTTCCAGCTAGCCACGTGTTGGATCCATAGCAGCTCCGAGCCTGAGTGTCCGAGCCATAGGCTTGGATCTTCCGAATCTACTCGGAACCTGCATCGAGCCCGAGCCTAAGTCCAAGCCAAGCCGAAGCGTCACCGAGCCTCTGCCGAGTCCGAACCAACGTCCGAGCCTGGATGGCGCGTGCCGAGCATGTGCCGTGTGGGTAATTTGCAGAGGAGCCCACGGAATTCTTTAATATTGCAAACTGGTCCTGACGCACGTGCAGCACCTGCGCGCATGGATTATTTGCATTTATACCTTGGTGGGTTTAAATAATTGCAAATATGACCCCGCGTGTATGGTTTAATTACAGGGAAGGCCCCACAATTTATTTTTATTACATATTGGCCCCTCCCAGGGACCTGTTTGTGGTTATCATTTCATGTTTCTTTTCATTTTTGCCCTTATCTTTGTTAGTGCATATCTTGAGCATCATACATCCAAATGAGTTGATTTCAGTTTCATTTCAAAGCTGGTTTGATGTACTATTTAATGGCATATTAAAATTCACTTTTTGGACACTTGAAATTTTTATATATTGTTTTATTCGCCAGGTGTCCTTTATTAACTTATGCCTTGTTCACATTATCAATCAAGCTTGACACTTTAATTAAACTTGAAATTAACCCTTGTTTAAATTTGCTCATCATTTTTACCTAGGGCATATTTTCGTTGCATTACATAGCATTTATTTGCATGATAAAAATTGATAAAAAAATGCATGTTTACTTTTAATGTATTGTTGTTGTCTCCTTGCATAATTTGACCTATATGTCCTTAACTCAACATTTAGCTAAATAGACAAGAAATCTGATTAATATGAGAAAGGCTCGTGTCCCTGAGTTCGACCTTGGTATCTTACCAAGTAAAAAATTTCAAGATCATCTCATTTTGATCTATTATTGACATATATTTAAATGAGATCTTTTGATGACCCAACTCGGCCCGACTACGATGATGATTCCAAGTGCTAAAAGCTCATTATTAAAGGGTCGATTTTGCGTTTCATCAGCGGCCTCCGGTGGCTTGAAGATGACCAGTTATTGTAGATGTTGATCTCTGACTTAGTCCTCATATGGTGGTTCAATCCTCAAAACTTGGTGAGTGCTTCAGATCCTCCATGTCCAGATCAGGCTTGCTATTGTTGGATGCTCGGATATGTAAACTAGGACCAATCCCCAGTGGAAAGCTGATGTCCTACTGGTGCATAACTTTGTTAATGCTTTCGGAGATGAGTCCTCGACCAGGTGTGGGCGATGCTTCAAAACTGAGTTATCAAACCATCAAAATTGAGTAGCACCCTCGGCATCTGGATCCATCATGGAGCTGATGCCGAGGGTTGTGCTCAGTACCGCACATGTCGATGATACTCACATACGAAGCATCAGCACTAGGGATGCTTCATCAGTTCCGCCCATAGGGATCAGTTCCACCTCAGCACCACCCTCGGCATCTGGAGATAGAAACTCACATACGAAGGTGTATGCGCATAAGGATCAGTTCCGCGCCGGAACTGTGTATAGGGTTTAGGGTTTATCTTTAATGTTCCCTATACGAAGCATCAGCACTAGGGATGCCTATACGAAGCATGCGCGGAACTATGTATTGGGATCCCTATGCCGCGGAACTGTGTATAGGGATCCCTATACACACCAGATTAACTAGGGATGCCTATGCTCGTAACTGTATATAGGGAACTGATCCCTATGCATCACCACCCGCGACATAGCGATCAGTTCCACTTTATCTTTAATGCTTCGTATAGGGATCAGTTCCACCTTCATCAGTTCTGTGCATAGGGATCAGTTCCTGAACTGATAGAAGGGATGCTTCACCTCAGCACCTCAGCACCACCCTCGGCATCGGAACCATAAAAATCGAGGGTGTATGCGTGGAACTGATCCCTATGCCAACAAGCTTCACCGATGAACTGATGAAGGTGTATGCGCGAAACTGATCCCTATACCGACAAGCACTAAGGATGCTTCATCAGTTCCGCGCATTGGGATCCCTTAGTCGGTGATACTCACATACGAAGCATCAGCACTATGTGATCCATATGCCGAGGGTGGTGCTGAGGCCACCATCAGTTCCACCTTCATCCAGATGCCAAGGGTGGTGCTGATGCTTCGTATGTGAGTATCTGTTCTATCTCCTAGTGCTTGTCGATGAAGGTGTGCAATGCTCGTGCAAATCTAGGCAATGAATCTTACTCTCTCCTCCAAATGACTCCTTACTTGCAAGTGGATCTTTTGGTGGTGGTGCATGATGATATCTCGATGAAGGTGTTGTCCTAAACCTGTAATGAAATGATCCGACTCGAGCACAAAATCTCAGTACCAAAGCAAATAAATAAGGTGTAAGGAGAAGACTATTGGAGGCAATGATCAGTCTTCAAACTTCTGACACCGTGCGTGATCAGAGGAGGTCAGATGTGTAGGATTGATTAGAAATTGATGGGATTCAAGAGGATGAATGTGATGATCGTATTGTGTTGAAATCAATGAGAAAAAAACAGGAGAAAGGAGAGATTGAGGAGAAAAAGAGAAGGAAGAGGAGAATAAAAAGAAAGTCTACTTGAAAATGATGGAATGAACGATCGATGCTCCTGTAGTGAAGCTCGGCGAAGCTCCGTGGGTGATCTATTGGAGCTCGGTGGAAGTCTAGGGGCTTTACAGGAGGCTAGAGAAGAATCTTGGGGAGCACGACGTGGCTCAAAGTTTCTTAGGCTAACGGAAAGAGCGAACGACATATCGATGGGGAAGGAGGAGGAGAAGAAGAAAGAGGAAGGAAGCAGAAAGAGGAGGAGGAAGAAGAAGAGGAGGAGGAGGAGGAAGGAGAGGGTTGAATAATCAACCCTTTCTTCTCTCTCCAATGAAAGAGTGATACGTGGCAGAGAGAGGGAAGAAAAGAAAAGACAAGAAGAAACAAACAAAATAGTTATTTACATTCAACAAAAATACATTGTAAATTAATTATTATATTTTACATTAATTTAAATAAATATAAAATATAAATAAAATTTATATATAATTTAATCATAAATTTTATTTAATTAAATAAGTTATTTTAAATAGTTAAATAATATAAATAAGGTTATTTTATATGTATAAGTTATTTATATACAATATTTTATTAATTTTTGTCAGTTAATAAGTTATTTATTTTGCATTTTTAATTTAATATACAAATTAAGTATTATAAGTATGTTTTTATTTTATTTAATAACATTATTTACATAGTTGAATAAATAGTAATATGTACATTATTCCTATATAATAAATATATTTATTTATTTTTGGTTATTTTAATCTTTAATATTTTTTTATTTTCATTTTATATGATTATTATAAAATATGAGAAAAATGATAAAAAATATAAATAATAAGAAATTAAGAAGAATAAAAATAAAAGGAAAGAATATGTGGTTGTACTTGTACCATAGTGTCCAAAAGATCGACTTTTGCATAATAACTCTGATATTAATGAAACTACTTTCATTTTAAAGATAATTTAACTATGAATACAAGGAAAGCGATTTTGGTGAATTTTTACGGAGTAGATATTTAGTTTTGTATACTGAATTTATGGCTTTTTTTGTTCTTTGTACCATGTTATTTAGACATTAAATAATTTTGATTATATTTTTATAAATTAATATACAATGCTATAAACAACTTTAAAGAAGATAATATTTTATTTGAGATTATCTGAGTGGTAAATAAAATAGATGAATATATGTACAAGGTGAATAATGTGCATATGAACACTTGGTGATATTTACTTCTGGTAGTTTTATAGATTAATATCTTTAACTCTCCCTACTTATTTATCTTATCGACCAAGTCAAGATTTAACTGATCAACCTGTATATATTTACATCCTTCTTTCTTTTATTTTTATTTTTCTCTTTATTCTTTTATTTTCGATTAAATAAGTGTTAAATATGTATATTAACAATTGATGTGAATATGTTTATTGATAAGAATTAGGTGATATTTATATGTATTATACCAAAGATTTTAGAGAAAATGAAAGAATAAAGGAGATGAATCATGAATTTATTAGATACCACCTCAACTTTGCTAACAGAGATAGGTTGAAGTGACGATGGAGTTTAGGTGAGGGTGAAGGTCGATGTAGCTACACTCTTTCTTTCATGGAGTAGGTTGTGAAGAACATCGATCGTTTTTGGAAGTGAGAAGTATTATGGCTTCCACTGGTGCTCTAGGATTCGGAAGGAATCCATCTCATTTTGAAAATGGGTGGTACAAGATGCATCACGACCCTCTCATGGACAGATCAGTCACTCTGTAATGTAAACCAAAGAAAGCATAATGTGATCAGAAATTTAACTTTTTTGTTGTAATTTCCTTTTAAGTATACAAAATTTCTTTATTTATCAGATGATAAAGGCTAATACCTTCCAAATTACAAATAAACATATAGAAATAATAGCTTTAATTAGACAACCTTACTAAATTAACTAACTTTTATTCCTTATTTCTTATCCCTTTTCTTTCGAATTGATCAGAGAATAATAAATAACCAACACTAATTCCTTTAAATCCTAGCCCTTCAAACATAACACTTCCTTCAAATCCTAGCCCTTCAAACGAACAGAATATAGGGATAAACCCTCTTATCCCTTATCCCTTCCCCAACTCAATGTAAGCGATCCTTTAAATTGAAGTGTTCATTTTTACGATACTCCTTATATATATATATATACATATCCACTCTGTATGCTAAATTTGGACTCTTTTTCCTAATTAATAGGCATATGCCAACTTCTCCTCCCTTCTACACCCTCTCCCCTTCGGGAGAATTTCAACCCAAATACCCTGTCAAGGCATCTGATTTTAGTATTTTTCTGTCAGGGCATCGATCGGCGAATAGTTTGTCGATCGACAAACTGTTCCCAAATAATGCAGCCCTGACAAAGCCATTAATATTTCATATATATTAAACACTTCAGCGAATGGTTCACCGTTTGCCATATCTTTACTAATATACATGTTTTATTTAAAGCATATTACCCTACTTTATGTATGTTCAATATTATATGTGTTTTATATTTAAAATATTTAATGTATAGAGCCCGCTACTTTGTCAGGGTGCATCGATTGGCAAACAGTTTACCGATCGACGAACCATTTGCTGATCGATATCTTGAAAAGAAAATACTAAAATCAAATATGCTGACATGACATTTGTATGACGGGATGTCTTTCAAGGAAACTAGTCAAGAGAACTCTCATCTCTCTCTTACATACTCATATGTTTCTCTTTCTTTCACCCACGTCGCTCTCCCCTTCCGGCTGCCTCTTTTTCTACGATCTCTCCATCTCAAGTCTCTCTTTCTCTCTTCCTAATATATTTTTGAATTTGAAAATATTTATTTAATATATTTTATCTTTATAATGCAAAATTAAGTTTTCATCTGCTACATATCATTTTCTCTCTTTTTTCCAAGTGATCTTTTATCCGAATTTCCTATCTCTCCCACCAAAATCTATATTATGCATCATTTTGAATGTGTTTTCTACTTTTTTATCCATCAATGTGTGGTATCGGGCTTGGGCCAAGCCCTATAGGACCTAGGCCTAAATCCATTTATATTTGTAGGCTTTGGGTCGGGCCTAGGCCCACTAAAACTTTTTGGGGCCCAAGCCTGACCCAATTACTATTTGTTGGCTTGGGCTGGGGGTTTATTTCGGCTAGTGGTGCGAGCTATTGGGTCGGGTTAGTGGATTGTATTCGTGCTTGATAAAGAGCTGGGCTATTGGGACTAATGGACTAGTCCAAACTATGCCCAAACCCGACCCAACCAATTGGGTTGAAATATTTGGCCCAAGTCCGACCATAATTATTTCGGGTTTGGACTAGGTCGGATCGGCCCAGCCCAATGCTCATCCCTAGTGCTTAGCCCCCCAGGTCTCAAATAATATCTCTATTTTGAATTGAAATAATTAACCATAAAAATGTTGTATATAGTTGATCTTTATTGATTTTGAAATTCAAATTAATTCTATTATGTGCTAATATATCTATAAAGTAAGATTCATTAAAACAATAATCAAAATCTATTATATGGCGAGTAATTGCACTCTAGAAGGCACCCAAAGGGTTCCAAATAAGGATGCAGACGAATACATATATAGATGTTATCATATCCTTATCTGTTTTTAAATACGAATACAGATGCAAATATGGATTTTGACAGATATAAAAACTATGCTACCATATCCTTAAAAAGTAAATAAAAATATAAAATAGATAATGATCTCATATGAGTAATATTAGATATACTCCATTGATTAGCTTCAATATACATGCATTGGATGAAATACATATGATAAAAATACAGAAAATGTGCCAATATCATTAAAATTATACCAAATAGGATGAAGGAAGGTACAAAATTATGTATATATGGTTAGAAATAAATCTACAATTGTATATATGAAAACAGATACACAGATACTTATGTTTGTGGATATTAAAGTGCTATCATATTTGTATCTACTTTAAAATAATTACGAATACAGATATCAAAATCTCTATAAAACGGATACGAGGATGGATCGGATATGGATATATCCATATCTGTTTACATCCCTAGTACCAAATGATTAAAAACAAATATAGGTAATAAATAAGTCTTGATTCTATTTAAAATGTGAATATAGATGCAGATAGATATGTTGACAAATATTAAAGTTATGTTACAATATCCATAAAAATAGTTCCGAATAAAACAACTTACAGATCAAAAGGAGGTAATATAAGAAATATTTGATTGAATAGCTTAAATATATTTGTATTGGGTGGTTTAGACATGATACAAATATGCAAAATGTATGTATTTAATTATAAATATATAAAATATAGTGAAAGAAGACATAACATACACATAATCTATAGTTATATTTATACATTAATATATATATATAAATGATTCTCCTATTTATATCTATTTTACATTTGATAATAATACATACATCAAAATCTATATAAAATAGATATGGGTACTGTAAAGGGACATATACCGATGCCACATCCATACATGCATAGGTGAATTGTTTAAAAAATCTTGTAAGTATATAATTATTTTTTATTGAGCATATTTAGTTGGCATTCAATTAGTTTAATATACACAAAGAAGGTGCAATGAGAAGACATATTAAAACTTTTCACCTCAAAGAATGAAACAAAGGCTTAAAATTTATTTTAATATCTTTTGATTTAGCTTTAACTTTGTGACATTCGGAGATAAGATTTTAGATCTCATAGATAACTGAATTAGTGATTTGATTTGTTGATTATTCGAGAATGTTTAAACATAAAGGTGAGGGTTAAGATCCCAATGTTATTGTGCATGATGAGAGGGTAATCCAACAACAAATTCGCAAAGAGCTTACATGATGAACTCATAACGACAAGATGATAGGGAGAGAATCAACAACGTGTTTCTCAAGCTTAATGTCGAGAAGAAGAGAAGGAATATATCTAAAGACAAGCTTGTAGTAATTGCATGAGGCTATAGCATCAAGCTAATAACGGTGATGGAACATGGGAAAAAAGTTATTGGAATGCATGTTGAGAATAAAATATTTAAAAGCATAAATGACTAAGGAAGAGTATAACTATGGAAAAATACATTTTTTATATTTTAAAAAGTTAATTTTAATGGCGCTTCTTAACAACACACTTTTTTTATAAACGATTGGAGTTTCATTCCTCAAAAATAATGTTTACTACGAACATTGATGCAATACGAAAGACATTCGTATAAAATGAAGAATTTTACAAAGATATTATTTTTTATACAATTTTTGCAAGGATGATTGTGTAAAATCACAATTTTATAAGTGTATTTATGTAAAATCCCTTAAAATATTTATATCAAATTCTTTGTCATACTTTCTTACAAGTTATACAATCTTTAAAATCCAAAAAAAAGACAATGAACCTGATAAATAATGGTAATAAGAACTACATAAATAGTATCCCTACCCAGCACAAGTAGATATTTTTGACTTCGTCACTATGTGTGTATGATAATATACATACATACATACATACATACATACATACATACATACATACATACATACATACATACATACATATATATATATATATATATATAGGGAAATTATCCAATGAGCCCTATGCCCATTTGAGATAGGATGAGCCCACTAATTTTTTACCATTATTTCCTATCATTTTGAGTTCAATGCCTATTTATTTACAGTTGTTATATCATACTCTTACTATTAGTAACTATTTTCATACAAAGAAAACCTTAGATTCATACGAAATGATTGTATGATTATTCATATTACTAGTGTCATTTTGATTCTTACTAATAACCATTTCCTATGAGTCTAAGGTTTTCTTTATATGAAAATAGTTACTAATAGTAAGAATATGATATAACAACTGTAAATAAATAAGCATTGAACTCAAAATGATAGAATATATTGGTAAAATATGAGTGGGCTCATCTCATCTCAAATGGGCACAGGGGGCTGCCCCCTGGGAGTAGCCAACTTGGCTACTCCCACCCCTATTTTTCTCTCATTTTTTAATTTCTTTGGAAAATAAAAATTTGTATATTCATCACTATATCCCTCTAACATTCAATTAAAATTTCATCAGAAACAGAGACTTCTAGGCCATCCATTCAGACGTCATTTTTTTAACGGTCGCATGATTTTTTAAATCGACCCTGTTTGGATGAAGGCCGTAGGAGTCTCTGTTTCTGACGAAATTTTAATAGAATGTTAGAGGGATATAATGATGAATTTACAAATTTTTATTTTCCAAAAAAATAAAAAAATGAGGGAAAATAGGGGTGGGAGTAGCCAAGTTGGCTACTCCCAAGGGGCAGCCCCATTGAACCCTATATATATATATATATATATATATATATATATATATATATATGGGTTGATGGGGCTGCCCCCTAAGGGCAGCCAACATGGCTGCCCCGGCCGTTTATTGGGCAAATTTTTTTTTTGAAAAATATCGCCATGTATATTCATCCCTATATCCCTCCTATATGCCATTCGAATTTCGTCAGAAACAGAGACTCCTACGGCCTCCATCCAGACATGCCGATTTAAAAAATCCTGCGACCGTTAAAAAATGGCGTCTCGATGGAGGCCGTAGGAGTCTCTGTTTCTGATGAAATTTGAATGTCATATAGGAGGGATATAGGGATGAATATACATGATGATATTTTTCCAAAAAAATAAAAAAATTGCGAAAAATGAGGTGGGGGCATCCCCATCTCTCTCTCTCTCTCTCTCTCTCTCTCTCTCTCTCTCTATATATATATATATATATATAGAGGGCTTATCCAGAGAGCACAGGACCCATTTGAGTTTTGGTGAGCACCAAACGTGGGCGCGCCACGTGTATTTCTATTTGAATGGTTGCCTATGTCGAAGGAGCACGGTTTTGGAAGGATATTAATATGTTTGAGCATTTATATTTCCAATTATACCGAGTCCTTAAAAAAAGGAAGACTGTTTTAGAAAGATAAATTCAAATTATAAATTTCGTACCGAAGAAATAGTCATTGTATATTTGATTAGTAATGTATATATTGTACTCAAGTAATTATGTGTTACGAGATCAGTAATAGTGAAACATTTGTCAGTATTTTATATCTGTAATATTACATTGTACAGAGATCAGTAAGTGATTCATGTTACTCAAGTAACATATTCAGTTCTCAAGTAATTATTGTTGTCAGATCAGTAATGAAGTAGGAAAACTACTAATGTCCATACAATGATTACTGATTACAAATGTTCATTTTACTGAACTCATTTTGATTGTTTCTAATGTTATATTTACTAAATCCTTTGAGTGTTACTGACGCACCTCTTATTTACTTGTATAATCTTTTTAGTCAATTATAATGTATATGAAAATTACTGATCATTTATTATGATTTTACTAATTTCATAACAACTACTTACTTGTCCAGTTATATATATATTACTGAATTTTAAACCATATAATAAAATGACGTAAATTACTGATCGTTGTTTGGGTATTACTAATCTCGTGATAAGCATTTACTGGACTATTGTATATATATTACTGATTCCATTTGTTTGTTTGTTGTTACTTAACTTTATATCATTTTGACTGAATCTGATTTGAAGACAACATTCTGAATATAATTGATTCATTAAGAATGATAGGAGAACAAGTAACACTTAACAAAATGCATGTAACATGGGCAAATGGCATAAGTAACTTGGTATAAATGAAAATACATGTATGCAAGTAACTTTCACGTTTGTCTCAGTAACTTTCATGTTTGTCTCAGTAACTTTCACATTTGTCTCAGTAAAAATATACATATGTCTCATGATTCAAATCCAATTGCAGGTCATTCATCGTTGTTTCTTCTGATATGATACTCTCACGATCCAATGTTTCATTTTTTATTTTTTTTATCCACGAATGATGTTGTGAGATGTAAAACATCAGAAGTATTCCAGCATCTGACATACCTGAAATAAAAATGAATTAGTAAACCAATAGTTGAAGTTGTAAGAACTAAAGAGGGAGCAGTAACAATTATGTAGGTAATAGTAAATTAAAATATCATCTCAGTAAACAATGTAATAACATTAGTAACTCAGTACATTTTCAAAGTAAAGGCATGAAAAGTAACAATTGTGTTAACGATGGTAAGATAAAATATCTTATAAGTAAACTAATAAAATACATTAGTAATTCAGTATAAAAGATTTAGTAAGAATGACAAACTAACAAGTAATACGCAGTAGATACATAAGTAACTAGTGATTGATAATGAACCAGTAAGAATAATATATAGAAAAGTAATTCATGCCATGTTGTCAGTAACTTTGACGAATGCATTAAGTAACTTAATAAAATTGAATATGATCCTTCTGAAGAAGAGTTTTCATGATACAAATCCAATTGCAAATCATCCATCGTCGATCCTTCTCGTATGATATTCTGACGATCAAAATCCAATAAAGAATCATTGTTTACCATTGCTTCTGAGATATCATGATTCAAATACAATCGCAAATAATCCATCACGTTAAAAACTGAAATCGAAACCTCAATATATTAGCAATGAAATTAAAACTTGAACATAAATATTAAATATTCCCAATACCTTTTATTCGAATACAGCTATCGCCGAAAGAATCAACAACAATTTCTTCCCGTGAGATCGATCGATCGCAGAGCTCCAGAATATATGACAGATCGTTCAAATGAAGTTGCCATACAATATGTTACCAAAACGATACTATTACTAAATATGGAAATCATTAATTTATAAAATTAATCGATGCTAAAAACGTGGGATTGGAAGTTAATATCGGATTGAAAGTTAAGATCAGACGGTCAAAAAGATGGGCGCATGGAAACTCAAATGGGCCCTGTGCGCATTGGATAATTATCCTATATATATATATATATATATATATATAGGGGAACTTTCAAATGAGGTGGGGCTTTTCTGAAATTGTAGAAGCCACTGTGAGTTTAGTAAAAACTCTGTAACAGTTTTGTAAAATATAAACTGCACATTGTAAAAAAATGAATTTTGTAAAATATAGCATCTAAATTCAAATCAATATTTCCATCCATTATAATAATATTTTCATAATTTTATTTCACTATACATGTTGTGTTAATATTTATTATTATATGTATGAAGCAAGAAATTGTAAAATATATGAGAAAGATGCCTAAATTGAGGGTGGCTCACCATATATATGGTGAGACCCCGCCTCATTTGAAGTTTCTCCTATATATATATATATATATATATATATATATATATATATATATGAAAAAGTGTTGTGTATGCAAGGGTGAGGGGGTGTCTATGAGCATATGCCTCACTAATGAGCGCCTTTTCTACATTATCATTTTGAGAAAAAAATAGTTATTCTTTTATATATATTGTATCATATTCTTATTATAAATAATTATTTCAACCAAATGCATATATTAAATTAACATGATTTGATCATATCTTTATTTATATACAAATGTTTTTATTTTTATAAATGATTATTTTGTTGATTTTTTTATTTAAAATTTTTTTGCTATAACAATCATTTTAATCCATTTTAGATTTTGAATTTCGCTAAGAAAACACACAAATGACTCAAATCATGGGAATTTTTTTGATTTACAAGTGGATCTTCCATAATTTCGCATGTGAAGGGTTATTTTTTGATTTCGTCCAACCATTAATAATTTGATTATAACACTAAAAATACTATACAACATTTGTAAAATAATATATATTTCCTTAAACTAATTGTAAATACTTATGAAAAATGCTTATCAAGAAATATCCCTATATACGCAAGGTTTTTTTATAACCCCATAACTAACAACAGGTAACAACGTGAATTAGGAGGATACTGTTTTTCTTCTTTGAATCATGTTATATTATCTTGTCATGACATAGTATGGTCCACTGGTTTAAATATCGGTTTCGGATATCGTATCGATACCCTGTGGATACGAAATTTCGTCGAAATTTTGACGACATTTCGTCCATATCGACAACCATTTGTGAAGAAATGACTGGAAACTGCCCCCATATCGCCATTTCGCTCGAGATTTCGGTACCTTGTCGAAACTGAAATTTCACCGAAATTTCGCCGAAATTTCGCGAAATCTGAAACCATGGTAAGATCTAAGAAAAACGAAATGTTAAAAGAAGAAAATGGAATGTGCATCACTTATTTTTAATATTTTAAAGGAATTTTTACATGTTGACCACTAAACTCTTATCCAATAACAAAATAACCAAACAATCTTTGTATAATTACAAACAATATAAGCGTCGTTACATAATTGGATTCAGAGTGACAATGGAAAAAGACCTTATTTTTAACTCTATAATTTATTTTATTTGCAATTTCAACTATATCATGATGCAGGTTAATATCCACTCCTGTCTCTTTTCCCTTCTATTTTTTCTTGTCTCTTTTCCCTTCTATTTTTTATTTTTGAAATGGTTTCTTGGACGATTTAGATCATAATATATCACCGTGCATCATTCAAATTTCACCTTAATTCGAGATTTCTAACTTCTATATCAAGATAGTCAAATTCTAATGATATCATGATTATTAAAATCAACCCCTTTAGATGAACATGTTAGGAATGTCAATTTTTCATAAAATTTGAAACATATATTCCACTTAATATTCTAAGTTAATCTCTCATGAATTCCTTTAAAGAAAAATCAGAAAAATAGATACAAAAATGGATGGGTATAAGTAAGTTACCTACATCATAATGCAGGCTCCCTGACCTCAAGATGTAACTTTTGCACTGCAGATTTTCTCTCTCTTTCCCATATGAAGTAGGATTAACCCGTTTCCATTTAACTTTTTATTATTTAAAATTAAAGTTTAGATATAAAAATATTATAATAGAAATAATAAATGATACGAAATTCATATCTATATAATAAATACAAGGAACAATACTTAGCTATCTATTATTTTATTTATAATATATTTTAATTAAAATGTATTAATATTAACAAACAATGAAATGTGTAAGATTGGATTTCTAAAATTTTGTTAAACAAACATCAATTTGATAAATTGATTTTCACATATGTTATAACTCGATATTAGAACATCTTAGTTCATTAATATATTATATAAAATTTTTTTGAAACTATTGGTATTATGTATGGCATAACACATGCATTTTATATTTTTAATTATTATATACGATTTTATTATAAGCTATATATGTAAGTAACATTTCATCAAATTATATATTCATTTACCAAAAGTTTTATCAATTTTTAGGGGTTAAATTTAAAATATAATTTTGAAAACATTTCTAAAAACTAACAATAATTACAATGAATGATAAATTGGGCTGAAATATGCATTTTCATCTCCCTTTGTTATTAATTTATAATCTTTCTTATTTACATATTAAATAATAGGTATTTTTACACCCATAGCTCGCATACTTTCAGTACTATGTATATAATCCTCTATAATCGTGAATTACACGCAGAATCATGAATAACACTTAACTCTTAGGGATTTTTACACCCATAACCATGTATACTTTGGCAGGAGGAGGGGTTATCAATGTATGATTAGCTGAAGAGTTAAGAATTATTCCGGGTCATGAGTGTAATTAGGTAATTATGGATGGTTATGTACGTAATATTGAAAGTATACAAGATTATGAATGTAAAAATCCATAAATAATATATTATTTTCATCTACTATAAATATTTATTTAATTTATAAAAAATAATAATATCCAAATGATAAGGACCCAAAATACATTTAATAAAAGTAAATAAAGAATAATATCGATATCATATATGTTTTATGATCATAAATAATATATGAGAGCATTCATTTATATGTAAAATAAAAAATAAAGTATTTACTTGAAATTTTATAGCAATTAGTTTGTGTTGAAAAGAATAAAACCTTTACAAAAGTCTCAGATATGAAATTCACAATATTTTATTCCAAAAAATAACTTAGGAGTAATCTTCAATTTAAATTTTGATATATTAATTTTGTACCGGAGATGCTACTAATAAAAAATTAAAAGCATTCATCCCGCAAGAGAGCGCGATAATATTTTCTATGATATCCTTACCTTATTACATCTCTCTTTATATATATATATATATAGAGAGAGAGAGAGAGGAGTAATCCTATGAGAGCCAAAATCTGTGAGATCATGCATTCTAGATCACTAGATTCTGTCTTCTCTCTCCCGTTGAATCTAATGGTCCAGAATGCATGCTCTCACAGATTTTGGCGCTCATAGGATCCCTTCTCTCTCTCTCTCTCTCTCTATATATATATATATATATATGAGTGATCCTATGAAAGCAAAAAGTTGTTAGAGCATGAGAGGAGTGATTCTGGACCACTACATTCTATCTTCTCTCTCCTGGTTGAATCTAATGGTCCAGAATCACTCCTCTCATGCTCTCACAGCTTTTTGCTCTCACAAGACCACTCCTCATATATTATATATATATATATCATGTCTCACTATGTAACATGTGGCTTCCACGTGTTGACCTTATATTATATCAAGCAGGGAGCATTCTTGTTGGTTATTATCCATTCTCAAAATAGGAGGGGGTTGTTGGACAATTATCCTCTTGGGATCCTATTCCAAATAGGATTAGGAGAGTTATAGGTGGAGGGAGATGATATAAATAAGGCCACAAGCATGGCTTTGGTGATCATCCCAACAACAAGCATCTCTCCCTCTTCTCTCTTAGTTCTCTCTTCCAAGGAAGGAGAGAAGCATCCCATACATGGTGTGGGAAGAAGCCTGTGCAAGGTGCGAAGAGTAGCCCATAGGGGCGTGAAGAGAAACCGCATCCGCAAGGAGCATCTGCGCAGAAGGCACGTGGAGCATGCGCTAAGGAGGTCCGTTCTCGAGGAGGGGCATCACGTGACGAGGAGAAGGAACAGTATCATGTTCTCCAAGTAAAAGGTAACAGTTATTTGATCTAATTTTTGTAACCAAGACTCAGTTTTGTTGGACAACAAAATTGAGAAGACATTATGCCCTCTCATTTTTGACCTAGTGGATTTGTTATGGGTCGTTGTGTCCTGTGGGTTTTCCCCTCTCTCACATCGAGGAGTGTTTCCAACGTAAAATTTCTCATCTCTCCATGGTTGCTTGATTACCGTTCTATGATTATTTTGCTTGGTTCCTATGTGGGGAACGTTCCGCTGCTAGTCATCCTTTGCATGACAGGTTAAGGGAACCACACAATTTCCCAACAAGTTGTATCAGAGCTTGCGTTGCCGAGATAGGGAAGGATGATGAAGGAACAATGATCAAGATGACAAGCACAAGGAAGGATAGAAGCAGTCGAAGATGAAGGACATCTTGTATTGCAAGGACCTCCATGATCCTGTGGAAGGAGAAACAACCAATCCCGAGGGTATGTCCGTAGGTGACTGGACGAAGCTGAATAGGAAAGCAGTCGGTACCATATGAAAGTGACTAGACTTATCCTTGTCGCCGAAGAGACACATGCGAAGAAACTGTGGGAGAAACTAGCAATGTTTTATGAGCAAAAGATGATTGTCAACAAGGCGTTCTTGATTCGAAAGTTGGTGAATATGAAGTATAAGGACAAGATGAAGGTTGCTGAACACTTGAATGAGTTTCAGAGTTTCATCAATAAATTGAGTACCATGAACATGATGCTTAATGAAGATTGTAGGTGCTTCTTCTACTAGGCTCCCTACAAGACAGTTGGAAAACTCTGGTGATTACCGGGAGCAACTCCGCTACAGATGGCAAGCTACCATTCCCATGGTCAAGAGCAGTCTCCTGAATGAAGAAATCAGGAGAGCCCTCTTCTTCACATATGTACGCAGTTGAAAGAAAAGGTAGGCCCAGCAGTAGGGAAAATCACGAGACCTAGGGAGAAGTACAAAGACAGAGGAAAGTGCCATCATTGTAACATCCTGGTCACTGGAATGAAGATTGTAAAGTCTGGAAAAGAGAGCAAGCAGAAGCCAAAAAGAATCAGAAGAAAGATGAAGATGAGATCATTGATGCGGTAGTGGTTGATGATGACGAGGATCGGTTAGTTCTCACTATTCACGAGCAGTGTCTACGTGCAGGAGATGACTCCGAGTGGGCCATTGACACGGTCGCCTCCTACCACGTGACTCTGCATAGGGAGTTCTTCACTTCCTATACGTAGGGAGATTTTGGAGAGTCAAGATGGGGAACAACATTTACTCTAATTTCGTTGGCACATGGACCATCTCAATCCAGACTGATATTGGATGTGCAATGACTTTGCAAGATGTTAGGCATGTTCCTAACTTGTGATTTAGCCTCATATACGATTCTCAACTAGATAGGGAAGGCTACCATTTGAAGTTTGGTAACAACATGTGCAAGATCATCCAGGGATCTCTTATCATGGCCAGATGCAGGTTGTGTTGCATGCTCTACAAGATCCAGGTAAAGGTCATGGATGGAAACCTACATGTTAGTGAGGCTGACACACCGGATCTCTGCATCATCGACTCGGACACATGAGCCAAAAGGGCTTACAACTTCTCAGAAGAAAGGAACTGATTTCATGCCACGCTGACACCATACTATCACCTTGTGATTCATGTTAGGTTGGAAAGAACATGTGTGCACCTTTCAAGGTTAGATCAAAGGTGAAGGAAGAGCATTTATAGTTGATTCACTCTTCTGTGTATGGTCCTATGGACACAACATCTTTGAGAGGAAACAAGTATTTTCTGACCTTCATTGATGATTCATCAAGAAAGGTGTGGGTTTATATACCGAGGACGAAGGATCAAATCTTTGATTGCTTTAGGAAATTTCATGCCAAGGTGGAGCACGAGAAAGGCAAAGTGTTGAAGTGTCTGCGCACGGATAATGGAGGGGAGTACACCTCTCACAGCTTCTAGAGCTACTATACATAGCACGAGATCAATCATGAAAGGACAGAGCCTGGTACACCCCAACACAATGGTGTCATTGAACGGATGAATAGGACCATTGTGGAGAGAGTTTACTGCATGCTGAAGATAATGAAGCTTCCCAAGACCTTTTGGACCAAGGCAGTTCAGATCGCCTGCTATTTGATTAATCAATCTCCATCCGTTCCATTGAATTTCAGATCCCTGAGTGCATTTGGTCCAGGAAAGGTCCCTCATATGCTTATATGAGGGTGTTCGAATGCAAAGCTTATGCATTTATACCAAAGGAATAGAGAAAGAAGCTTGATGACAAGGCATTGCCCTGCATTTTTGTTGACTATGTAGATCAGGAGTTCGGATACCGACTTTGGGATCCAAGGAAGAATACCATTACCAGGAATAGAAATGTGATTTTATATGAGAACCAGACTTTGGTTGAGGACGACAGTGGTGATGTTGACTCGGATGGGATTGCTATGGATGATGATAGCAATGAGGACTCAGATCCTTATCCAGTGCAAGTACAAATGGATAAGATGCACAATCATAATAGCATGAGCTAGATGCAGACCCTGTTGATGCAGTCCAGGGGATCTTGAGTAGGGGGAGCCGCTTCATCAAGAAAGCAGATAAAACAGAGCTTCATGTCAGGAGATCTGGGAGGGCACGTCAACCAAATCCTTTTATCATACTTCCCAATACGTGATGGTGACTGATCATAATAAGCCATGCACTTTTGAGGAGGCACATGAGCATAAGGAGGGAGATCATTGGCGGATTGCAATGAATGAATAGATACAATCTTTAAAGAAAAATTATACCTATGATCTTGTTGATCTTCCTGCAGGCAAGAGAGCACTGAAGAACAAATGGGTCTACAAGCTGATATCAGATGATGGTGGCAAGAAACTAGAGTACAAGGCCAGATTAGTTGTCAAGGGATTCAACCAGAAAGAGGATATGGACTATGACGAGATCTTCTCACAAGTTGTGAAGATGAATTCTATGAGAGTGATACTAGGTCTTGTTGCAAGCCTAGATCTTGAGCTAGAGGAGATGGATGTGAAGACGACTATTCTTCACGATGATCTGAAGGAAGGGATTTACATGGAGCAACCACATCGATACTAGGAGAATGGGAAACAACATATGGTTTGCAGGTTGATGAAGAGTCTCTATGGCTTGAAGCAAGCCCCTAGACAGTGGTACTTGAAGTTTGGTGCCTTCATGACGAAGCAAAATTTCAAGAGGACTATAACAGATCCATGTGTTTACGTTCAACGTTTTCCCAATGGTAGGTTCACTATCATGTTGATCTATGTGGATGACATGCTGATAGTTGGTCATGATACCGGGTTGATTGCAAATCTCAAAAGGGAACTCTTCAGGGAATTTGAGATGAAGGTGTTGGGCAAGGCAAGCAACATGCTTGGGATGCATATCTTTCATGACAGGAATAAGCACATGTTGTGGTTGTCACAAGAGAAGTATGTTGAACACATTCTGGAGCGGTTCAACATGAAGAATGCGAAGCCTGTCAGCACGCCCCTTGCTGCTCATTTTAAGTTGATGAAAGAGACATGTCCGTCTACTTTTAAGGAGAAAGCCGAGATGACCAAGATTCCTTACCAGTCTGCAGTTGGTAGCCTTATGTATGCCATGGGTTGCACCATATCTGACATTGCTCATGTCACGGGCGTAGTGAGCAGATTCATGTCAAATCCAGGGAAGGATCACTGAGAAGCAATGAAGTGGATGATGAGATACTTTAGATGGACCTCAAGTATGTATCTGATGTTTAGGAGGTCAGATCCTAAACTCCGTGGATACACATATGCTGACATGGCAGGAGATGAGGATCGGAGGAAATCGACTTCTGGATACATTTTCACTTTGGTAGGGGGAGCGATTTCATGGAAGTCCAAGTTGCAGAAATGCATTGCACTCTCAACGACTGAAGTCAAGTACATTGCAGCATAGAAGCATGAAAAGAAATGTTGTGGTTACAATGATTTCTTGGTGAACTTGGATGCGAAGATAATGAACCAATTGTCTTCTGCGATAGCCAGAGCGCCATTGATCTGAGAAAGAGCACAATGCACCATGCTCGAATAAAGCATATAGATGTGTGGTATCATTGGCTGAGAGATGTTATTGACAAGAAGCACCTCATCTTGAAGAAGTTCCACACATATGAAAATCCATCAGATATGTTGACAAAGGCTGTAACTCGTGACAAGTTGCAACTTCGTAGAGAGCTGAGCGATGTCACTTCTCAGTAATAATCTTCTTGGCAAAATATCCCTATTGGGACCGGAGGGGGAAGTTGTTGGTTATTATCCAGTCCCAAAATAGGAGGGAGTTGTTGGACAATTATCCCCTTAGGTTCCTATTCCAAATAATATTAGGAGAGTTATAGGTGGAGGGAGATGATATAAATAAGGTCTCATGCATGGCTTTTGTGATCATCCCAACAACACACATCTCTCTCTCCTCTCTTAGTTCTCTCTCTCTCTAAGCAAGGAGAGAAGCAGCCCACGCAAGGCGTGAGGAGCAACCTGCACATGGCGTGATGAGTAGCCCTAGAGGCCTGAAGAGAATTTGTATCAACAAGGATCATCTGCGTCGAAGGTGCGAGGAACTGCTGCTAAGGAGGCCCGTTATCGAGGAAGGGCATCACGTAATGAGGAGAAGAATCCGTATCGTGTTCTCCAAGTACAAGGTGACGATTATTTGATTTTATTCTTGTAACTGAGCCTCAGTTTTGTTGGGCAACAAAACTGAGAAGACATTGTGCCCTCCCATTTTCTACCAAGTGGATTTGTTATAGGTCGTTGGGCCCCATGAGTTTTCCCCTCTCACATTGAGGAGGGTTTTCCCATGTAAAATTTCTTGTCCCTTTATGGTTGCTTGATTATTGTGCTACAATTATTTTTCTTGGTTCCCATGTGGAGAACGTTCCACTGCTAGTGATCCTTTGCAGGCCAGTTTAAGGGAATCTTGTGATTTCCCGACATTTCCTTCGTGGTAGAGTGTTCTGCAGTAGCCAGCAGAGACTACTGTATTATATGTTTGCCAACATTTGTGGTAAAATGGGGTTGCTCATTAGGAGGAGCTAACTTAGCTCCTCATCATATATTGTTTTCTATATTTTCTATTTTTTGGAAAAATACTTCTGTAAATTTTCATAACTATATCTATATATTATGTCATTCAAGCTTCGTACGGAACAAAGACTCCTACGGCCACCATCCAGATGTGGTCGATTTCAACAATTTTGCGACTGTTAAAAAATGATTGTCTGGATGGAGATCATAGAAGTCTCTATTTCGAATGAAACTTGAATGCCATAATATGGATATAGTGATGAATTCTACAGATTTATTTTAAAAAAATAAAAAAATTGGGAAAAATTGAATGAGGAGAGCCAAGTTAGCCCCTTCGAAGGGCAACCCCATTTTACCCTATATATAATATATATGGGAAAATGAGCTTATATCGACGGGTTCTAGTAACTCCCTACACCTAACCTATTTTTCCATTAATTTTTGATTTATTTTGAAATGAAACCTTAGAGGATTGAGATCACGATGTGTGTAATCTCAATTCAACTTAATTTGAGGCATCTATCATATCCATCAAAACTACCAAATTTTAACAATTTTAGATGGATTTGAGATATATATCATATCTATGGATGACCTATCATATCGTTGAAATTGACCTCTTCTAGATGAACATGTTAGGAATGTCTATTTTGTATGAAAATTGCAACACTTATTCTGCTCAACATATTTAGTAAATCCCCCAAGTTTTCATTCAAAAAAAGTAGAAAAATAATGAAAAAATAGATCGGGTGCTGGGAGTTACCTACACCCCAAGGTGCGGGCTTCCTGTCCCCTATATATAGGATAAAACATGGTTGTCTCTTAAGGAAGCTAACTTGGTTCCTTCCGTACCATTTTTTTTTCATTTTTTTCTTTTTTAAATAAATCATTGGATTTTCACAAACTATATCCATATATTATGTCATTCAAGTTTCGTGTTGAAAAGAGACTCCTATGGCCTCCATCTATATGGGGTCGATTTCAACAATTCTATGACTGTTAACAAATGACTGCCTGGATGGAGGCTGTAAGAGTCCCTATTTCGCACAGAACTTGAATGACATAATATAGGGATATAAGAATGAAAACCATATATTCATTTTTATAAAAAAAAATAAATAAATGGGAAAATGGGATAGGGGAGTCAAGTTAGCTCCCCCAGAGGGCAACCCCATTTACCCCCCCCCCCCACACACACATAGGAATGAGGTTGCTCCCGTCCTATTTCCCCCCTATTTTCATTTTTATTGAAAAATAAAAATATGTATTTTCATCACTATATCCTCCTAATGTGCCATTCAATTTTTGTCAGAAATAGAGACTACTATGGCCTCCATCCAGACATGTCAATTATGACAATTCTAAGACATCTAAAATTACCATGGAGGACTGACGAGCGACCGACTAACTTGGGTTAAGTATCAAAATAAAACAATGGTCATTGTTACCCTAATCAATCAAGTAACTCAATGAGAAAAATAACAAATAATTAGATCAAGCAATCAAATGTGAGCGGTTTGCTATTTTTATTTACCTAGTATAGTTATCGGGGTCAAACACAAGGAGAACGAAAAGGAATAAAGCAGTCAAATTCCAAAAATAAAATATTTGTAATCGTTTTTAATTTTAATTTTTTAATTTTTAATACGACAAGAACAAACACAATATGTAAAACACACACAACACTTTTTTTGGATTTTTCAAAATAACAAAAAATGCTCAGAAAAAAAAACTAAATATATTTTAGGATTTTATGGATTTTCAAGTATTTTTGGTAATTTTTCTAGATTTTTCTAATGTTTTTGTGATTTTATAAAAATTAAACTATGCTTCAAAGATAAAACAATGCGCATCTAGGACCAAATTACAAATTAAAAATACTTAAAGTGCCCCAAGGTCCTGGATATAAATTTTTCGATAAAATATAAACAAAAACATACAAACAAGAACTAAAAATATAATTTTTGGATTTTCTTTGATTTTATATGATTTTTATAAGTTTTTGATTGTTTTGTGATTTGTAGGGTTTTTATAAAGAATTTTCAAAAAAATAAAACTGGAATTAAAACACAATAAGAGGAAACATAGATTTTTTGGAATTTTAGAGCATTTTTTTGAATTTTTATGATTTTTCTAAGGTAAACACAATATTTTTTAGGGATTTTTCATTTTTTAAAATATAAAATGCAATTAAATTAATCCACAAAAATTAGATTATAAACTACGCAATAGCAGGAGCTAATAGTAGTTTTTAAGAAATTTTTAGAATTAATTTAATATTTATGAAGTCTAAATAAAGAAATGCAATTAAACACAGCTCACAGGGACCAAAACACAAATAGTTTTATTCTCAGGACCAAACAATAACACCCGTTAAAAGCTGGGGGTCAAATCTACAAAAAAACCCGGTCAATTCGTGCACATGCTCAATATTTAACGCACAGGGGTATTAATGCAAATTCTAGAAACATATCATTCATTCATTAACAATGTAAAAGCTCAAGACAGACAGAAAAAATAACCCACATAACACGTGAGGACACACGTGCTTCAGACTCGAAAAGACTAAAATGCAAATACTAAAAAGTGCGAGGTCCAAACTGTAAATATTTTTTGACTACACATTTTATTTAACTGACTAAATCTAAAAGCAGAAACATGAAAGGACACGAGGAAAATATACCCAATGGGGCACCTGGCGCATGCATGGACCAGCTCTGACGTACGGCTCTGATTATCCTCTACTATGCATCTAACGGTACAGATTCTATCACGGGCGTGCGTGTCAGATGCGCCAGAGGGGAGGCTACATGATCGGGTGGCTCTGATTTGATCTGGTAGAGGGGAGGCTGCATGATCGGAGTGTGGAGGGGAACCCTAAGCAAATACGGCTACGCCTAGGGATCCGCGAGGATCATGGATATAAGGGTTGTAATCATGCGCAAAAATCGAAACCAAAGGTGGTCTGGTCCGGGCGCTAGAAAATGCAAAATGGCTTCGGCGAACGAAATGGCGACCCGACCCGGCCTGGAAGAGACCGTTGACTGAGGTCAACGAGCAGACGTGGACCAATAGAAATTCAGAATTTACAAAATAAAAGAAAATTAAATTAAAAATACTAGATGATTTTAAATTAAAATAGGTATAAAATAAGAAATGTTTATTTTTTATAAACTATTTTTCTATGATTTTAATTATTTTTATAAGTATAAAATAGTATATATACAGTATAATGTATTATATATAGGTATAGTATACCTAGGTATTATGTAGAAATATTTTTATTTTATTATTTTTATAACGAACCTTTTTATTTTATATTTTATTTATTTTAAAAAATTTAAGGGATAGAAAATGATTTTTATTTTATTTTTAATAATTAATCAAATGTGTGAAATAAATAGTTAATGTGTTATATACATATGTATTTTATACAAGGGTTTGATGATTTTAATTTTATTTTATTTTTATTTTTCTGATTTTTAGTTCATTTTTATATTATTTCTAGGACTATATACACGAGAGTAAAAAGAATAGAATATTTTTATTTTGTCAAAAATAAATAAATAAGATGTACAAGTATAGGTGATATGTACAATATATGGTGGACCCTTATCTCTCTCTACTGATTTTCTTTTGCGATCAGGTCAAGACTTGACCTTGTCTTGGGGTTTGGGTCACTTTGTATTTATTCTAAGTACCTCCTTCTTTTTCTTTTCCCTTTATTCTTTTATTTTTGCAAAATAAATGCTAAATATGAGATATTAACAATGACATGCGAAATGCTAAATTATTGTGTTTACATGTATTTACAGGTGGTTTTGCCAAAAAGAAGAGCTAATGTAAAAGAATAAAGAGTGAGGATCATAGATTCATCACCCCCTATACTTTACCTTTGCTAGACCCTTAGCAAATACTTATTTGAAAAAGAAGTGAAAAAGAAAAAGAAAAGAAAAAGGAAAAAAATCAAAGATGATCATTAAACTTATCTTCATTAAATTGAAGTATGGAGCTCAGTTAGACCTTTGGATTATTAGTTTGGCAGTACCTTATTGGGAAATAATTTTAAGACTCAACAACCTTCAAGTTCCACAATTCTATGGTCAAGACTCCTCAATAACCAGGTCATCACAAGTCTACATACACAAACTTTAATGACTGAATTTTTCCTTGTACTGTATAAGTGATATGTAGCTCCCCACCTCAGAAATGACAAAGAAATAGCATCACCACTCAACAAGGCAACTCTAATTCCCCAGTCTAGCAGCTCTTTCCTCGAGGTGCGGGGTATTCCCTTCTAAGTTCAAGATCAACCAGCTCAAGAAGAGGGGAAAGAAGAGAATGGACCGTGACCAGTGTAGACACGTATCCCTTGGAGCAAAGCTGGTGTAGCTAAGTATCCTGCTGCAAGCTTCCATGAGATGAGAAGGTGGAATACATAAGCTTTGCTTATTTACTATATACACTCTGACGTGCATTTTATTTTCAATCAGGCATGTCCCCTTTTTTGGAGTTTTCATATTTTTGCACATTTTTTTGATGTGCATATATAAAACATATTTACATGTGCAGCATGTACATATGAAGTTTTTCCTCTTGAGCCAGTAGACTATCCGTCTTTTGAAGCATTATTGCGACCCACAGACTCCTGTCTTTTGCCCTCACTGCCACTAGATCAGGTTGAGATGCACATCCCTCCCTAGAGGAGGACGAGAGGTTTCGGCTAGAAGTACTACCCTCGTATGCTATCCCAAGCCAAAGAAATCTGCCTCCTCACCACCTCATCTATGTTGAGCTACAGGTAAGGTGCGCGTCCAAGTCAAGCCATTGTCTCTGAGAGTCTGATGAATTCGTAATTCATCATTTTAATATATTAATCTTAGCAAAATCTCTAAGTAAAATCTCAAATAAATATCCATAAAATCAATAAATTAACAAAATGACTCTTGTAATAAAATACACTAATTATTATATATTATATTGTACAAAAGAATAACAATAAAAAGCCGCTAAATTAAAGGAGTTTTTCACCTATAAATAGCCCAAAACTTCATGTATTTTTAATAATTTCATTTTAACTCCTTTTTGGCTAATTCTTTCTCTGAATTGTTTATAAAAATGTATATAAAAATACAAAAATACAAAATAAATTTCACCTCAAATAAATACTCCTAGATCCCAAAGAGAAAAAGCCGTAAAGTCCAACTTCCCGGCCAAATTCACGCTCTGTATGAACTCCAAATTCGCCAAACTCACTTTTAAAGTTCAAGTTAGAAAATTATCTATCCAATGGAAGTGGTTTCACTAAAATCGGAACTCGTTTGTAAAATATGAGTTTTGGGATCTAGGTGCACATTGTATATATGTAAATATTCAATCTTTCTTCATTATTTATTTATTTTTTTAATTACTAAAAAATATTAAAAAAATCATTGTTGTGTTGTATTTTATTTCTAGTATTTTATTGTATTTTTTTGTTATAAATATCTCTTAAATACAAAAAAATCAAAATTAGAAAAGTAAAAAAAAGATGTACATATGGTTTGTCTTATTTTGGAAATTCTCCACTCTTTTTCTTCTCTTTATTTTATTGTATTTTAGTAGCCTACTTTATTTTACTATTTAATATTTATTTAATTTCTATTCTGTACAATAACCACCCATTCAACTCCATTATTCCACCATTTCTCTAACTTCTAATTCAACTCCATCATTTTATTAACCTCCCCTCCACCACTTTCATAACTTCTCATTTTCCCTCTTTTATATACATTTCATCATCCTCAATTTGCACTTGATCCATCTTTATGTGAGGAGAGCCTAGTTCTTAGAGTTGAATCGGTGACAGCGATGCAACCGTAGTTGAGCGACGACATCCCTCTCTAGTGAGATCCATTGGCTTCTTGGACAACATCGCAGCCGCACCCACGCGCTGCTCGAGCTCATCGCTTGTCGGCGATTCGAGCGAAGATCGTGCTTCTCGAGAGCACATCATAGATGAACGTTTCCATCATAGGACCTAAAGAAGATTCAAGTAAAATGCTTCAAAAGAAGAAATAAGAGGAAGAAAAACACCCCGAGGTATCGATGAGAATGGTACTAGACAGATTAGCTGCATCAGAGCAGCAACAAGCACTACGCAGAAATCGGTTAGGACAACTCAATATTAGGGTCGAACCACCAATGGATGCGACGTCTAAAACCGGACAGTACAGAATTCGGAACTACTTGAGTCCAGCTGAACCCACGGTCGATTTTGAGTTGAAGCCACATTTTCTGAACCTGCTGCCACACTTTGATGGGAATGCTTCTGAGGAACCATATGCATTCCTAAGGGACTTCAAGCTCGTTTGCGCTAACATTAGACATCCTAATGTTAGCCAGGATTATATTAGGCTTACATCCCTTCATTTGCCTTGGGTGGCAAAGCTGATTACTGGGTGAAAAATCTTGGAGTTACAGTCACCACCGATGCCCAGTTCAAGGACCTATTTCTGAAGAAGTTCTACCCCTTGAGTAGGACTAGCATGATGAGGATGCACATTACGAGTTTTTCTCAATTACCCCATGAAGACTTCTGTGATGCTTGGGAAAGATTCAAGGACATCTTGCAGAAGTGTCCCAGTCATAATCTAGATGACAACATCTTGGTCCAGTTGTTATTCACTGGTCTCAACCCTGAGATGCAGGGTTTAGTGAGCGCTTCCTGTGGAGGCAGCTATACATCACGAGGATAGGATACCATCTGGAAGGTATTTGAGCAAATTGCTGAAACCAACCACTCATAGATAGCCAATATGGCCTATACATCATCTCTCAGTTCACTCTCATCTAGAGGGGGACGGTCAGCTGTAGTCGATCTCTCTCAAGACGTGATCCCTAGCATGGGACTCCTTGTGGATAAGCTTACTGTAGTCGAGAGGATTGATAGGAGGATTGATGAATTGGACCGGAGCGTCTCCAAACTTCCAAAACTAATGGAGGAGTTGACTGAGAGGGTATCGAAGATAAAGATACCTGTCGTGACTGCACCCTCTGCCCCAGTATACCAAGTTCACCACATTCATGAGCAGTTGGTGTCAGGAAAACCCCAGCTGTGGGAGCAGGACCAGTCCTATGCCCACTCTTTCCAGCAACCACCTCCATTAGCAGATACAGTTTAGGCGGAGCCTCCACCGGTTTGGGAGGTGAATGGAGTATGGTATACTCAGGACCTACTAGGCAGGGAAGTACGGGAGACCGGTAGACCTACCAGCATCTCCCGACCTTTCACAACACTGCATTCACATCCGCATCACCTCCTTCACAGCAGAGCCCTAGATTCCAACCACCCCAGCAACAACGACAACAATACCATCAGTATGGCCGACATGGCCATTAACAGGCGGGCTAGCACGGCCAGCAATTTCAGCAGACACCTTAGCAGCAGCAACATAGGCAGTACCTTGTCCAGCAAGGCCAGTCTTCCTGTTCTTCTTCCCAAGCTTATCCCCTTCCTTCTTCATCTAGTCCCGTGGATATACATCAGCAGATACTCGATGAGCCCTGTTCCTACCGAAACAAAATTCACAACTTACAGGTAGATGTCAACCGCCTGTCTAGATGGCGAGACGAGCAAACTGCACCCTCTATCTTAATCCCAGCTCAAGTTCAGGATAACCCCAATAGCCTGAACCGATCCGGTTCTCAACAGCACTTTGGTCAGTTATACTATTCAGCATCTCCTAGATTTGAAAATGAGATTCTTTTGTGTAACGACGCTAATCACATATCCCTCAGGAGTAGAAGGACCATGATCGTACCTGACTGAGCGAGGGACATGAGGAGGGGCATCTCTGGAGCTCTATCTGAGGAGTCTTCAGAGGACGAGGAGGAGAGGCAACATATTTCGGAGCTCCATCAGCACCATTCGAGGATTTCTACTCAGGGAGCCAAGAGGATAAGGAGAACACTATGCAGCATCAACAGCATGGATGCACTTCTGAGTCTACGAAGGAACTTACATCTTCGGTTGTGGCGGATACCACTCCAGCTTTTATTCCACAACCTATAGTATATAGTTTAGATTCTGATTCCATGTTGCATTAAAAAGATTCTTGTATGAAGAGCTCTCTTTCCATTAATGCCAAGAATGATCTTTTAGTTCATGATTCAGACTCTTCATCTTATGTTTTCCTAGCTTCAATCTCTTTCCCCCGTGCTCTTACGACAGGAAAGCGTATCAAAAAGATTAAGAAAGATGACCCTGATATGGCACGGTTTTGTAAAGAAAATATCACTGTAATGGTGACATTTGATGAGTATGTGGCTAACCATCCTGCATTCCAGAAATACCTTAAGGTGAGATGAACACCTAATAGGGTTAGCAGGTAGAAAAAGAACCAAAAGGTGAAGACACACATCTTGTCAGTAGCCACAACATATTATCTCAAGAATCAGACATTGCCAAGGAAAAAGCGAGACATGGGTGCTCACTATGTGGAGAGTCGTATTGACGACATTGTGTTTGCACGCACACTCTTGGATAACAGTTCTTCAATCAACTTACTTTCCTTAGCATTATATCAGAAATTGGAGTTGGGACCACTTCACAAATCTAGAGCTCTACTCCAATTCGCAGATCGTTCAATGAAGAGACCTAAGGGAGAAGTAAAGAATGTTGTTATCTCAATTGAGGGGCAGAACTATCAAGTTGACTTCATCGTCTTGGACATGGAGACCCCCAATCATTGGAGAGAATCTCAGATCATTCTCGGACGACCCTTCCTTAGGACTTCATGTGCAACTTTCGATTATGGTACGAGAATGATGAAGTTCTGTTCTCCATGCGGAGAAGTGAACCTTGAGATGAAGCAAACCAAGTGTCAGCGACCCGATTCAGAGAGTAGCACAGAGTACTCATCTACAGAGGTAGATTGCATAATGATTAGCACCGTTGGGATTTGGGGATAGATTCCTGCAGGACAGAGCGAGACCCTCTCCTCTGGAAAGGAAATAGTGGATGATGCAGTTTTCCAGGTGTTGCCTAATATTGTTAGAGAGCATCTACCTATTCCCATGATGATGTAGAGATCCATCTGGATCTATCAATTCCACTCCCTTCGGAACGATCATGGGACATAGATGATGAGTCAGACACGATTTTGGTCAAATTACCGTATTTCTTTAGCGATCTGACTCCAAATACTTCTGAGTTGGTGGCGAGTACTACACAGTTGAGCCCACCTTTATGCAACACGGAACCAGATTCAGATTCATTTCAGTCAGATTTGCTTGATGACACCACATTGACAGAACTGAAATCACTACCTCCTACACTGAAGTATTCCTTTCTTGTGGGACCCAAAGAGAGATATCATGTTATCATTAACTCAAACTTGGCTTTAGAACAAGAGTCTAGGTTGTTAGACATCTTAGAGAGGAACCACAAAGCAATAGGCTGGACAGTGTAGGATCTCGTGGGGATCAACCCTGCTCTCTGCCCGCACCACATTTTTACTGAGGATAATGTGAGACCTTCCCGTGAGTTCCAGAGGAGACTTAACCCCATCTACGGGAAGTAGTGAAGAAAGAGATTGATAAATGGTGCAAGGTAGGGTTTATATACCCTATTTCTGACTCCAAGTGGGTGGCCCCGCTTCATGTTGTCCTGAAAAAGTCAGGAATTCAAATGGTCACCAACGAGGAGGGGGTAGAGATCGCGACATGAGTACCCACGTCGTGGCATGTCTATGTCGACTACAGACGCTTGAATGCTGCGACCAAGAAAGATCACTTTTCCTTTCCTTTTATTGATTAGATTTTGGAGAGAGTAGCAAGAAAGAGTTCTTTTATTTTCTTGACGGGTACTCAAGCTACAACAAGGCGGCCATAGCCCCTGAGGACCAGTAAAAGATCACATTCACATGTCCAATCGACACTTATACTTTTAGGATCATGCCATTCGGGCTTTGCAATGCCCCGGGCACTTTTCAGCGGTGCATGATCGCCATATTTGCCGAGATGGTGGGAGATTTCCTAGAAGTGTTCATGGATGACTTCTCGGTCCATGGTGATTCCTTTGATACATGTTTAGCGCACTTGTACCAAGTCCTCAAGAGGTGTAGAGAGGTGAATCTGGTACTCTCCTGGGAGAAGAGTCACTTTATGGTGACGGAGGGTATCGTGTTGGGGCATGTCATCTCCAAAAGGGGAATGGTGGTTGACCCCACCAAGGTGGAGGTGATCAAGAAACTCGATCCACCTACCAACGTGAAGTCAGTGAGGTCTTTTCTAGGGTATGTTTGGATTCTATAAGAGATTCATTCAGGATTTTTCAAAGATCACCCGCCCACTGACTATGCTCTTAGGGAAAGACAGAGTTCATTGTAGATCACAGGTGTCTGGAGGCCTTTGAGCTCTTAAAGAGAAATATTTGTGCCTCGCCTATCCTACAAGCTCGTGACTGGTCTCTCCCCTTTGAGATCATGATTGATGCTTCAGATTTCTCTATAGGAGCTGTTTTAGGACAACGACGAGAGGGGATCCCATTTGCGATCCACTACGCGGGCGAAGTATTAGACCATATACAGAAGAATTACACAGTGACTGAAAAGGAAATGCTCGTTGTAGTATGGGCCCTCGAGAAGTTCATGTCGTATATTTTGGGCTCTAAGGTGACAATCTACATTGATCATACAACCATTCGATATTTAATGGAAAAGAAGGACGCGAAGGCGCGTCTTCTTAGGTGGATTTTTCTCCTCCAGGAGTTTGATTTGGAGATAGAAGATAAACCTGGAGTGAAGAATGTTATGGTTGATCACCTTTCTCGGATTGAGCTTAATGATTCTCTTGATTATGAGCTGATTAGAGAGACCTTCCCAGACGAGTCAATTTGTGTTATTGACTCACTCCTGTGGTATGCCAACATGGTGAACTATCTTGTCTCCAAGAAGGTTCCCCATGTTTGGACTAGGAGCAGCATTGATCAACAGAAGTCAGATTGGAGGAGATATCACTGGGACGATCCTTTCCTTTTCTTCGAAGGCCGGATTGTATTTGGAGAACGTGTATCCCTCAGGAGGAGTACGAGAGTGTCCTCACATATTGTCATTCACTTGAGGCTGGAGGACATCATTTGAGGAAGAAAACTGCTCACAAAGTACTTCAATGTGGATTGTATTGGCCAGCATTATTTAGAGATGCCATTGATTTTTTACAGTCGTGCTCGATTTGTCAAAGGATGGGAGAGACAGTTAGACAGAGAGATGAGATGCCCATGCAACCGGTGATTATTTGTGATGCTTTTGATGCATGGGACATAGATTTTATGGGTCCCTTTCCCAACAGCCAAGGACATGAGTACATCTTGTTGGCGGTTGACTATTTATCTAGGTGGGTGGAGGCTATCCCAACACGAACCGCAGACAGCAAGTTTGTATGTAAGTTTGTGAGAGACCATATTATTGCTAGTTTTGGGATGCCAAAAGTTTTTATATCAGATGGGGGTAGCCACTTTGTGAATCGAGATGTGAGATCTTTAGCTAAGGACTATGGATTTGAGCACAGAGTTACTAGTCCTTACCACCCACAGTCCAATGGCATGGCAGAGGTTTCGAATAGAGAGGTAAAGAATATTTTGCAGAAGTTGGTTCGTCTTGATAGGAAGAACTGATCCCAGCTCTTGGACCAAGTTCTGTGGACCTATAAGACATCCTACAAGACACCCTTGGGTACTTCACCATTTAGAATGATCTATGGCAAGCCATGCCATTTGCCATCAGAGCTGATTCACAAATTTGAATGGGCAATTAAGCAGATTAATTGGAGTTGTTACTTAGAAAAGCTTTGTCGAGACTTGAACATGAACGAGCTCGGGGAAATCTGAAACAGGGCATATGACAACAGTTTGATTTATAAGGACAAAGTAAAGAGATGGCATGATCAACACATTAGGTGCAAAGACTTTGTCCCTGGGCAAAAGGTATGGTTGTTTAATGCCAGGTTGAAGATGTTCCATGGGAAGCTCAAATCGAAATGGACGGGTCCCTTTGTTGTTAAGAAAGTGCACGGGAATGGAAGTGTAGAGATAGCTGATCTCACAGATGGTGCACAATCTCATGTGGTGAATGGACAACTGTTGAAGCATTTTGTAGATTCTAAAGAGCAGTTAGTCCGAAATCGAGGTCATTAACTTCATGCATTGTGAGCACAGAGCATATACATCATATTATTCTTCATGAAGATGCATCATCAAGATTCAGCAGCTCAAAAGATTCATTCCTCTTGTACATTCTCGCTTCTCTGTATATTCTCCAGATCACATCAGTTCTCACAGTTACTCCTGTCCTACACTTAGGTTGACTAGAGCCTAAGTATAGGGGGACTGATGCCCACCATATGTATATACTCATCCATTTCTCCTCTTGACCTCGTCCGCCCCATTTTTGCTCTTCTTCTGCACTTAGGCTGACCAGAACCTAAGTATAGGGGGGTGGATCGACTTCTTTACTTTTTGTTATTTTTGTTATCCTATGCTTAGCATGAGCTATGTCTTTTTCTCTCTTCTTGTGCTATGAGGAAATAACACATGCTAAGTATAGGGGGACGTGTATATATTACATATATACTTTACCCATAGCTCGTACTTTCATGTATTTTTGTATATATTATACAATAATTATGGGTTGGGTGAAATTGGTAAAAATAGTCTTTTTCAAACAAAACTTAAAAAAACTTAAAAAAACTTAAATTTTCCCTCTCTTTTCTTACCTTATCTGCTTTAAAAACACGTGTCCTTTCTTATTTACCTTTCTTTTTCAGAAAAAACTCTCTTATTTCCTTATCTGATTAAAAAAAAGTGTCTTTTTCAAAAAAAATCTTAAAAAGCAAAAAACCTTTTCAAAAAAACATCTTCTTTCTTTTCCTTTGTTTTTCAAAAAATAAATACAAAAAATATAAAAACTTAACTAATAAGTTGGTTTGGTTCATGACACTTACACTTTCACACAAGACTAGTGATGTGCAAGAACACTTGATTTATGAGGTCTTGAGATGTTGGGTTAATCAGTCTTAGTCATTAGCGCCTTTAACTTAATTATTCACATTTCCCTAGTTTCAAAGATTTGTGTGCTGTATGATCAGCACCTCACATACACGACTGCAGTTATGATGAGATGAGTTGAAATTTCACTTGAGGATCTGAGATGAGCAATTTGATTTTGGACCTGATTTGATAATACTCGAGGATGGGATAAAATCAATGAAGGCTTCATGAAACCTGAGTGTCAGCGCCTTTAGCCAGTATAAGAACATGGTTCTTGTACTATCTCTTAACATTTACCTCAGTGTCAGAGTGTGATAAAATAAAAAAACGTTGATCAGTGTGTGCCAACTCTCGGTAAAAGCAGTGGAGCTAGCCAAAAATAAAGCAAAGAAATATTAATGTTGAAATAAGCTCTCTTTCCATAAAGTCAATTATCAAAAGAGCTTTCACCAAAGACGAGCGCTCCCAAACATTTCAAAGTGTCCACTTGGACCACCACTATTAGGACCAGGAGTTGGGCTTGCACCAAAAAAGGGTTCTGCATTGTAAATGCGACAAGTCTGGGTGTAGAATGTACGATAGGTACTCAAAAAAGGCACACCTCAGTGTACTGCCAGGAAAACAAGTGCAGACGATTCCAACTTCTCTTGACGGACGCACTGATCAACACCAAAAATATGCGTTGAGTAATAAGACACTTGAGAGAATACTTGTTCCAATGAGAGGGAGATAAGAAATGACACAATCCTATGCCCTCCTTCAGCTGGCCATCATCTACACTTTCAAGTCTGACAACTAAAGAGATGGTGGATTGGATGCAAGAAATGGTATATTCCCTAGTGTTGAGGATTGGGTTCTTAGGAGAGTCTCTTAGACTGGAACCTTGGGTGACGTTTCGACTCTACTCCTGTAACTGCAGTCAACAGTTAAATCATATCCCTACTATATATGTAGAGAGAGAGAGAGTCTAATGAATAGGGAAATTGGATACCTTTTGACTAGAGCTTGGTTCAGCATTGAATTTTAGGATCTCTAAAATCGAGAATTCTTGAACGGATAAAGTCTTGTATTTACATGAACAGTCAGGGGTTATTCCAACTTATTCTTTTTTTATTTGCTCGAGGACTAGCAAAGTTTAAGTATATGGGGGTGATGAATCCGCAATTCATCATCTCAATATATTAATCTTAGCAAAATCCCTGAGTAAAATCTCAAATAAATATCCATAAAATCAACAAATTAACAAAATGACTCTTGTAAATAAAATACACTAATTATTATATATTATATTGTATAAAATAAATTAACAATAAAAGCTGCAAATTTAAAGGAGTTTTTCACCCGTAAATAGCCCAAAAATTCATGTATTTTTAATAATTTCATTTCAACTCCTTTTTTGCTAATTCTTTCTCTGACTTGTTTATAAAAATGTATATAAAATATAAAAATACAAAATAAATTCCACCTTAAATAAATACTCCTAGATCCCAAAGAGAAAAGGCCGTAAAGTTCAACTTCATGGCCAAATTCCCGCTCCGTATGAACTCAAAATTCACCAAACTCACTTTTAAAGTTCAAGTTAGAAAATTATCCATCCAACGGAAGTGGTTTCACTAAAATTGAAGCTCGTTTGTAAAATATGAGTTTTAGGAACTAGGTGTACATTGTATGCAATGTAAATATTCATTCTTTCTTCATTTTTTTATTTTTTTAATTACTAAAAAATATAAAAAAATCATTGTTGTGTTGTATTTTATTTCTAGTATTTTATTGTATTTTTCTGTTGTAAATATTTCTTATTAAAAATATAAAAAAATCAAAATTAGAAAAGTAAAAAAACATGTACATATGATTTGTCTTATTTTGTAAATTCTCCACTCTTTTTCTTCTCTTTATTTTATTGTATTTTAGTAGCCTACTTTATTTTACTATTTAATATTTGTTTAATTTCTATTCTCTACAATAACCACCCATTCAACTCCATTATTCCACCATTTCTCTAACTTCTAATTCAACTCCATCATTTTATTAACCTCCCCTCCACCACTTTCACAACTTCTCATTTTTCCTCTTTATATACATTTCATCCCCCTCAATTTGCACTTGATCCATCTTTATGTGAGGAGAGCCTAGCTCCCAGAGTTGAATCGGTGACAGCGACCAACCGCGGTCGAGCGACGACAACCCTCTCTGGTGAGATCTGTTGGCTTCTTGGCCTACATCACAACCGCAATCACGCGTTGCTCGAGCTCATCGCTCGCTGACAATTCGAGCGAAGACAATGCTTATCGTAAGCACACCATAGGCATCCGCGTTTAACGTAGGTAAGTTCTCTTTTTATCATTCGACATCGTTTATATTTTTGCATTTTTTTATCACGCCACATTACCACTATCATAGCTCCATTTATTCTACTTCATCATCTTTACCACCATCACCACATCATATTTTTTTCCACATCATTTGCATTCCCTGTTTAACAACAAAAAATATATAAAAAATTAAAATTTTAAAAAACACAGCAGTAAAAAAATCAAAATAATAAAAAAAATTAAAAAACACAATAGTGGTGGGCAACACCCACCACCGCCTGTCACAGCCGGAGCCGCTCACCCAACGGCCGCCACCTCCACATCTATAGCCGCCGCCATCGAGCTCCATCTCATCCAGCGGTGGCTCCGCCTCCACCACTGCAGTGTGCGCCGCTGTACTCCTCCTCCGCCGGCATCGCGGCCCCTCCGGTATGCCAGCCACCACCAGCGGCCCCCGCTCCTCCAGCGCATGGCCATCCCGACGGAAGCCCCGTGCGCCACCGCATGGCACCGGCTTTACCTCGTCGTCCTCCACCCCGCTCCGTCCAATGTCGTGTGCCCCCCTTCGCATCTCGACCGCCTGCAACAAACGAAGATGAAGGTGGATTCCTTTTTTATTTTTTTATTAGAGTCATACGTGCATTGTTAAGGGTTCTACTTGGGCTCATCAAGATGACATTTGAACATAGCCTAGTGGACTTGAAGAATTAAGTCACTATGAACCAGAAAAGTCTTAACCCCAAATCCTATAAAGTTCCTCTAAAGTTAAGTGGATTAAGGTCTTAACCAAGCTTTATTTTTCAATTTAATAACAGACTAGTTTAAATGTCAACTATAATTCAGAAGAATGTACAAGCAAGAATGTACAAAAACTCTTTTTGAAAACTTTTTCAAAAATATGCAAATTTTTATGAAAAAAATTTGAATGCAAGGAAGAAGGAAAAGTTTTGCAAATTATTTTTGCAAACATTTACAAACAAAATTTTGCAAACTTTTAGTTTCCAAATATTTTAAAAATTTAGTAATATATACATAATTTTGATACAAAAATATTTACAAAAATTTTACAATCAACACATTTTTACAAAGTTTGTACACAAATAGTTTTTACAAAAAGGTATTTACAAACATTTATTTACACGATTTTTTTTTAATTTTTTTGCGATTTTTAGTTTTGTGATTTTTAGCCTTATTAATACAATCACACAAAGTATGAGTTATAGCTGAAGTATATATGCAATATATACGACACCCCCTATACTTAGGTCGAATGATGTCCTCAATGTGTTCAAATAGAGATGAAAGGAAGTATAACTCGTGCTGAGTATTGGGAAGTGAAAAGCTATACTACAACGTCGAATAAAAGAATGTAATGAATAGAGATTGGTGAACCCCCTTATACTTAGGATCAAGTAATCCTAAGTATAGAAGGTTGCATACAAGGGGAAAACCGTAGGTTAGGATGTACATGTACTACCTCCCCTCTTCTTATGGTAAAATATCCCTAAGTATAGGCAACAAAACATAGGTAATAAAATCAAATAAATAATTATTGGTCTGATACCCCTACACTTAGGGTAAATCACACCCAAAGTATAGCATAATCAAAAGATGAAGATAAGGTATTATACAAAAGAATGAATGATATGGACAATATGGATCTATACAACTACGAAGGAGAAGTGATAATCGGGCATGAGATGCAAATGATGTGAGTCGAAGACCACATATCATGCAAAATGAATAGGGACGACATCAACGATAAACGGATCATGATCAATATATGGCTTCAGGCGCTGACCGTTAACCCGAAAGGTGGAATTAGATGACAACTCAGATATGTTGTTGCTTCCGTTGTCATGCACCTTTCTGACCAAGTACGGTCCCTTCCATTTGCTTTGTAATTTTCGTAGAAATAATTTCAACCTAGCATCAAGTAGCCATACTCTCTGGTTCGGCTCAAACTATTTATGCCATATATGAGAATCATACCATATCTTCACTATATCCTTATATTGTAGGCTACTCGAAAAGGTTGTGTCTCTCTACTCTTTAGGGCTGCCAATTCTGCTTTTCTCTGATCTCCTACACTCTTGGGATCCAATAAGAACTCAGTGACTTCCCAAAGTGACTTGTGCTTGATTTCCACAGGTAAATGGCATGATTTGCCATAAACGAGATGAAAATGAGATGTGGCCAAATGTGTCTTGAAGGAAGTCCTATAGGCCTACAAGATCGAGTCCAAAAGCTGTGACCAATCATTTCGATCTGGACGAACAACCTTCCTCAATGTAGTCTTGATCTCCCTGTTTGATACTTCCGTAAGACCATTGGTCTGAGGGTGATAAAAAGTGGTAAGTCGATGGTCAATGCTGAATTTGGTAGCAATGGCCTTTACCTTGTCGTTCATAAAGTGAGCCCCCTATCAGATATCAAAACTCTAGGTATCCCAAACTGTGAAATGACATTTTCCTCAAAAATATGCATACGATCTTAGCATCTGTGGCTCAGGTGGGGGTGCCCTCAACCCAACGACTCACATAATCTACAACAAACAGAATGTACTCAAATCCCTAACTCTTAGGGAATGGATCCATGAAATCGATGCCCCCATGCGTCAAAAACCTCACAGAAGTGAATGGGTTGCATCGGCATCATATCACGTTGTTCACAAGTGCCCATCCTCTGACAGCCATTGCACCTCTTCATGAATTCATCATAATACTTGAAGAGGGTAGGCCACCATAGGTCGGATTGGAGAAATTTCTGTGCTGACCATCTCCCAGAATGATATCCTCCTACCTCAAGCTTGTGGAAGTAAGTGAGGAAATTATGGTGCTCCTCCTTAGGAATGCACCGATGCCAGATACTATCCCCCCTTCATGATAAAGGGTGGGATCCTCCCAATGGTATGACTTAGCCTTCGTAAGGAAGGTCTCAAGTTGCTACCTCGGCCAACCTTTTGGAACTTTCTTGGCGACAAGATAGTTCCCAATGTTAGTGTACCATGGAATCGAGGTGATATCAAGAATCACCTTGTCTGGGAAGGTCTCTATGATAGGTGCGATCAGAATTCTCAAGGTTCTATGAACATGAGAGGTGATCCGCCACCACATTCTTGACTTCAAGTTTATCCTTAATCTCTATGTCAAACTCCTGGAGTAGAAGGATCCATATAGTCAATCTGTCTATGGCATTCTTCTTTGCCATGAGATATCGGATGGTAGTGTGATATGTAAATATGGTCATTCTAGATCCAAGAATGTAAGATCTGAACTTATCCAAAGCAAACACTATGGGTAGCATCTCCTTCTCAGTCACGGTATAATTCCAATGAGCGGCATCCAAAGTTCGGCTACCATAGTGAATGGCAAAAGCTAATCCATCCCTCCTTTGTCCTAGCACAACCCCTATGGCAAAATCAGAAGCATCCATCATGATCTCGAATGGGAGAGATCAATCAGGTGCCTGAAGGACAAGAGCCTCGAAAACTAATCCCTTGAGAGTCTCAAATGATGCTAGACACTTATCAACTACAATGAGCTTGGTGTCTTTGGTCAACAAATCAGTAAGCGGTCGGGGCAATACGGCTAAAATCCAGAATGAATCATCAGTAGAAACCGACATGCCCTAGAAAAGACCGCAAATGTCGCAGATTGGACGATGGATTGAGTTTCTTGATGATATCCACCTTGACTGGATCGACCTCCATGCCCCTGTTTGAGATGATATGACCAAGCATCGTCCCCTGAGTCATCATAAAATGACTCTTCTCCCCCAAAAAAGGTTGACCTCTATGCAACGCTGAAGTACACAGTCTAGGCAGTCAAAACAAGCATCGAACCCAACGCCATAGACCGAAAAGTTATCCATGAAGACCTCTAAACAGTCACCCACCATGTCCGAAAATATGGAAAGCATGGGAATGTAGCCAAAGCATTACATAAACCAAAGGGCATCCGTCTAAAAGCATACATACCAAACAGACAGGTGGATGTCATTTTCTCCTGGTCTTCGGGCGTTATGGCCACCTGATTGTACCCCGAGTACCCATCAAGAAAACAATAATGACTCGTCCCATCTAGCATCTTGATAATCTGATCAATAAATGGCACTGGGAAATGATCCTTCTTGGTGGCTTGCTTCAATCGTCTATAGTCCACACAGACCATCCAAGAAGTGGGTACTAGGGTAGCTATCTCTTCTCCAAACTCACTCAAAACTGTAGTGATACCCGTCTTCTTGGGTACCACAGTAATGGACTAACCCACTTGGAGTTGGAGACGGGATAGATAAAATCGACGCTCCGCCACTTCCATATTTCCTTTTTGATCACATCTCGTAGATTCGTGTTCAGCCATCGCTGGAACTCACACGATGGCTTGGCGTCCTCTTTGAGATAAATGTGGTGGGAGCACAAGACTGGACTTATCCCTTGGAGATCAGCTACACTCCATCAAATCACCTTGCGGTTTCTTTCAAGAACCTCCATCAAACGAGATTCTTGATCTTTAGTCAAATCTGCTGAGATAATGACTGGGAATATATCTGGCTCACCCACAAGTAATATGTACTTCATGCTCTGTGGCAAGGTATTCAATTCTAGACAAATGGGAGCTGGTAAATCTGGCTTCTCAAATGTCTGAGTGAAGGCTACCAGATCTGCATGTGAGAACTCTCGCTGTAGTGGTGAATCTGACGAAGATGACCCTACTGATGTATCTGTTATCTGATCAGGCTCGCTCTTTGTCCTAGATGTCAGCTCGGTAGACATAAGACATAGTAAATAATCATTGAACTCCTGCCAATCAAAATCAATGTCTATGTCTGAGGGATCTGAATCTGAAGCACAAGAAATAAAATCCACCTCACGGTTATCAGTCTCAAAGGTGTCCTATGCCATGAGTGTGCTCTCTGAACTCTCATCTACCATGATATGTAGATCCACAGTGTCTGTAGGTGTGATAAGAGCTCGTGATGCTGTATCTACCCAAACTGCTTCATCGTCTGTAATCACAAAGTCGCACTCCTAATAGACGTCTCGCTCTGTATCTATCATCTTCTCTAAGTCGCTCATCTACTCTGAGAAGGCCGAATCTCTCACTATGGTATCCTTGATCGTCTCTATTTGTACACTTTCGCCCTCGAAGCGAAAGTATACCTTTCTACTATCATGATTGGACACTGCCTTGGCTGTGGCCAATAAGGGTTGTCCTACAATGATGGGGGTATCTATCACAGATTCAGGGATCTCCATGTCCAATACAACGATGTCCACGGGGAGTTTCAGGCCCTGAGTTTCAGGGATCCTTGAGTAACCCCTTCGGCCTCTTGATAGATCTATCAGTAAACTGAAGGATTGTCCTACTGATGAATCTCCATTTCATCACCTTTATTCTATCATTTTGGCCTCAAAAACCCCAGCAAATGCATGTAAAGAGCATTTACATAATAGCATTCATCATTCATTGTATTAGTTATACATTAAATGAGGTGTTTAATGCCAAAACTATAGAATAAAGAGAAGAAAAGAAAAAGGAATAAAATATTGCAGATATTTTATGACCCGAACCCTGAGACCAAGGCCAGCATGGAATTGGTCGACAAGGAATAAAGTAGGGGGAGATAAGGGCCAATGTACAATAAATACCTCATTTATTCATGCATTTATTTATGCATTTTTGACACCTATTTTGTACATAATTATTTATTCATCAAATAAAGAAACTTTGTTAATGAAAGTTGTAGATAATAATGTAAATAAAAATACAAAATTGAGTTTGTGTAAAAATAATACTCAGTGTACATTTTATACACAAAATAAAAAGCCAAAATCTCAACTTCACAGACCCATATCTTGCAAATAAAAACTCCAAATCACCCAAACTCACCTTTAATTGTATATAGCTTTCCAAGAACTATTTAATAAAATTGGTTTCATAATTTTTGGAGTCCATCTGCAAAAGTTAGATTTTTGGCCCCCATTGTGCAGCCTGCCTGATTAAAATATTCAATATATTCCTTGTTTATTATTTTTAGAATTTTGTAAATAATGTATATAATACATGTATATTCTGAAATTAGAATAAAACTAAAAAGGATTAATAAAATAAAATAAGCCTATGCAAGTTAATAGGCAAAATACCTATGATCAAGTATGTACATAAATTAATGGGAAAATATTCTTTAATCATTTTTTTATTTTATATTTTTATAATAATGTAAATATTACATAATATATTAAAAATACAAATCCAAAATAAAAACCAAGAAAATACATTAAAATAAATAAAGTATACATAATATATAGGTAAAATACCTATAAGTATAACTACATATACATATACCTATTTATTTAAAAATATAAATAAATTCATAAAAATTAAATAAAAATATATTTATACTCATAAAAACAAGTTATAAATTTATAAAATAATAAAATAAAATAATAAAATAAAAATAAACAAAATAAAAATAAATACATAAAAACATACTTATAAATACATTATTAAAACAAACTCGTAATAAAACACTTCAAAAAAATAAATAAAAATCATAAATAAATACTACATTAATTAATAAACATTTTTTGTTTTATAAATAAATTCTAATTAATTCATTTGCTATGTGTAATAAATGGGTCAAGATCGGTCTGACGTGGGCCAATCAGAGGCTAGGGACTGTTGACCTCTGGTCAACTCCCCCCTGCGCCTCTGACTCCCGTCAGAACCATCAAGTCCCCTGTTTTCCTCCCTTTTTCCCGCTCGACTCGTCCATCGTTGGCCGTCGATGTCTTCTAATAAAATGATCTCCGATCATTGTACATCACCGCCACCAACCCAGATCGACCCTCTAACCTGCCGATTTTTCGTGGTGCCCCGGTCAATAAGGGTCCATACCCATGTCTATAAATAAATCCTTCGTCCACCTCTCCCATTTTGGTCTCCCTTCGGTCGCTTTCCACCCTCAATTCCAGCCCGTGGAGGATCTTCGTGACAGGAGGGTGCTCCTGGCAGTCTCAGACGGTCGGAGGAGTCGAAGGAAGTGCCCACGGCCGCCGGTCGCCGGAGGTCCTGCTCCCTGGTCGACCACCAGGTATAAGAGCTATTTTATCTCGTTTTGTAGGTTAGTTGTAGTTTCTAGTCTTTAATCCAGTCTTTAGAGTAATTAGAAGGACCTTAGGTGCTCGATTAGACCCAGATCGAAGTTCGCCGGAGTTCATCTCCGGCGAACCTCTCTACTCTGATCCACGCACGATCAAACCCCCCATGCACCTCATTTCATTTCCCTACGCGTTCTACGCTTAGCCCACGCATCAGATCATCCAGAGCTCCTCCAGCTCTGCGAATCAAGGTCCATCTCCTCCGCTTCACCGGACCTCGCCACCCCCGGTCATTCCTTATCCCTTTAGCCCTAACCCCTGGTCGAGGAAGACCCCCTCGAGCCCCTCATTCTTTTGGTGCAGGTTAGAAGCTGAACGGAGTCCCCTGGGGCTCGATTCAATCACCTACAAGGTTCCAGGACCCCCGTTTCTTCTCCGAGCTCGTTCAACCGATCTAGGGGGTCCTGGACCTTCTGGAGTCCCTCGGACGGTGCGCGCCACCTCGCCGGACGTCTGGAACCCATCGTCAGCAACCTGGAGCATCTGGAGGCGAAGAAATCAAAGATCGAAGCCAGGGAAGCCAGCTGTTCTTCCATGTTCTTCGTGAGCAGCAGTCACCGTCGGATGAAGGAGTCGGCCCCAGATCTAATCCGGGCTGTCCATGTATCAGATACCTCGGCTGTTTGATCAGACTTCAGATGCAATCTCAGCCGCAGATCGTCGAATGGGTATCGGGCTTCGAGGGCTCGACACGTTGATAAGTGGCACGCCCATCGCCGTCCATTTGCGCGCCTTTGGGGGTAAATTTCGAACATATCCCCCCGCCTTTTTGTATTTATAGTTTAATGCCAAAAATAAAGTGCCACATTGTAAATAAATTGTATTATTTTCAGTATGCTCCCTAGAGTCTTTAGATTTGCAAATTGGTCCCTCCGCGCCTCACGTGCAGTCCCACGTGACGCGCGTGATTTTTACACTTAAACCCTGGCGGATTTTGTTAATTGTGAAATGGCCCCAAAAATAAAAATAATGGTTTATTTCTGTGGTAATTTTTGCATGGATGCCCCTGAGAAGAATTTTATTTGCAAAATTGCCCCTACTAGGCCATGTATCTTTGTATGCTTTGTCCATTTATTTCATGCCTCAATTAAACTTGAAAAATTTTGCAAAAATGGATATAAGCTCCTGTTTGTTTGTTCTTGAACGCTATATTTTTAGTTTTTAATTTTGTTGCATATTTGCATTTACTAAAAATCAAAAACATGCATTTTATTTACTGTCTAACTTATAAAATACCAAAAATATTAAACCACCTTGAAAAATTCCAAAAATATTACCTATTGTCTATCTTGTCATGTTTTAGTGTTAGTCCAAAAATCATTAAAAATTTCAAAAGAAAAACCTTAAAAATTCAAAAATACTCCAAAACTTCTAAAAAATATAAAAAATTGTAGAAAACCATAAAAATTGCAAACTCAACTCCTGTAGGTCCTATAATTCATTTTCTTTCTTTTAAAAATGTTTTGGAAATTTTTTGTGGATGTATGATAATTTTAATTACCATTTCACCCCCAGCCAGTAGCTACTCCACTGTTTTGTGTTATTTTAGTCTTTAAAAATACCAAAAAACTATTGAAAAAGACCCAAAAATCACAAAAACAGTAACAAATCATAAAAATACCAAAAAGACTTTATTTCTGATTTTTTTGACTATTTTTATATATTTTTATAAATATTGTAGCACTCCTCTCTCCCCTTTATATATATATATTCCCCTATTGAAAAAAAGAAAATTAATATATATATATATATATCTATATATAAATATATATATTTATTAATGTCTAAAATTCTAAAATTAAATTAAAAAAAATATTTATATATATATATATATATCTAATGTACGTATTATATGCTATATACTCACCCTCTATCGGTATATATATATTTATAAATTTATATTCTATAAATTATAGATATTGCCTAATTATATTATTAAAAAAATTAATTAATTAAATAAATATATATAAAGATAAAAACCCACAAAAATAGGCTTCACACATGGATGACTCTATGGTACATGCACATCATAGGCTTATGCATTTTTGTATTGCTCTCTGTGGTTCGACCTCTACATGCTTGTTCACTATACATTTTATGGTAGAGTAATAAATATTAATTCACATTTTTGGACTTAATTCATTCATTCTTTTATTGTGGGTTAATGGCTGATCAACATGGGTATTCTACGAGCGGTCGCCTCAGCGACAACATATTTATATTATTCATTGTGACCCTTGTAGAATTGCTCAGTTTTCAGATGGCGTTGTTGCCGGGGAGCAATGAGCATAGCCTAATTTGTTTTGTCATTCTTGTGTAAAATATTTTTTTTGGATTCATCATTGATTTTGTGAGCAGCTAGGTCTAATGTAATTAATCACCATGCTTCATTGATTTATTTATTTATTGTGATTAATTTATATCTACTTTATTTGAATGATTGAGCTTTACTAATTAAATCTTTTTGTGACTTTGATGCAAGGGCCCGTCACGCGAGGATGGCTTCTTAGGGAGCCAAGTGACGAATCCGGAAATGCCGCTTTTAAGAATGTGTTTTTATCGTGTTGTGCGTTGTAGGCGGCAATCGGAAACGGTCAAGAAAATACCACAAATAATTTATTCAATTTTTAATTTCGTGGTTTTATGTTTATTTTACTTGGGCAAGTCCCAAGGTCGATCACAAGGAGGCAAAGGAACAACCTAGAATTAAGTCTATCAAAGTTCGTGTTCGGTTTTCGAAGCGGTCTTTTTTTTTGGAATTTTTCAATGAATTAGGGGTGCACGTGCAAATTTGGCCTTATTTTAGGGACTAAAATGTAAATAACGATCAAATGATGTCCAAAAAATACGAAACTTGGCCACAATGTAAATTATAATGAAATGGATGCACTGTAATTTTTTTGGAATTTTTGGATGCAATATGAATTTTTTTATGGATTTTTAAATGCAAGTCAAATGATTTTTAATATTTAATTTTAATAAATAGCAAACCTACTTATTTTCAAGGATCAAAATTATCTGAGATCTATCACTAGGTGACGGATCTCAGAAAAATCCTAAACCTCGAAAATGTGGGGTTTAATACCTATTAAAAATGAAATACTAAAATGTGCTAAATGATTTTTACAGGATAAAATATGCATGCAAATGCAAATCTTTTTGGGCAAAATAATAAGAATAATTAACTCTACAAGATGTGATTTTTCGGGAATTTTTAGAGCCACGGTTAATGAACTATCAATTTCAGAGCAAGAATTGGGTAAAATATGCAATTTTCCACAAAATAATTATTTATTAATTAACCATCAATCACAAAATTACCCACAAGATGTCAAATAGTAGAGAATTAATTAACGAACATCATGCTATTTTTAGATTCATAAAATAAGTAGAGAGAAGGTTCAAAACTAAGGGGAAACACGGGGGTACAGATGCAATAAAAATAAAATAAATAAATAAAGCAAACTGCAGTGGGGGACTTAAGTGTAATTACCAAAACCAGGGGGGGTACTTCTGCAAAATCACCAGAGGGCACGTGCACCGCACGTGCCTCTGGTCGGCGGGGACTGGAATGCAAATAGAGGGAGCTCCGGGGGTCTTGGAGATAACCCCGCGGTCACGTGCGGGGCACGTGACCCGGGGGCTGACGTGTGCTGACGTCGACCCCCCACGCACGTGCGCCTCACGTGTGGGGGTCTCGGGCCTCGAGCCCGGCGGTGGCTGTGGCGGTGGCATGTGATGGCCGGTGGCGTGGTGGCGATGCGGTGGCGGCGTAGCGAGGCGGTGCAGGTGGAGGAGAAGACGGAGTGGCGGGGGTCCGGCGGTGGCGTGTCGGCGGAGAAGATGTGGTGGAGCTGGAGTGGCTCGGTGAGGGTGCCTCGGCGGATGCGTGGCTGAGGCACAGAGCTCCGGTGGCGTGGGAGTGCTGCTGGAGGAGCTCCAGGCGGTTGTTGAAATGGGTTGTCGGAGAAGACGAAGATGCGGCGGAGCGAGAGGTTGATGGCGAGGCGGAGGAACCGTTGTCGAGGCGGAGTTGGATTGTGGTGGCGGCGAAGGAGATGATGTGGCCGACACACGGCCGTGGGGCGTCGGGGGCGCAGCAGCGGCTACGGAGGAGTCGGTGGTGGCGACTGATGGCGGAGCGATGGCGTCGAGGTGGTGGTGATGACCGAGTCGTGGCCGAAGCGTGGAGGATGACGGTGGTGGTCGACAGCGTAGGGCGGAGAGCGGAAGAGAGAGATAGAGGGAGAGGGAGAGAGAGAGGGAAAGAGGGTATACCTGCAGGAGGTTGGCTCGACGGCGTTGGCGAGGCCGGAGCGAGCAGCGGCGCTCGAGGGGCGGAGCTGCGACGAGGCGGAGACCTCGGATCACGCCGATGGAGGGGCTCGCCGGTCCTGTCACTATCGGAGAAGAGGTTTGAAGGGATTAAACGGCGGATGCAGTGCGACGTCGGAGGGGGCTGCGGTTAAATAGGTGGAGAGGGTGCCGGAGATGGAAGGTCCTGGGTGACGCGATTTGATGGCGGCGGCGAGATTCGAGGGAGATCGGGGGCGGCGAGGGGATTGATCTGATGGAGATGCGCGGCGGTCGGAGCGGGATATGGTGGCGCGAGATTCGCGGCGGAGGCGGAGGTCCCGATTGGGAAGGGGGTGACCTGGGAAGGAGATGGCCAGCGGCCGTCCGATCGGGGCGGGATCGGACGGCCAATGGTGTGACACGTGGCGCAAGAGGGAGCGGTGGAGAGAGGGTGCACGTGCGGAGCACGTGCCCTGGAGGCACGTGCGACGCACGTGCGTCCTTTTTTTTATTTTATTTTATTTTTTTTTTATTTTATAAAACGAATATCTAATAATGCAAAAAATGGCTGACACGTGGCGGCCTCTGGGGCTGCCACGTGTCAGCTCCAGAAAATTCGAAATTAAAAACCTTTGTAAAATAGATAAAAAATAGTAAACGACCTCGGATTGAAAAAGTTTCTTCACGAAAATTGCTCGTCTCGATGAGATCTACAACTTTCATGAAGTCATCAAAACCAAAATCGGTCAAATGTAAAAAGTGAATTTTTGGGGTATCCTATGTACATAGAATACCTTGATTTTTTGGGTTTTATAATTTTTTTGTCATTTTTAAACAAGATAAAAATCCGGAAAAATATGGAAAAATCAAAGATAAATAAAAGACACTTAATTCTAATTTTTTGGATTTTTATTGATTAAGAAAATATATACATAAAATACAAGGTCAAAACCGCGAAAATGTACAATGTACAAAAGAGACCCAAAACCCAACTTTCACATATGAGCTCCGATTCACTTGAACTTGGTCTTGTTTTGAAGGTAATTGAATGTACATTAATTCAAAAGTGAGTAGGATTCAATCGGACACTGGATGTGGGAGATATGTGGCTTTTAGTCCGAAAATCCTGAAATTAGGGTTGGGGTTTTTGGTCCACTTATTTGGGTTAGTTATTTTTTGTATTTTTCCTTTATTCTTGTTAGTGATATGTACACAGTGGAAGTGGTTTTGAGTTATTCGGAGTTAGCATGAATGAGTTAAAAATCTGGGAAGTTAGGCTTATTTACAGGTCAATTTGGCTTGGATTTTTGGCTTCTTATTTTGTGCAGATTTTTGTGCTAAAATGCAATTCTTATGAAATCATGCATGAATGCTAATTATGCAAAATAGATGCCAGAATGCTGTTGATTTTTAGGGATTTGAGCTTAATAAATGAGATTTAGAGTGATGAATACGAGATTCATCATCCCCCTATACTTAAACCATGCTCGTCCCTGAGCATCAAAAGAAATGCCATGAGGTGAAATGAGATTGGGTTCCAAACCAAGACCATGAGCTGAAGGTGAAAGTGAACCTAAACTCAACCTTTGGATTATTTGTGTGTCGGAACTTCTGTGAGACTTAGAATTTTAAAATCAACAGCCCTCAAGTTCTACACATCATTGCTACAGTTTCGGCTCAGAAGTCATCTTAGATCAATTATCTTCCCAAAGTATACTCTTTGAACATTGAATAACCGACTCTTGTGTGTGAAATATTTTAGCTCTTCCCACCCAGAATGCCGGACTACTGCGCCAGCCTCCTCTCCAATAACTCGTCCTCGGGGAGTCAGGTATTTCCTTCTAAGGTCTGTCGCGCTGTGTTCACAATCGAATTGGGGGGAGAAGATAGAAGAATGAGAAAAGAACTGGAGGGTGGCCAGTGTAGTCACCTCTCCTTGTGAAGATGGCCAGTGTAGCCGAGTCTCCACCAAGATCTGTAGGTTTCTGGAAGCTTGGACCTTTTTGGTCAGATTTTATTTGGTAGTTGCTTCTTTGTATTTGGAATTTTTGGTGGTTCTGCTTGGATCTTGTTGTGCCCCTACGGATATAGAATCTTTTGTTTCCGTACATTTTTTGGGGTCTTAGAAAAAATTGTGCCCAGCCGTCCATCCCTTTTCCGAAGCTTTATTTCAACCCGTACTCCGGTCTTTAGATTTCCACGCTACCAGAAAAGAAATTTACACAGTCTTCCAACATCCCGTTTGAGTTGAGCTAAGTGCATAGTGCGAGAGTACAAATTAATTCCTTATTCTAGAGTTGTACCCAGAATGAAGAGACCAGGTTAGACACTAAGAGTCAAACGCTGTACATTGTCATGTGGAACTCAAAGAATTAAGTCAAAGACCTGACGACTCTAAAATCCTATTTCTCGGTGAAGTTCCTCTGAAAATTAGGTGGATTAAGGTTAAGTCCAGACCACTCTCGGTTTCGGCTCATAACTCGGTTCAGAACCCAAAGACTTTTCACATATGCAAATGCGATGCTTGATGAAATGCGAGTGTGTGAAATGCAGACACAATTTTTTTGTTTTTGATGATTTTTTTGTTTTTTTTTGTTTTTTTTTGTTGTGTTTTTTTTAATATGCAAAAAAAAAATGAATAAGAAGCCATTTTTCACAAATTTTGGGCAAGGTCAGTGTTAGTGGAAAAAAACATTTTTTTTTGTTTTTTGTTTTTTGTTTTTTGTTTTTTTTTTAATTTTTTTAAGAAAAATCCACCCCGTAAATACATATAGACTTACGCTAAAGTACGAGGTATGGCTAAAATATACAAAGTATATATACAGACCCCCCTATACTTAGCGAGTGCTGTGTCCTCAGAGCACAAGAAGCGTAAAGAAGACATAGCCCGGGCTAAGCGTAAGAAAGTGAAAAAGAAAAAAAGAAAAGGATTTACAAAAATCGCCCCCCTATACTTAGACCGTGAATAGTCTAAGTGTAGAAGAAGAGCGGAAAAGAAAAGAAAAAGAAGTGGCCAGGGTATGTGAATGAGGAGGGTATATACAGGTGGGTGGCGGTTCCCCCTATACTTAGGCTTTGGCAGCCTAAGTATAGAAGAAGGATGGATATGGAGTGAGCGAGATATCGGAATGTGATGAGGAAAATGGTATATACAGATGGCATCGGTACCCCCCCTATACTTAGGCCTTGGCCTAAGTAGAGGAAAAAGCTGTACAAGGGGACCGATGTGGTTTGGAGGGAGGTTGGGTCTGATCTGATATTTCGTCAATGTCCTTGCTCTGTGTGAAATAGATGACCTCAACTTGCACTGTATGTTCTTTGGATGATTCTATGTATGGCTTCAGTAATTGTCCATTCACTGAGAAAGGTTGTGCATCATCTTTGAGTTCTGCAATGTCCACACTTCCATTGGTATGCACATCGATGACAACATAGGGACCCGTCCATTTCGATTTCAGTTTCCCATGAAAGATCTTTAATCGAGCATTAAACAACCAGACTTTCTGCCCAGGGACAAAGGTTTTATCTCGAATGTGTCTATCATGCCATTTCTTGACCTTGTCCTTATAAATCACACTGTTGTCATATGCCCGGTTTCGGATTTCAATTAGCTCATTCAAATTTAGGTCTCGACATAATTTCCCAAGGTGACAACTCCAGTTCAACTTTTTGATTGCCCATTAAGATTTGTGAATCAGTTCAGCAGGAAGATGGCAAGGTTTGCCATAGATCATCCTAAAAGGTGAAGTGCCGAGTGGTGTTTTATAAGCTGTCCTATAGGCCCAAAGAACTTGATCTAACAGTTTTGACCAATCCTTCCTATCTGGACGAACCAACTTTTGAAGTATACTCTTCACTTCTCGATTAGAAACTTCTGCCATGCCATTAGATTGTGGATGATAAGGATTGGCTATTCGATGTTCAAATTTGTACTCCTTAGCCAAAGATCTCATTTCCCTATTCACAAAGTGGCTACCTCCATCAGAGATCAAAACTTTTGGTATCCCGAACCTTGCAATGATATTATCCTTGATAAACTTACAGACGGTTTTGCTGTTTGCGGTTCGGGTCGGAATAGCCTCTACCCATCTAGACAAATAATCAACCGCTAACAAGATGTACTCAAATCCATTGCTATTGGGAAAGGGACCCATAAAATCAATCCCCCATGCATCAAAAACATCACAGAAAATCATTGGTTGCATGGGCATTTCGTCTCTATATCCAACAGTCCCTCCCATCCTTTGACAAATCGGGCAAGACCGTACAAAATCATTAGCATCACGAAATAAGGTCTGCCAGTAAAATCCACATTGGAGTACCTTGTGTGCGGTTCTCTTTCCCGAATGGTGCCCTCCAGCCTCGAGAGTGTGACAATGTGTGAGGACACTCTGGTATTCTTCCTGAGGAATACATCTTCTCCAGACACAATCCGCTCCTTCATAGAAAAGGAAAGGATCGTCCCAATGGTATTTTCTTGAATCCGACTTTAGTTTTTCAATCATTTTCTTTGTCCAACCAGAGGGAACCTTCTTGGAGACAAGATAGTTCACGATGTTGGAATACCATGGGGTTGAATCAATAGTGCAAACAGATTCGTCTGGAAAAGTCTCTTTAATAGGTCCAGTATCAGGATAATCATTTTTCTCAATTCGGGAAAGGTGATCAGCAACAACATTCTTTATCCCAGGTTTATCTTTGATCTCCAAATTAAATTCCTGGATTAACAAAATCCACCTCAAAAGTCGTGCCTTGGCATCTTTCTTATCCATGAGGTATCTAATTGCAGTATGATTCGTGAAAACTGTCACCTTGGAGCCCAATATATATGATCTGAATTTTTCAAGGGCCCAAACAACCGCGAGCATTTCCTTTTCAGTCACTGTATAATTTTTCTGTGCAGGATCCAATACTTTGCTCGCGTAGTGAATCGCATAAGGGATTCCGTCCCGTCTTTGTCCAAGCACAGCTCCGACCGCAAAATCCGATGCATCAGTCATGATCTCAAAGGGAAGAGACCAGTCAGGAGCTTGTAATATCGGCGATTCACAGATTTTCTTTTTCAGGAGCTCGAAGGCCTCAAGACACTTGTGATTTACAATAAACTCTGTGTCTTTTCCTAAGAGCTCAGTCAGAGGGCGGGCGATCTTTGAAAAATCAGGGATAAACCTTCGATAAAATCCAACATGCCCTAGAAAGGACCGCACTGACTTGACGTTGGTTGGTGGCTCAAGTTTCTTAATCGCATCCACCTTGGCAGGGTCGACCTCCATTCCCTTTCTGGAGATGACATGCCCCAACACGATACCCTCAGTCACCATAAAGTGACTTTTCTCCCAGGAGAGTACCAAATTAACCTCCCTGCATCTTTTGAGGACTCGGTCCAAGTGCGCTAAACATGTATCAAATGAATCACCATGGACCGAGAACTCATCCATGAAGACTTCCAGGAAATCACCCACCATTTCGGCAAATACGGCAATCATGCACCGCTGAAATGTGCCTGGGGCATTACAAAGCCCGAATGGCATGCGCTTGAAAGCGTAGGTACCGAAGGGACATGTAAATGTGGTTTTTTCCTGATCCTCGGGAGCAATGGCTACCTGATTGTAGCCAGAGTACCCATCAAGAAAACAGAAGAATGTTTCCCTGCAAGTCTCTCCAAGATTTGATCAATAAATGGCAGTGGAAAGTAATCTTTCTTGGTCGCAGCATTCAGGCGTCTGTAATCGACACAGACACGCCACGACGTGGGTACTCGTGTCGCGATCTCAACCCCTTCCTCGTTGGTGACCATCTGGATTCCCGACTTCTTCGGGACGACATGAAGGGGGGCCACCCACTTGGAGTCAGAGATGGGGTATATGAAACCTGCTTTGCACCATTTCTCTATCTCTTTCTTAACCACTTCCCGAAGATTGGGGTTTAGTCTTCTTTGAAATTCGCGGGAAGGCCTTGCATTATCCTCAACATAAATTTGGTGCGAGCAGAGAGCAGGGTTGATTCCGACGAGATCTGACACAGTCCAACCGATGGCTTTTCGATTTCGCTCAAGGACTTATAGAAGTTTAGATTCTTGATCCATGGTTAAAGATGAGCTAATGATCACAGGGAATTTATCTTTGGGTCCATTGAGAAATGCATACTTCAGGGTGGGAGGGAGAGGTTTCAGCTCTGGCAAATCTGCATCATCAATCAAATCTGGCTGAAGGTCTTTTAAGTCTGGCTCGGTGATTGTTGGTGGTTGATCATTCTGTGAGATGCTAGCCACTGGTCTTGAAGGAAGGTGAGTCGGATCGCAAATGTAGTACGGTAATTCAGCCAAAGCCGCGTCCGACTCGTCATTGAATTTTTCAGAAGAGGGGGGGATGGACCAATCTGAAAGGCGTTCTGTGTCATCAAGATTGTACAGGTGTTCATATTTGTCAGGTAAAAGATCACACACTGTATGGCGCATTGTTGCTTCTTCTGATGCGAGGGTATCCATGTGAAGATCTGGCAGTTGGTCCCAAGGTCCGGTAGTTCTAATCAGATTACACTCAGATGTTTCAGCCTCTTCAGTGGTAGATTCGGAATCGGGTCTTTGCCATTTTGTTTGTCTCATTTCCAAATCCACTTCTCCATCTAGGGAGCGGAATTTCATCATTCCAGTGCCGTAATCGAATACAGCCTTGGCGGTTCGTAAGAATGGTCTTCCCAAAATGATTTGCGACTCTTTCCAATGGTTCGGGGTCTCCATGTCAAGGACGGTGAAGTCCACTTTGTATTCCGTACCCTCAACCATAATGATAACATTTTTCACTTCTCCCTTAGGTCTTTTAGTAGATTTGTCTGCAAATTGGAGTATAGATAGTGATTTCTGAAGAGGTCCTAACTCCAATCGATAATATAAGGCCAAGGGGAGAAGATTGATGGAAGAACCATTGTCAAGAAGTGTACGTGCGAATGCGATACCGCCAATGCGGCTTTCCACATAATGCGCACCCAGATCTCTTTTCTTCCTTGGTAAATGTTGGTTTCTCACGCATTTGGTGGTGGCCACTGTCAGAACATGAGTCTCCACAAATTGGTTTGTTTTCTTTGTGCGGGTCCGGGTAGGAGTACATTTCATTTTCAGGTATTTCTGGAATGCAGGGTTACTGGCCACATATTGATCAAAGGGCACTTTTACGGTGATGTTTTGTTGACAAAATTTTTCCATCACTGGGTCGCTTTGGATAGTTTTCTTTTGTCTTCCCTTCTTAAGCGCATGGGGAAAAGGAATGGAAGTATTTGAGACAGGAGAGAGATATCCAGAATTATAAATAAGAGCATCTTTATTGAATTTGGAGTTCTTATTACAATCATAATGTTCTGGATTATCATTATGTTGCTGAAATAATGACAAAGGTGTTTTCGCAGCAACTAGAGGTTCAAGGTCCTCTTTATTCTCCATAGATGCTTTTCCTTTCCTTCGGGCAGAAATCCTCGGGTATCCTTCGTCTTCATCCTCAGAAGTATCCTCCGGTTGATCTTCTGAGTTATGTTGGTCAGCTTCCTTCGCCCGGTCAGGTACGACCACGGTCCTTCCGCTCCTGAGGGACATGGCATTGATATTGTTAAACGAAAGGGTCTCGTGTTCAGATGTGGAAAAGTCTGAGTAGTATACCTGATTGTTGTGTTGAGATGATTGAGGTTTGTTCAAGCTATTGGGGTTAGCTTGAACTTGAGCGGGAATGGCTGTGACAGGTGCAGTCTGTTCTTCCTTCCAACGGGATAGACGATTAACATATACCCGTAGGTCGTACAGTTCACTCCGGAAGCTGCGAATTTCCTCCAGCATTTGTCTTTGGATATCAATCGAGTCTTCTGGAGGTTTGGATGATCGAGATGCTTGATTTGGAGCTTGATATTGCTGACGATGTTGTTGAGGCTGGGTCTGACGGTCTTGTGGCTGCTGCTGCCTTGAGAACTGATTGTGTTGTGGAGCGGCATTGTATGAGTTGGGTGGACGCTGATATTGCTGACGGTCCCCCAGATTACCCTGTCGGGTATTATCCTGTGTGTACCAAATGCCGTTTATCTCGAAAGTCAGAGGCGTGGCTTCTACGATTGTCTCAGCTGGAGGGGGTGACTGCTGGGAAGGTTGGACGTAGGATTGGTCCTGAGTCCATGGTAGCGGTTGTCCAGAGCCTGGCTGCTCTTGGACATGATGTACATGATAAATTGGTACCGTAGGAGCAGTAGGCATCCCAAGCTTGGACACCTTCTCAGTGAGCTCCTCCATTTGTTTTGGAAATTGAGAGAGTCGGTTGTCGATGTCGTTCACTCTTTTATCCACAATTGTTAATTTGTCTGTGATGATGTTCATGTTGGGCAGCAAGTCCTCTGCTATTTCTGAGACCGTTTGTTTTCCTCCTTTGGCTTGATAGTTGTTCGGTGAATCAGTGTAAGATCTACTAGCAATTTGTGAACGGCTAGTCTCCGCCATTTGTTCCAGTATTTTCCAGACGGTATCAGCTCCTCGGGATGTGTAGTTTCCTCCACAGGCAGCGCTGACAAGACCCTGAGTCCCGTGGTTAAGGCCAGAATAGAGGGACTGGACCAGGATGTTATTATCTAGGTCATGACAGGGACATTTTTGCAGCAGATCTTTGAATCTATCCCATGCCTCACAAAGTGGTTCATTAGGCATTTGAGAGAAGCTAGTGATGCGAGTCCTCATTTGATTGGTTCGACTCAGAGGGTAAAATTTCTTCAAGAAGAGATTCTTGAACCTATCATAGGTGGTCACTGTCACTCCCAAATTTTTCACCCAGTAATCCGCCTTACCCTTCAAGGCGAAGGGTAATGCAGTGAGACGGATATAATCTTGGCTGACTTGTGGGTGCCTCTGATTAGAACAGATTAGCTCCAAATCACGCAGGAATTCATAAGGTTCTTCATCCGAATTTCCATGAAATTGTGGTAATTGATTTATGAAGTGTGGCTTCAGTTCATGGTGAACCTCAGGTTGAGGTGGCTGCAAGTAATTTATGACCCTATACTGCCCGGGATTATATGCAGCTTCCATTGGTGGTTCTCCTTCTGCATTCATTCTTTCCAATTGTTCCCTCATCAGATTTTGCTGTTGCTCAGATGCAGCCAGCCTTGCAAGAATCAGTTGCATTGGATCTTCATTTTGGTCATCTTCGGGATTGTTCCTCCTTGGAGCCATTTGAATGTTCTTCTTTTCACCTTCAGATTGTGAAAAATAGGCGTCAATAGTTTGAAGAGAATTATTTGATGAAAAGTCCAGGGGAAGGTGTCCCTGAACCCAAGGTGGTTCTGAGTAAGAGAGGTTCAGATCATTTGAAAAATTTGTGGTAGTCAGAAAGGGGTTCGCTGAGTCCGAACGGAAATTTCCACAATTTTCCATTCTTGAAATTGAGAGATGTTGATCAAGTCAAACACAATACAAAGGTTGTTTCACCAACTCACACAATGAAGCCGCAAGAGTTCGGCTATTATCTTTTCAATTTTAGTTGGTGATAAATTCAATCTTGCAAACCGTTTAGACGAGCTGTTTAGGTTTGGAGCTGGGCTCTATCCTAGTGTGCGTTACTCTCCTCGCTGCAAGATAAATCAAACAATGTCGGGGTTGCTCTCCCGCAAAAATTCTTGATTTTATGGTTTATTTGAGATCAGATATATTTAGCAGTCCCGATTTTAATGAGGTGATCACTGAGAAATTAGATGAGCATAAATGCACGTCTACCGTCCAGTCCCAATTTCCTTTAAAGTTATGTTATAAAACAAGAGAGAGGAATTCGAGAAAAGCCGATGCACGTAGAAAACTATGATGAATGCTCAGTTAGAAGACTTACAGTGCCTCCTCGCAATCTCCATGTGGGATGCTAGACAGAATTTAAAAATTATTCTATATGATGTGCAAGCCGATGGAAAACCGCACCTAAGCAGAAAGTTCTATTAGCGGGAAGAATTGATTTAATTTTGGCTAAGTTTGAACGATCTATGTGCGTCTCAATTTAAAGTACAGTGTGGCTTAAGATCCTACGAGCACAAGCAAAAATATAAATGCTCTGAGAGCCGTAAGTGCAGGTCTATCCTAGTCGCCACTCAAGTCGGGCCCCACCCTCGCCGGAGAGTGAAACAGGCCACGACACACCACAGAATAAAGTTTAGAGGTCTTGTTACACACGCGAGAGTCCAAACGGACACCGCTGTAAAATTGCAGAAATTAAAAGTGCAGAAATTAAAAACCTAGACTCTACTCTCTCTCACGACTCGACTCGATCTTAAATTAATTGCGGTTTTTGGTGAAGTTGCGTCGGTTATTGAAAACCGCTCCACGTACAAGGTACCTCGCAAAAAAATAAGAGAGAAAATGTAAGAGAGTGACTCAAAAATAATATGAAAAATAAATGCTGAAAAAAAATTGCAGAAAAAAAATGGAATTTACAATGAAAAATTCGGGGGTCAGACTACCCGAATGTGAAAAACCGAACAAAAATTTTTTTAGACAAAAATCTAAGCCGTTTGCCTCCCCGGCAACGGCGCCATCTGACGAATCCGGAAATGCCGCTTTTAAGAATGTGTTTTTATCGTGTTGTGCGTTGTAGGCGGCAATCGGAAACGGTCAAGAAAATACCACAAATAATTTATTCAATTTTTAATTTCGTGGTTTTATGTTTATTTTACTTGGGCAAGTCCCAAAGTCGATCACAAGGAGGCAAAGGAACAACCTAGAATTAAGTCTATCAAAGTTCTGTTCGGTTTTCGAAGCGGTCTTTTTTTTTTGGAATTTTTCAATGAATTAGGGGTGCACGTGCAAATTTGGCCTTATTTTAGGGACTAAAATGTAAATAACGATCAAATGATGTCCAAAAAATACGAAACTTGGCCACAATGTAAATTATAATGAAATGGATGCACTGTAATTTTTTTGGAATTTTTGGATGCAATATGAATTTTTTATGGATTTTTAAATGCAAGTCAAATGATTTTTAATATTTAATTTTAATAAATAGCAAACCTACTTATTTTCAAGGATCAAAATTATCTGAGATCTATCACTAGGTGACGGATCTCAGAAAAATCCTAAACCTCGAAAATGTGGGGTTTAATACCTATTAAAAATGAAATACTAAAATGTGCTAAATGATTTTTACAGGATAAAATATGCATGCAAATGCAAATCTTTTTGGGCACAATGTTAAGAATAATTAACTCTACAAGATGTGATTTTTCGGGAATTTTTAGAGCCACGGTTAATGAACTATCAATTTCAGAGCAAGAATTGGGTAAAATATGCAATTTTCCACAAAATAATTATTTATTAATTAACCATCAATCACAAAATTACCCACAAGATGCCAAATAGTAGAGAATTAATTAACGAACATCATGCTATTTTTAGATTCATAAAATAATGTAGAGAGAAGGTTCAAAACTAAGGGGAAACACGGGGGTACAGATGCAATAAAAATAAAATAAATAAATAAAGCAAACTGCAGTGGGGGACTTAAGTGTAATTACCAAAACCAGGGGGGGTACTTCTGCAAAATCACCAGAGGGCACGTGCACCGCACGTGCCTCTGGTCGGCGGGGACTGGAATGCAAATAGAGGGAGCTCCGTGGGTCTTCTTGCAGATAACCCCGCGGTCACGTGCGGGGCACGTGACCCGGAGGCTGACGTGTGCTGACGTCGACCCCCCACGCACGTGCGCCTCACGTGTGGGGGTCTCGGGCCTCGAGCCCGGCGGTGGCTGTGGCGGTGGCGTGTGATGGCCGGTGGCGTGGTGGCGATGCGGTGGCGGCGTAGCGAGGCGGTGCAGGTGGAGGAGAAGACGGAGTGGCGGGGGTCCGGCGGTGGCGTGTCGGCGGAGAAGATGTGGTGGAGCTGGAGTGGCTCGGTGAGGGTGCCTCGGCGGATGCGTGGCTGAGGCACAGAGCTCCGGTGGCGTGGGAGTGCTGCTGGAGGAGCTCCAGGCGGTTGTTGAAATGGGTTGTCGGAGAAGACGAAGATGCGGCGAAGCGAGAGGTTGATGGCGAGGCGGAGGAACCGTTGTCGAGGCGGAGTTGGATTGTGGTGGCGGCGAAGGAGATGATGTGGCCGACACACGGCCGTGGGGCATCGGGGGCGCAGCAGCGGCTACGGAGGAGTCGGTGGTGGCGACTGATGGCGGAGCGATGGCGTCGAGGTGGTGGTGATGACCGAGTCGTGGCCGAAGCGTGGAGGATGACGGTGGTGGTCGACAGCGTAGGGCGGAGAGCGGAAGAGAGAGATAGAGGGAGAGGGAGAGAGAGAGGGAAAGAGGGTATACCTGCAGGAGGTTGGCTCGACGGCGTTGGCGAGGCCGGAGCGAGCAGCGGCGCTCGAGGGGCGGAGCTGCGACGAGGCGGAGACCTCGGATCACGCCGATGGAGGGGCTCGCCGGTCCTGTCACTACCGGAGAAGAGGTTTGAAGGGATTAAACGGCGGATGCAGTGCGACGTCGGAGGGGGCTGCGGTTAAATAGGTGGAGAGGGTGCCGGAGATGGAAGGTCCTGGGTGACGCGATTTGATGGCGGCGGCGAGATTCGAGGGAGATCGGGGGCGGCGAGGGGATTGATCTGATGGAGATGCGCGGCGGTCGGAGCGGGATATGGTGGCGCGAGATTCGCGGCGGAGGCGGAGGTCCCGATTGGGAAGGGGGTGACCTGGGAAGGAGATGGCCAGCGGCCGTCCGATCGGGGCGGGATCGGACGGCCAATGGTGTGACACGTGGCGCAAGAGGGAGCGGTGGAGAGAGGGTGCACGTGCGGAGCACGTGCCCTGGAGGCACGTGCGACGCACGTGCGTCCTTTTTTTTTTATTTTATTTTTTTTTATTTTATAAAACGAATATCTAATAATGCAAAAAATGGCTGACACGTGGCGGCCTCTGGGGCTGCCACGTGTCAGCTCCAGAAAATTCGAAATTAAAAACCTTTGTAAAATAGATAAAAAATAGTAAACGACCTCGGATTGAAAAAGTTTCTTCACGAAAATTGCTCGTCTCGATGAGATCTACAACTTTCATGAAGACATCAAAACCAAAATCGGTCAAATGTAAAAATTGAATTTTTGGGGTATCCTATGTACATAGAATACCTTGATTTTTTGGGTTTTATAATTTTTTTGTCATTTTTAAACAAGATAAAAATCCGGAAAAATATGGAAAAATCAAAGATAAATAAAAGACACTTAATTCTAATTTTTTGGATTTTTATTGATTAAGAAAATATATACATAAAATACAAGGTCAAAACCGCGAAAATGTACAATGTACAAAAGAGACCCAAAACCCAGCTTTCACATATGAGCTCCGATTCACTTGAACTTGGTCTTGTTTTGAAGGTAATTGAATGTACATTAGTTCAAAAGTGAGTAGGATTCAATCGGACACTGGATGTGGGAGATATGTGGCTTTTAGTCCGAAAATCCTGAAATTAGGGTTTGGGTTTTTGGTCCACTTATTTGGGTTAGTTATTTTTTTGTATTTTTCCTTTATTCTTGTTAGTGATATGTACACAGTGGAAGTGGTTTTGAGTTTTCGGAGTTAGCATGAATGAGTTAAAAATCTGGGAAGTTAGGCTTATTTACAGGTCAATTTGGCTTGGATTTTTGGCTTCTTATTTTGTGCAGATTTTTGTGCTAAAATGCAATTCTTATGAAATCATGCATGAATGCTAATTATGCAAAATAGATGCCAGAATGCTGTTGATTTTTAGGGATTTGAGCTTAATAAATGAGATTTAGAGTGATGAATACGAGATTCATCACCAAGGCAGCCAAGCTTGGAGGAGGGTAGTCTTCACCTCATGACCATCTGGAGAGAGCATCAAGGAAGCAAAGAGATGGGGATTAGATAGGTCTAGAACACTTAGGATTATCTTTGTAATTTATGGTGAGAGAGAGAGACAATTTTAGCATGTAACAATTAACAGGACTCTACTCTTCACAATGAGGTCCAGTGCCCGGGTGATTGTTCACCTGGGGGCCTCATCGCGGTTTTTCTGAGTTTTTCATCGCTTTCTTGTCTTTGTTTTCCGAAGTTTTGAGCTTTCCGCCTTTCTTTTACTTTGTTTTGTGTGCTTGGAGCCCCTAGATATAGGTTGCTTGACTCGATAGCTAGGTCCACACATTAATAAGAATGCATGTTCCTATAGTCTACTTTGTATGGATCTAGTCAAACTTAAACAAGCTGTTCATTTGTCTCTTAGCCCTTGTGCCACAGCGAGCCCCGCAAAGCGCTTTCTCCTAAACTCAAGTGTGTTGAGCAGAGGAGGGGTGAGCCAAGACCGGAACTTCCGGGCTAGAGATGAATGAGCGACTTATGGTTCTTCATGCTAATAGCAGCTAATGTTTAGGGCGATTTTGTGCCTTGCATACCGACATGTAGATAGGTTTAAAAATTCTGTTTTGCATACCGCATGGAGAGAGCTGGGATGCACTGTAAGTCTTCTAACTCAGCATGCATCATTCGGTTCAATGGTGAGATTTCCATCATGGAACCACTTGCACGGCTTTTCCGCTATCTCCCTCTGATTTTGAGCACCTAGGACTTAAATGAAAATCAACAAAAACGTTAGGCGCTGGTATGAAAACAGACTCAAAAAAAAGTGAAAACCTAAAAAATTAAAACAAGGGGACTGCTAAATAAACTTTGATCTTAATTAAAATCTGTAATGGACTATCATTGTACCGGGTTCATAAAGCCCTCATTGTTTTCAGGTACCTTGGAGGGGGACCAAAACCCTACTCCCTTGAGCGAGTGCGACCCCCTAAGGATTAAAGCCAAAAACCCAGTCTGCAACTGCCTTGTGTATCGCCTGGATTTCCGAAGTAATGGCGCTTCTATCGTACGTAGGCGAGTAGGGCTTGGTCACAAATGATGACTCTCTGTTGTGTAGAGCATCGACCCTGTCCGAAGTATTGAGCATAGGCCACGCCTTCACTGGGGTGTCTGTCTCATTGTCCTGCGTCCGAGTAGGTTCTTGCACGCTCACGGGTGATTCCGTTGCGAGCGAGAACCGAAGTATTGGTTTCGCCTATCGGTTTCCTCTCTCTATTTCTTTGGCTGAGTAGGGATCCAGAAAGGGTTACAAGGACTCCAAAAAGTACAGACTACAGGTTACACAGGAGGAGGAGAAGTACGGGATGCTCTTCCGGCAGTACTCTCTCCTATAGGGTAGCGTACTAAGGACTTGTTATAAGATATGCCTGAAATCACAACTCTAAAAATGAAAAGATAATAAATAGCCGAACTTTCACAGCTTCACATGGCGTGAATTGGTGAACCCGATTTTGTATTGTGTTTGTATGGATCTAGGTTAAGGTTCAAAGATCAAGTCCCACGCCTTTGTGCACATTTTGTTGTTTCTCCCTTTGACCACCCCGCTCAACCGAGCCCCTTCACTGTTTTACACTCCTTTTATTCCTCGTTGACCATCGTATCTTTCTTCCAACATCCGATCTTCTCTTGTTCTTCGCGAAGTTGATCCATGGATGGTTTCCGTCGGGACCATGCCGACACCCACATCGATTCCATGAACTCAACTTCGCCAATAAGTTCGAGGCGATTCCCGAGAACCCGATCCGGACTTTGCGGATCGATCTCCAGACTCCTTGTTTTCTACCTTTCTCTTGGCCACCCAATAAACTAGGATCACTTTTGTCCCGCTTTTGCCGTTGTGAATGGAAGTCGATTACAATCTACATCCTTTTCCGTTCACAACATGCTGGGGTTGACCTGAATTCCAACTTCATCACAGGAGCTGAACACAATTGCAAGTGATCTGATTTGGACTATCTCATTATGCAGATAGAAGACAGCGCGAGCCCTAGAGACTACTCCGGAGTTCATCTCGTCCGACTCAGACCCTGACATGGCTCCCAGAGGAAAGGGCAAGGGTCAGCAGCCACCATTACCAGAGGGACAGGTGCCAGATCAGAATCAAGTCAATGCACAGCTACTGGCATCTATCCAGGCCATCCAGCAGCAGCTGACCGAGCAGGCCCTCATACATACAGCCTTTCAGGATATGTTGAATGATATGATGAATCGAGACGATGGAGGAGGAGGCAGAGGCAGAGGAGGCAGGGGAGGAGGAGGTGGAGGTGGAGGTGGTGGTCCTGATGATGATGACCCTGAATTACCACCACCAAAGCCCACACTTAAAGAAACATATAATCCGGGAGACAGCCAGATGACCGAGTGGATTCTCATTCCACCGGTACACGCTCACTTTGAGCTAAAGCCCCAGTTCATTGCCCTTCTCCCTGCATTCCATGGAAACACCAGTGAGGAGCCGTACATTCACCTGCAGCAATTCTCCCGCATTTGCTGCACTACTCACTATCCCAATGTCCCTCTGGACATTGTCAAGATGATGGCTTTCCCCTTCATCCTACAAGACAAGGCCCTCTATTGGGTCAACCATCTGGGGAAGGTTGTGACGACCTGGGAGGAGCTAAAGTCTGCCTTCCTGCACAAATATTACCCTCTAGGTCGGCTCAACCAGATACGAGCCCGAATCAGTAATTTCTCCCAAGGACCCCATGAATCAATACACGAAGCATGGGAGAGATTCACTGACTTGCAGGAGAAGTGTCCCCACCATGATATTCCGAAGACCAGCTTGGTCCAGCACTTCTTTGGGGGACTGAATATCGAAAGCCAAAGGCTCATTGACGCAACTTGTGGGGGCTCACACTTCAATAAGGATGAAGACATAGTCTGGCAGATATTTGAAGAAATGGTCGAAGGAGAGGTCGCCCTCTCTTCATCCAAGGCATACCAGAAGCAGCCCCAGATCCTCCAGAAACAAGTGCACATGGCAGCGTCCAAGGAGGTAGAGAGAGATGAGAGCTCCAACATCAGTATCATCGGGGGCCATCTCTCTAAGGTTGACATCATCGAGAAGCGATCACAAGACCTCGAAAAACTCGCTGTGATCGAGAAGAGGACCCAGATTTTAGACAAGCTTGATCAGATCAACAAGTACCTTGAACTGTTGGTGGGAACCATCAACTCTGTTCAGTCGGCGACACAATCGGAAGCTCCCACTAAGAAGAAGGAGGAGCAGCAACCGCAGCATCAGCGTCAGCCGAGCCAGCAGCCACTGGGAGTCTAGCACGTGTACTACGTGCAGGCGCCCTACCAGAGCCAGCCGCAAGAGCAGATGGTCGTGTACCAGCCAGAGTTCCTTTCCGGACCTGATCTAGTCTTTCCACCACCACCCCTGATTCAGGAAGTGAACGAGGTATGGACTAATGATGCACAGCCGACCCGTCCTACGGGACAACCTCAGGGTCAGCCACTTGCCAACCGGCAGTACCACCAACCTCAGGGTGGTCGTTTTGGGCAGTCCTCTCAGCCTCATCAGCAGTATCATCAGCCTCCCCAGTATGCAAACCAATGGAGGCAGAATTTTCCATACCAGCAGCAGTCGCAGTACCGTCATCCACGGCCATTTCACTAGTATGCAGCTGCCCCGCCTCAACAATATCAGCAGTATCCTCCTCCCTCGTATCAACAACTTCAACTTCCTGCACCACCTCAGAACCACCAGCAACAACCTCCACACCCATCTATTCAACAGCAGCGTGGTCTGCACGCTGAAACCACTGAAGTACCCCCTGCAAACCCTACCGTGGATTGTCTAGCCCAACTTGTCAAGGGGATAGCGGAAATGACCAAGCGGCTTGATGACCTGACCGCCACCCGAACCACCATTCCGGCTCAGGTCGAAGCCAACCCCAATAATTTCAAGAAAAAAGAGCAGGTAGAATGTAATGTCTTATCCGTGTCAGAAAATGATATTACTGTGTATTCTAATGTTGTTACTCTCAGGAGCGGTAGGGCCTTGCCTCCGCCTGCTACAAAGTTGGGGTGAATAAAGAAACAAGTGGATCGTCATCTTCCGCATCAACCGTGCCAGCTCCAGGGGCGGGTGAGGAGGAAGAAGAAGGAGAAGCCAGCCCAGCCGTCGTGCCTTTCCAGCATCAGTCCCAGTAGAAAATACAAAAAAATCAGCAAAATCAAAAACAACAAAAAGAAGCTTGCAGCCGAAGCAAATCCGCGCCAGCATTGGAGGAGCCGCCAGCAACAGCCGATCCCTCGCCACCCGACGGAGCAGACGCTACACTTTTTGCTCGCCCTGCAGCACCAATATGCCAAGATACAGCTTGTACGCCTTTTCGTAGTCCGGATGTACAACATTTGATGGGCGATTATATTGATGTAAATAATAACTCTAATTTTCCTGCCAGTGATGTACATATTCCTTTTCCTCATGAAATAGAAAAATCCAAACAAATTGCAAAATGAAAAAGTGCATTGTCTGATCCAGGGGTTGTGGAACTAATTGACAATTTGACCGTTGAGATTCCTTTATTGAAGGTGGTGGAGTACATGCCAGCCGTGAAGAAAGGACTTAAGGAGGTATGTACCAGCAAGCATCACCCAACAAGAAAGAATAGACGCCAGCAAGTTGAGAAGCATGTCCTCACCTTGGCCACGGTAGCAACTATCAGTAACCTCCCGCAGAAAAAGCAAGACACAGGAGCACCTCTGATCAGTTGTGAGATTTTTGACCAGGTCTTCGAGCACACTCTCCTTGACAGTGGATCTTCCATCAACCTTCTGCCCTCATCTTCGGGCTGGGTCCGCTCAAGCAGACACGCATGATCCTTCAGTTCACTGACCGATCCGTCAAGCGACCCCGAGGTCTTTTGGAAGACGTCGTAGTTAAAGTGCAGGAGATGCAATTCCCAGCCGATTTTGTAGTCCTTGATATGGACTCACCTGCACCTCTTCTCCAGACCCCTATCATCCTTGGCCGACTATTCCTTCGTACTTCAGGTGCCGTGGTTGATTACGGGTCTGGCAAGATTACTTTCAGCTCGAACACCCAGCAAATCACGATAAACATGAACAGAGAACCGAATGCCACGACTGATGAGAGCCAGGCAGCATGTGAAGCAGACTGCGACTTTATTGCGGAGACCAGAGACTCATCCTTATCAATGGACGATGAATGGACCCGAGAAATCCTCACTCTTGAGGAGGACTTGGAAAGCGCAGTTAGCTTATACTCCGACGATTTTTGGGAGACTGATTCTCAGATGCAGGCGCATCTCTTTGATCATTCACTCCAAACCGAACACGATCAGCTTAGCGCAGAGTCGTTCAACACAACACCAGGATCTCAGCAGAATGATGAGGATGGTAGCAGCGTCAAGGAAGTACATCCCACCACCAGCATAGTCTCGGAAGTGACCAACAAGCTGGACTGGTCAAAACCAGAACTCAAGCCACTTCCTGCAGGCATGAAGTATGCTTTCCTTGCGGGTGAAGAACAAATGTATCCGGTCATCATCAGCAGCAGGCTGAATCCGGATCAGGAATCTCGTCCTCTCAAGGTTCTAGAAAAGAACCACAAGGCACTTGGTTGGAGCGTATCAGATCTCCGAGGGATAAATCTAACTTTGTGTTCACATCATATCTATCTAGAAGAAGATGCCAAGCCGTCCCGCGAATTCCAAAGAAGGCTGAACCCTAAACTTCGGGATGTCGTCATGAAGGAGATAACGAAATGGTGTGACGCAGGCTTCATCTATCCCATCTCCGACTCAAAATGGGTGAGCCAACTGCATGTAGTTCCAAAGAAATCCGGGATGACTGTGGTTACAAATAACAAAGGAGAGGAAATTTCCACTCGGGTGCCAACATCCTGGTGGGTGTGTCGACTACCGCCGTCTTAATGCAGCAACGAAGAAGGACCACTTTCCCTTGCCATTCATTGATCAAGTTCTGGAAAGATTAGCAGGCAAGGAGTTCTTCTTCTTTTTGGATGGGTACTCCGGGTACAACCAAGTGGCAATCACCCCTGAAGATCAAGAGAAGACTACCTTCACTTGCTCGTTCGGCACCTACGCCTTCAAGAGAATGCCCTTTGGATTATGCAATGCACCTGCAACCTTCCAAAGATGCATGTTAGCAGTCTTCGCCGAGATGGTAGGCAGTTTCCTCGAGGTGTTCATGAACGACTTCTCTGTCTATGGTGATAGTTTCGATTCTTGTCTTGAGCACCTAGACAGAGTGCTTCAGAAGTGCCGAGAAGTCAATTTAGTACTTTCATAGGAAAAAAGCCACTTTATGGTCACTGAAGGCATTGTGCTGGGCCACGTCGTTTCCAAACGTGGCATGGAAGTCGACCCGGCGAAGGTGGATGTTATTTCAAATCTCCAGCCACCTCAGCCAGTGAAGAATGTGAGGTCATTCCTGGGGCATGTCGGATTTTACAGACGATTCATCAAGGATTTCAGCCGCATTGCCCGACCTCTGACAGAACTTTTGTGCAAGGAGACTGAGTTCATTGTAGATCAGCAGGTTCTCCTTGCTTTCAATCAGTTGAAGGAGCTTATCACTCAGGCTCCAATCTTACAGCTACCAGACTGGACTCTTCCCTTTGAGATAATGACCGATGCGTCAGACTTTGCAGTCGGGGTTGTTCTTGGGCAAAGGAAAGAGAGAGCGCCCTACGCCATTCACTATGCCAGCAGAACATTAGACGAAGCACAGAGAAATTATACAGTGATAGAGAAAGAATGGCTGGCTGTGGTTTTCTCCCTCGAGAAGTTCAGATCCTATTTGTTGGGATCAAAAGTCACAATTTTCACAGACCACTCTGCTATCCGGTACCTACAGCAGAAGAAGGATGCCAAGCCAAGACTGATTCGTTGGATCCTTCTCCTCCAGGAATCCGATTTGGAAATCAAGAACAAGCCTGGAGTTCAAAATGTGGTAGCAGACCATCTCTCCAGAATAGAGCAACATGAGTCTCCTCTGAACAATGCACCCATCACAGAAACCTTCCCTGACGAAGCCATCTTAGCAGTGGATTCTCTTCCTTGGTACGCTGATATAGTCAACTACCTCGCTTCTTGGGTAACACCAGCGGAGACAAAAAATCAGAAGAACAAATTCATGTCGACCATCCGGTTCTACCAATGGGAGGATCCTCTTTTATTCAGGGAAGGAGCGGATTGCATTTGGCGCAGGTGCATCCCTCAGACGGAGCAATCTAGTGTCCTCGAGCATTGTCACTCGCTCGAATCTGGTGGACACCATTCTAGAGATCGGACGGCAGCTCAAGTACTTCAGTCTGGCATCTGGTGGCCCACGTTATTCAAGGATGCTGCAGAGTTTGTCAAAAGATGTATTGACTGTTAGAGATTGAAAGGTACACTTACTGCCAAAGATTCAATGCCTATGAAAATCATTCAGATAGCAGATGTTTTCGATGCATGGGGCATTGACTTCATGGGACCTTTTCCTAATAGTCAAGGTTTTGAGCACATCCTTCTTGTCGTCAATTACGTGAGTCGTTGGGTTGAAGCTATCCCTGCTCGAGCCACCGACAGCCGAACAGTCTGTCAGTTCCTGAAGAAGAACATCATTTCGCGGTTCGGGATACTGAAAATTCTCATATCAGACGGGGGTAGCCACTTCATTAACAAAGAGGTCAAGAAGTTAACGAAGGAGTACGGCATCGATCATCGTGTCGCGTCTCCTTACCATCCTCAGACCAATGGCATGGCGGAGCTATCAAACAGAGAAATCAAGACTATACTGCAGAAACTTGTTAGGCCAAACAGAAAGGAATGGTCTCAACTCTTGGACTCGGCCCTATGGCTTACCGAACCGCCTACAATTCTCCCTTGGGCATGTCGCTCTATCGTCTTGTATATGGAAAACCGTGCCATATGCCCGTGGAATTAATTCACAAGTCTTTATGGGCAATCAACAGTTGCAATTTGGACTCACGCAAAAGTGGTCAGAAAAGAAAGGATGATCTGAACAGACTCTTGGAGTTCCGGGACTATGCATACGATAACACCTTGATGTACAAAGAAAAGGTGAAACGTTGGCATGACCGGCACATCAGACGAAAGACCTTTGATGTTGGACAGAAAGTGTGGTTATTTGATGCAAAGTTGCGGATCTTCCCGGGCAAATTAAAGAGTAAGTGGACAGGGTCGTTTCGAGTTTGTGAAGTGTGTGACAATGGAAGCATTGCCATATCAGAATTGTCCCCTGACGCACAACCCTTCGTCGTCAACGGCCAACTCCTGAAGCCTTACCTCGAACCAGATGCATTCTTGGACGTTGTTGACTCCATCGAGCTACTGCACCATGATGACATCTCCACAACAGCTGCAACATCAAAAGATTCAGACGATGTACTCCAACCACTGTTTATCTGATTTTCTTCTTTTCTTCTTTTCTTCTTTTCTTCTTTTTTTTTTCTATTTTCACTTTGTATCAAAAAGGTGCCGCCCTTGTAGACAGTTTTCTATACTTAGGACGTACTTTGTCCTAAGTATAGGGGGGATGTGCACCCTGAGTTTTTCATTTCATTCCGATCCTCTCCATTGTCTCCTCTTCTTGTCTATACTTAGGAGTATCTTACCCTAAGTATAGGGGAAACAATATGAGTACGATCTGTGTATTCCCACCCTTGACCCTCCCTGCTTTTGGTACAGTCTGCTATACTTAGGATTACTTGATCCTAAGTATAGGGGGGACGGTCGACTTCGCATTCATTCATTTCATTCATATAGATTCTGTAGATCTGTCTATACTCAGTACGAGTTATGTCTTTGCTTTTCCTTTCGACCTATGAGGACATAGCTTAAGCTAAGTATAGGGGGGTCGTATATACTATGTATATACTGTGAGCTATAACTCATACTGAAAAATAAAACATCAACTCAATCTAAAAAGCAATAAGTAACTCTATAATAATAAAAGATGATTGTGAGATCCTCAGACTCTTTGTACTTGTACTGATTATTGAGTCAGGAAAAGCGTTTTCTGCAAAATGTTCCTTTGAAAAATCTTGTGAAATTGCTTGAAAAATAGTGTGTACAAGTATTCAACCTTTGAAAAATCAATGTTGTGTGTAAAATTTATTTTCTTGGAGTGAAAGCAAAATGCATGAAAATCAGTGTGCAAATGATTGTAAAAATGGATTGTCAAATTGTTTTGAAAAACCTATCTATGCTGTATAAAACCTATTGCAAAAATCATTTTCAAATGTGTGAACATGTTTGTCAAATTAGTTTGGACTATAGTTTTCAAAACTCTTGTGAAAATGATTCCTGAATAAGTCTGAGGAGTCTGCACGAAAATCTCTCATACAAAAATAAGAATAATCCCGAATAAAGCTTATAAGAGCAAAAACCATATTGTATAGCAAATACAGTTTTTTTCTTTTGTATATACTGATTAATAAATCAGGTTAGATACATATACAATATGATTTGAAAAATAGTGTGAACTGTTTGAAAAATTTGCTGTGAAATGTTTTCAACCTGTGAAAAATTGTTTGGATTGCAAAACTTTTCTTTGTGTGGAGTAAAGGATTTGAAAAACCTATGTGCAAATGTTTTGAAAAATGTTTGTCAAAATTATTGTGAAAAATGTATATATAGTGTGAAAAAGCTTTGCAAAAATAGTTTTCAAATTTGTATAAATGATTGCAAAAATTATCGTGTACTATAGTTTGCAAAATTATTTTCAAAACTAGAGCTGAAGAATAAGAGCACTAATACAAAGTCTTGTAAATCAGAAATAAAATGCATAAAATTCTTTCTGGACAACCGAAATAAACTACTTCATTAAAACCTGTAGAGTCTTTATAAATCCATACATTTTGTAAATAAAGAGGTACGCCCGTGTAAATATTTGTGTATACCTTTGTATGCGTCAAGCTTTCTACTTTTAAAGATTCTTTGTGTAAAAAGATTATTTGATTCTTGTAAAATCTTTGTGAAAAATTCCATCATTCATTGTGCATAGCATAAGCATACCATGCATATTCTTTTGAGTGAGCTTGATGATTGAATCAGTCCAATAAAGTCTCAAATTGGAGCTTGGTTAGACCTTACCACACCTAACTGCACTGGAACCTTATGGGAACTAGGTTTAAGGTACTTCAGGTCTATGCGGACTTAATTCTTTGAGAAATCAGGGCTGGGTTCAAGTCACCTCAACTGACTAACTAGAACTTTTCAAGACACACGCATGACTCTTGCCGACCGTGACCTAACTTGGACACTTGCACCTTTCACCTGGCTCAACTCAGTTGGAGTGGTGAGGGGGTTGGATTTGCCAGTCTGAGACACACACGGGTGGAAACATTCGTCCTCGTCTAGGGAGGGAAGTGCACCCGAACCTGGTCCAGTAGCCATGAGGTCTAAAGACAGGAGATTGTGGGTTGCAATAAAGCTTCAAAAGAGGGATAGTCTACTGGCTCAAGAGGAAAAACTCCTTATGTAAATGCTGCTATGAATAGTATGTTAAAAAAAATGGTCAGGCCTGTACAAAAATAAAATGCCTGCAAAGTATGTACATATGTTGTAAAGCCAATAAGCAAGCTTGAGTTCCAAAGTCAAATATGTGAGCCTGCAGGTGGATGACTTGACTACACTGGTCTTGCATCCCAGGATAGGTAGCTATAATAGCTACCGTCCATTCTTCTCTTCACCCCCTCCTCTTGAGCTGGTTGCCACTTGAACTTAGAAGGGAATACCCTGCTCCTCGAGGAAAGAGCTGTTGGATTGGGGAATCATTGGGTTGTCATTCTGAAGAAGTCAGTTCCTTTGTCATTTCAGTTGGGGAGAGCCACCATCACTTACACTGTACAAGTCAGCTTCATAGTTATAAGGGTTTGCGTATGATGTAGACCAGTTCTGACCAGGCTATTGAGGTGGGTTGAACCGAGTTCTGTGACTATCGAAGGATGTTGTATTTTAGAGCTGGTTCCCGACTAGGTTCCAAACACATCTACACTCAAGGTCTGACAGGAGCTCCAAATTCAGATTTTATAAAGACATGCATTGCACTAAAATCACCCCTATTCACTCTATCCTTCTTTAATTCTCCTTTTTCTTTTCTTTATTCTTTTTGTACTTATTGCATAAGTATTTGCTAGGGACTAGCAAAGGCAAGTATAGGGGGGTGATGAATCTCCATTTCATCACCTTTTTTTCTATCATTTTGGCCTCAAAAACCCCAGCAAATGCATGTAAAGAGCATCAAATTGTACATAATAGCATTCATCATTCATTGTATTAATTATACATTAAATGAGGTGTTTAATGCCAAAATTATAGAATAAAGAGAAGAAAAGAAAAAGGAATAAAATATTGTAGATATTTTATGACCCGAACCCCGAGACCAAGTCCATCATGGAATTGGTCGACAAGGAATAAAGTAGGGGGAGATAAGGGCCAGTGTACAATAAATACCTCATTTATTCATGCATTTATTTATGCTTTTTTGACACCTATTTTGTACATAATTATTTATTCATCAAATAAAGAAACTTTGTTCATGAAAGTTGTAGATAATAATATAAATAAAAATACAAAATTGAGTTTGTGTAAAAATAATACTCAGTGTACATTTTATACACAGAATAAAAAGCCAAAATCTCAACTTCACAGACCCATATCTTGCAAATAAAAACTCCAAATCACCCAAACTCACCTTTAATTGTATATAGATTTCCAAGAACTATTTAATAAAATTGGTTTCATAATTTTTGGAGTCCATCTGCAAAAGTTAGGTTTTTGGCCCCTATTGTGCAGCCTGCCTGATTAAAATATTCAATATATTCCTTGTTTATTATTTTTAGAATTTTGTAAATAATGTATATAATACATGTATATACTGAAATTAGAATAAAACTAAAAAGGATTAATAAAATAAAATAAGCCTATGCAAGTTAATAGGAAAAATACCTATGATCACGTATGTACATAAATAAAAGGGAAAACATTCTTTAATCATTTTCTTATTTTATATTATTATAATAATGTAAATATATAATATATTAAAAATACAAATCCAAAATAAAAACCAAGAAAATACATTAAAATAAATAAGTATACATAATATATAGGTAAAATACCTATAAGTATAACTACATATACATATACCTATTTATTTAAAAATATAAATAAATTCATAAAAATTAAATAAAAATATATTTATACTCATAAAAACAAGTTATAAATTTATAAAATAATAAAATAAAAATAAATAAAATAAAAATTAATACATAAAAACATACTTATAAATACATTATTAAAACAAACCCGTAATAAAACACTTCAAAAAAATATATAAAAATCGTAAATAAATACTACATTAATTAATAAACATTTTTTGTTTTATAAATAAATTCTAATTAATTCATTTGCTACGTGTAATAAATGGGTCAAGATCGGTCTGACGTGGGCCAATCAGAGGCCAGGGACTGTTGACCTCTGGTCAACTCCCCCCTGCGCCTCTGACTCCCGTCAGAACCATCAAGTCCCCTGTTTTCCTCCCTTTTTCCCGCTCGACTCGTCCATCGTTGGTCGTCGATGTCTTCTGACAAAATGATCTCCGATCATTGTACATCACCGCCACCAACCCAGATCGGCCCTCTAACCTGCCAATTTTTCGTGGTGCCCCGGTCAATAAGGGTCCATACCCATGTCTATAAATAAATCCTTCGACCTCCTCTCCCATTTTGGTCTTCCTTCGGTTACTTTCCACCCTCAATTCCAGCACGTGGAGGATCCTCGTGACAGGAGGGTGCTCCTGGCAGTCTCAGACGGTCGGAGGAGTCGAAGGAAGTGCCCACGGCCGCCGCTCGCCGGAGGTCCTGCTCCCTGGTCGACCACCAGGTATAAGAGCTGTTTTATCTCGTTTTGTAGCTTAGTTGTAGTTTCTAGTCTTTAATCCAGTCTTTAGAGTAATTAGCAGGACCTTAGGTGCTCGATTAGACCCAGATTGAAGTTCGCCGGAGTTCATCACCAGCGAACCTCTCTACTCTGATCCACGCACGATCAAACCCCCCGCTGCACCTCATTTCATTTCCCTACGCGTTCTACGCTTAGCCCACGCATCAGATCATCTAGAGCTCCTCCAGCTCTGCGAATCGAGGTCTATCTCCTCCGCTTCGCCGGACCTCGCCACCCCCGATCATTCCTTATCCCTTTAGCCCTAACCCCTGGTCGAGGAAGACCCCCTCGAGCCCCTCATTCTTTTGGTGCAGGTTAGAAGCTGAACGGAGTCCCCTGGGGCTCGATTCAATCCCCTGCGAGGTTCCAGGACCCCTCTTTCTTCTCCGAGCTCGTTCAACCGATCTAGGGGGTCCTGGACCTTCTAGAGTCCCTCGGACGGTGCGTGCCACCTTGCCGGACGTCTGGAACCCATCGTCAGCAACCTGGAGCGTCTGGAGGCGGAGAAATCAAAGATCGAAGCCGGGGAAGCCAGTTGTTCTTCCCTGTTCTTCGTGAGCAGCAGTCACCGTCGGATGAAGGAGACGGCCCCAGATCTAATCCGGGCCGTCCATGTACCAGATGCCTCGGCCGTTCGATCAGACTTCAGATGCAATCTCAGCCGCAGATCGTCGAAGGGGTATTAGGCTTCGAGGGCTCGACATGTGGATAAGTGGCGCGCCCATCGCCGTCCATTCGCGCGCCTTTGGGGTTAAATTTCGAACATATCCCCTCGTCTTTTTGTATTTATAGTTTAATGCCAAAAATAAAGTGCTACATTGTAAATAAATTGTATTATTTGCAGTATGCTCCCTGGAGTCTTTAGATTTGCATATTGGTCCCTCCGCACCTCACGTGCAGTCCCACGTGAGGCGCGTGATGTTTGCACTTAAACCCTGGCGGGTTTTATTAATTGTGAAATGGCCCCAAAAATAAAAATAAATGTTTATTTCTGTGGTAATTTTTGCATGGATGCCCCTGAGAAGTATTTTATTTACAAAAATGCCCCTGCCAGGCCATGTATCTTTTTATGCTTTGTCCATTTATTTCATGCCTCATTTAAACTTGAAAAATTTTGCAAAAATGGATATAAGCTCATGTTTGTTTGTTCTTGCACGCTATATTTTTAGTTTTTAATTTTGTTACATATTTGCATTTACTAAAAATCAAAAACATGCATTTTATTCACTGTCTAACTTATAAAATACCAAAAAAATAATAAACCACCTCGAAAAATTCCAAAAAAATTACCTATGGTCTTTCTTGTCATGTTTTAGTGTCAATCCAAAAATCATTAAAAATTTCAAAAGAAAAACCTTAAAAATTCAAAAATACTCCAAAACTTCTAAAAAATATAAAAAATTCTAGAAAACCCCTAAAAATTACAAACTCAACTCGTGTAGGTCCTATAATTCATTTTCTTTCTTTTAAAAATGGTTTGGAAAATTTTTGTGGCTGTATGATTATTTTAATTACCATTTCACCCACAGCCAGTAGCTACTCCACTGTTTTGTGTTATTTCAGTCTTTAAAAATACCAAAAAACTGTTGAAAAAGACCCAAAAATCACAAAAACAGTAAAAAATCATAAAAATACCAAAAGGACTTTATTTCTGATTTTTTGACTATTTTTCTATATTTTTATAAATATTGTAGGACTCCTCTCTCCCCTTTATATATATATATATTCCCCTATTGAAAAAAAAAGAAAATTAAAATATATATATATATATATATCTATATATATAAATAAATATATATATATATATTAATGTCTAAAATTCTAAAATTAAATTAAAAAAATATTTATTTATATATATATCTAATGTATGTATTATATGCTATATACTCACCCTCTATGGGTATATATATATATAGATTAATATTCTATAAATTATAGATATTGCCTAATTATATTATTAAAAAAATTAAATAAAATATATATAGATAAAATCCACAAAAATAGGCTTCACACATGGATGACTCTGTGGTACATGCACATCATAGGCTTATGCATTTTTGTATTGCTCTCTGTGGTTCGACCTTTACATGCTTGTTCACTATACATTTTATGGTAAAGTAATAAATATTAATTCACATTTTTGGACTTAATTCATTCATTCTTTTATTGTGGGTTAATGGCTGATCAACATGGGTATTCTACGAGCGGTCGCCTCAGCAACAACATATTTATATTATTCATTGTGACCCTTGTAGAATTGCTCAGTTATCACCTACTTTGTCTAAGAGGGTGATGAATCTCGTATTCATCACTCTAAATCTCATTTATTAAGCTCAAATCCCTAAAAATCAACAACATTCTTGCATTTATTTTGCATAATTAGCATTCATGCATGTTTCCATAAGAATGACATTTTAGCACAAAAATCTGCATAAAATAAGAAGCCAAAAATCCAAGCCAAAATGACCTGTAAATAGCCTAACTTCCCGGATTTTTAACCCATTCATGCTAACTCCGAATGACTCAAAACCACTTCCACTATGTACATATCACTAACAAGAATAAAGGAAAAATACAAAAAAAAATAACTAACCCAAATAAGTGGACCAAAAACCCAAACCCTAATTTCAGGATTTTCGGACTAAAAGCCACATATCTTCCCCATCCAGTGTCTGATTTAATCCTACTTACTTTTGAACTAATGTGCATTCAATTACCTTCAAAACAAGACTAAGTTCAAGTGAATCGGAGCTCGTATGTGAAAGTTGGGTTTTGGGTCTCTTTTGTACATTGTATATTTTCGCGGTTTTTGACCTTGTATTTTATGTATATATTTTCTTAATCAATAAAAATCCAAAAAAATTAGAATTAAGTGTCTTTTATTTATCTTTGATTTTTTCATATTTTTCTGGATTTTTTATCTTGTTTAAAAATGACAAAAAAATTACAAAACCCCAAAACTAAGGTATTCTATGTACATATGATACCCCAAAAATTTACTTTGTGCAAATGATCGATTTTGGTTTTGATGTCTTCATAAAAGTTGTAGATCTCATCGAGACGAGCAATTTTCGTGAAGAAAGTTTTTTGATCCGAGGTCATTTACTATTTATTTTTTATTTTACAAGATATTAAAACTGCGATTTTTCTGGTGCTGACACGTGGCAGCACCTGGTGCCGCCACGTGTCAGCCATTTTTGGGTTTATTTATAATTCGTTTTATTAAAAAAAATTATTAAAACCGCACGTGCGAGGCACGTGCCTCCCAGGCACGCGCCACGCACGTGCCTCGCCCCGCCCCCTTATCGCTCCGCCACGTGGCTTATCAGGGGCCGTCCGATCACGCGCGATCGGACGGCGCCTGTGCTTCGTCAACCTTGCGCTCCCTTTCCCAAATCAGCGCGCCGCCGCCCCGAATTCTCCACCGCAAAACTCGCCGTGCCGCCCCTCCGTGATCCCCCGTATCTCACGCGCCGCCGCGCGAGGTCCTCTGAATCTCAATCCTCGTTAACTTGCAATCAGATCGCCGCCCCGATCCTCCTTCCATCCTCGATCGAAACTCTCCACCCTATTTAAACCCATCAGCCGCCCCTCGCCAATTTATCCGCCGATTGCACCTCGGAGCCCCTTCGCGGCGGTGACAGCACCGCGTCGCCTCCCCGGCGAGATCCGAGCATCCCAAAGCTCGTAGCCGCGCCGCCTCCGCGCGTGCCTTTGCTCCGGCCTCCTTCGATCGCCGTCGAGCCTAGTCACCATCCACCTCATCGACAACGCTGCTCCGCCCCCTCGCCTTGGTCGACTACGCCGACCACCGCCGGCCACGCCTTCGCCTTGACCAGCCGCCTCACCGCCATCGACCAGGCTCCGCCTCTCCTCCCTCGCCTCCGCCCCGCCAGGAGAGGTCGAGCTCCGCCGCCTCCGCTACGCCACTCCTCCGCCGCTACAACGCCGCCAGCAGCAACCCTCTAGGCGGCCATCGAACCACCGCCTCCGCCATCACCGCCGGGCTCGAAACCCGAGGCCCCAACACGTGCGAGGCACGTGCGCGGGGAACTGCTTCAGTCGCAAGTCAGCCCAGGGGTCACGTGCGCAGTACGTGACCCGTTGGGCAAATTGTAGGAGCACCCCCGGAGTCTCCGCATTTGCTCTCGAGTCCAGACAGCCAGAGGGCACGTGATACGCACGTGCCCCACTGGAAATTTTGCAGCATTCTCCCTAGGCCTATTGGTAATTACATCTACGTCCTTGTTCTGCATTATATTTATTTATAATATTTGCATCTGTACCCCTGTGTTCCCTCGTATATTTGGACCTCATCTCTACATTATTTTCTTAATCCAAAAATTGCATGATGTTGGTTAATTGATTCTCTACACTTTGACATATTGTGGATATTTTTCTGATTGATGGTTAATTAATAAATATCCATTTTGTGGAAAATTGCATATTTTACCCATTTCTTGCTCTGAAATTCATAATTGATTAACCGTTGCTCTAAAAATCCCCGAAAAATCACATATCGTAGATTTAATTATTCTTAACATTGTGCCCAAAAAGATTTGCATTTGCATGCATATTTTGTCCTGTAAAAATCATTTTGCATCTTTTAGTATTTAATTTTTAATAGGTATTAAACCCCACATTTTCGAGGTTTAGGATTTTTTTGAGATCCGTCACCTAGTGATAGATCTCAGATAATTTTGATTCTTGAAAATAAGTAGGTTTGATATTTATTAAAATTAAATATTAAAAATCATTTTGTTTGCATTTAAAAATCCATAAAAAATTCATATTGCATCCAAAAATTCCAAAAAAAATACAGTGCACCCATTTCATCATATTTTACATCTCGGCCAAGTTTCGTATTTTTCGGACTTCGTTTGGACTTAATTCACATTTTAGTCCCTAGAATAGGCCGAATTTGCATGTGCACCCCCTAACTCATTGAAAAATTCCAAAAAAAAAGACCGCCTCAAAAACCGAACATAAACTTTGATAGACTTAATTCTAGGTTGTTCCTTTGCCTCCTTGTGATCGACCTTGGGACTTGCCCAAGTAAAATAAACATAAAACCACGAGATTCAAAATTGAATAACTTCTTTGTGGTATTTTCTTGATCGTTTCCGATTGCCACCTACAACGCACGACACGATAAAAATAACTTTTTAAATGCTGCATTTTCGGATACGTCAGAGGGCCAAACTCGAATCGGTCGAGTAAGGTAACTGGAAGGAGGTTAATCGAAGAACCACTACCTAATAGGGTACGATCGAACCGCTGCTCATGGATGTGGCATTTGACATATGGAGCTCCTGCATCAGGTCTCTTGATTGGCAACCGGTTCTGAAAAGCAAAGCATGTGGCACGAGCAAGCACATGGATCTCTACGTTGTGGTTCCTCTTCTTCTGCAGATGGTGGTATTCTCTCTCAAGTTCTTCTAGAAAAGGGGAATTTGCTCTAGTGCCTCCTGTTTAGTCAACAATATCTAGAATCGATCTATCATTTGTTCGCTGAACTTTAACTGATGTCTCTTTTTTGTATTTTCTTTTTGGGCCCCCTTTCCTAAGAGGAGTACTTGAGGGAAGGGTATGGAGGGACCCTCTCCAGAAAGATAAGGGTCAGGAGTAGGTTCCTGTCCAGGAAATGGGCTGGAATCCATACAATGATCATCATGCAAAATAGATGGACTCACAGAAGATACTGGAACCTTTCCTTTATTCATATTTTTATTTTTGTTTTTTCATTTTTTGTATTTTTCTAAAAATATCTTGAGATACATAATGATGAAACACAACTGAAGGTAAATTGGTGGCATCAGTACCACCGACTACATTTAATCTTGCGGCGTCAACACCGTACTCTGGCCAAGCATCTGGTATCATGGTGGCATCAACACCACCGTCTGCAATTGGAATCACAACAACCTCAGTACTGTCAGCTAGATCAACATCCTTGGTGGCTTCAGCGCCACTGTCATCATCATCATAAGCAACATTAATACCGCTTCCATCCTCACCCGACGCTCTGGAATCTGCATGGGGTTGTTGCTTTGACAAGGCACTACCGTCTAGCATCCTACTACTCCTAAGTGTCACAAAATCAACTTCAAATACATAGGAAGAAATATCACCCAAAATATCACAAGGAGTGGTGGTCTCTGTAAACTGTACCTGCTCAGATTTCCTCTTCAGATTGTTCGGGTTAGGTTCAATCTGAGAGGGTATGGCGGCCTTGCCTTGATAATCTCCCTCATTTCCTACCGGAACTCATCCATCTCTCGCTGGAAGGATGCCTGCTGGTTAGTGAGTAAGCGGATGGGGTCATCAAGGGTCGAGTTCTCATAAATAGGTGCATGAGAACCAGACAGGTTGCCTCACTGGAAATGAGGTTGTTGCTGCTAGTAATGAGGAGGAGGAGCATGGGAATACTTTTGAGGCTATCGTGGTTGCCTTTACTGCTATCCCTGATGGTAGGGACAAGGACCCTACTACTGGTGTTACTGCTGGGAGTGATGGGGTTGCTGCTGCTGGCTGCTCTACCCTATCTGAGCTGGAGGCTGCTGCTGGGAGGAGGTGCCTCCAGTGGACCATCAAAAGTCGAGATGGTCACGATGAATCCCCGGATGAGGTTGCAACTGAGAGTGCCAAATCCCGTTGACTTCCATCAATGACTCTTGCTCAAGGTGTGGAGGGGGAAGAGCTGCTAAGGGCTGATCCGACTGGTAGACCACCATCTGAGTGTCCGGAGATGGTGGTGGCTGCTGGTAGTGCTGGGGCTGCTGAACTGGCTCTGCCTGGATATGGTGGACTTGGCGGTATGAGGCAGATGGCTGGGTAGAGCTGCTCCCTGGATCGGCCCGTGACCTGAGATGAGGCTGAGAAGCCGTCTGTGCCTCCTGGAGACACATGATCTGAGTCTTCAGGTCACTCAACATATGTGCCAGCTGATCAATCTGGTTCAAGCCCTAGCATTGTTTCTTCTCTATAATCTCGATTCAGTCCAACTTCTCACTGATGATGCCCATGTCAGCAGCTAAAGAATCGATAAGTGCTGCTGTTGACAATGAAGTAGAAGGACTGACATCGACTCGTGCAATCTGCTGATAAGAAATGGCATGTGGGAGGGGCTTCCCCTGAGTGTAGACTCAGGTCTAGGATATCATAGTATAGTTCTCTACCATCTCCTCATAGATGGTCCAAACCTTGTCATCGTCCTTGGAAAAATATGACCCTCCACATGAGGCATTCACTAGCCCTTGTAGATCCAGTGTCAGCCCACAGAAAAAGCTCTGAACAAGGTTGGGCTTGGATATCTCGTGATGTGGACACCGATCAATGAGATCTCTAAATCGATCCCAGGGCTCATGGAACTGCTCATTTGGGATCATGGTGAAGTTGCTGATCATCGCTCTAGCTGCGTTGGTCCAGCCGAGTGGATAATACTTATTCAAGTACTCAGTCCAGAGCCGCTCCCATGTGGTGACGTACCTCCCCAAGTGCTTCAGCCAGTAGGCTGCTCTATCAACTAGATTAAATGGGAAGGAAATCATCTTGATCGTGTACTCATCCACAAATCTATCATGGATAGTACTGCATATCATCTCAAATTACTGTAGACGGAGATGTGGCTCCTCAGTGGCTAGTTGATGAATACCCATTCATCACTCTTTATTCTTTTATTTTAGCTAAAAACCTATGCAAAACACCATGTAAATATGTGTAAATATCATAAATTGTTAAAATGCATGCATCTTGTAATTATGCATAATTAGCATGTTTTTGTGTAAAAATAAAAGAATAAAGAAACACAAGAAAAAGAGGGAAATATTTAGAATAAATATTGAGTGACCTAATCCCAAGGGAGGGCTCAGCATGGGCCAGATCACAAAAGAAACCAAGTAGAGAGAGATAGGATGGCTCAATACACTGTACATTACCCTATGTATATAAATAATTTTATTTTCCTCTAAATAAAAATAAAAATGTGTTTTTGTTAATTTATACATATTTATAAAAATAAAATAAAAATCAGAAAAATAAAAATAAAAATAAAAAATAATAAAAATTCATTTTCACTTGGTAGATATACCATGTATATATGTATAAAAACCTATTTATTTAACTAATGTAAATAAATCTCAAAAATAAAATAAAAAAACCTTTTTTTCCAAATTTTATGTTGTAAATAAATAAAGTATAAAATTAGAATAATTGTGCATAAATAAATAATTAAAAATAAAAATAAAAAATACATATATGTATATATACCTATATATAATAATAATATAATGTAAATACGTTATATATTTTTTCAAAAAAATAAATAAAAATCAATAAAAAATAATTTGAAAAATAATTAACATTTTTCATGTTTTAACTTTTTTGAAATAAAATCATTTAATAATTTTAATTGAATTTCCAAATAATTAATAAATGGAGAATTCTAATTGGTCCACGGGGGATTGTTGACCCTCGGTCAACTCTCCCCCCAGGACCACCCGCCCGCGGATCCTGCGTTCTGATCCGACTTCGCCTATTTTTCGCGCAGTGATCCGACTACGTCTCACCTAAACCCCGGGCTCCGATCTTCCAGGATACATCCGCGATTCACGCTCGATACCTTCCCTAGGGATCCGTGCACCACCGTGCTTCGCCCGACCCCTTCTTTGCATGATCTTCACATGTATATAGCTCACCTCCGCCGCACTTTTCATGCGATCTTTGGCTCTGCCCTTCTATCCCAGGACCTCCACTCTCTTCCCTAGAGTAACAACTATCGGATAGGAGTATCGCAGTGAGGAGAAGGACTCCCCAGCCACTGATCCGGTGAGCTCTTTGTCGTGCGCCGCCACAAAGGTGCGCCTGAGCCTCGGGACTCGACGACCCCTTGAGGCGAAGACCAAGGAGCTTCCTTAGTTTAGCCTAATTTCCGATTACGCCCATTTGCGCCGCCAGCCTTCGTCGGCCGATTCCCATCGATCCGATCATCTATCTGTCCACCGACTATCGATTCACGATCATGAGACTCCTCCCCACCTTCTTCACCCATCTAATCAACCTGTCTCGCCTCGGAGCAGGACCTCGAGTCTCCTCCGCCGTCACCTCTCCGAAGACCACGTTCAGCCCTCATCTGACCACCCATTCCACCCCTAACCAGGTTGAGACACTTTACCCTCGACCCAGGAGTTTGTCTGTGCCGTTTGCAGGCCGAAGAGACCCATCTGAGGGTCTAAGAGTTCGAGCACAACCACTTTGCTCCTCCGTCATTGCCAGAGCTTCTCGGCCTCATCGGAGGTGCCCACCAGCTGCGGACCATCGTGACGGAGTGTTTCCACATCCCAGCCGCATCATCGGAGCACCCCACCGCACGCATTGGGCAGGTGAACTTCGCCGGTGAGCTGTTCTTAGAGGAGGCTCAGCCACCGTCTGATCGTGCCCCCACGCCCAGTTCAGATCTCGATCGTCCATTTGCGAGGAGCTAGCAGCCGTCGGATCACCATCAGGAGCTCATCTGGAGCGTTCATCGACGAAGGGTGCCTGACGCTCTCAGCTGTTGGATCTACACGTGGCACCCCCTTGTCCATCAGATTATAATAAAGGGGTAATTTCCCTTAGGCCCCCTGTCGTTTCGTTATTTCCATTCAGTCCTGTAAATATTTTATTATGTTGTTTTTATTTTGGAACATTTGCAGTTAGGACCTTAGACTTTTTCATATTTGCAATCTAGTCCCTGTGTATGTGAGTCACGTACATCGACACGTGAGGTTTTGGGTTATTTGCACATTTAGTCCTGTGGTTCCTGTGTGTTATTGATTGCATATTTTTAAATAGGAATTACATTTATACCCCTCTATGTCTGAATCATGTGTGTTGCGTGTTTTTGTGGGCTTTTTGCATTCCAGGCCCTGGCCTTTCTTGCTTTGTTATTATTTTGTCTTGGAACTATGTTTCTTTGCATTTAGGTCCCTATGAGCTGTGTTCCTTGATTTTATTAAATAAAATATCAAATTAAATCCAAATTAGGTGAAATTTGGAAACATGGCTCTTGCTTCACTAAAATTTTGGGACATTTTCGAGGCTTTTTACTATTCTTAAAAATCAAAAACACGTAGTTTTGTTACTGTCTAAATTGAAAAATTAAAGAAAAATATAAAAACTCCTTTAAAAATTCTAAAAAAATTAGTGATAGTTAATTTTAGTTTTTCTAATTTCAATCCATTTTTTGTGCTTTTTGGATTTATAAAAACCAAAAAAAATTAAAAAACACTAAAAACTTTATAAAAATTCTAAAAAATTCTATAAAATTAAAAAAATACAAACTCTTTTTCTGTAATTTTGTTTTTGCATTTACTTTACACAGAAATTACCATAAGATTTTTATAAGTTTGTGGTGCACAATTCGTGGAATATAGGTAATGGTTATAATCGATTCGATAGAAAAGAGGGAAGAGTATTTCTTTTTCATTGACCCTGGAAAAAACCTAAGCATCTTCCTCCCGCATCTCTTCTCCATAAATGTATTCTGATATATTTTGCCATATAAGAATTTTAATTGGCCTCAAATCTGACTGTACATATTGCTCATGTTTTCACTTTTCATGATTTTTATAAAATTAGATAAAAATTGAAAAATTCTGAAAAATTCACCAAAAACACGTAAAAACATTAAAAACACAAAAAGAATTTTGTTTGAATTTTTGGAGTATTTTTGAGTGTTTAGATAATTTTTGTATTTGCTTTTTCTTACATTTTCTTATAAAATCAAAAACATAAAAAATTTAAAATATAAAAATCCACCAAAAACATTCTCTTTATTTTTATTCTTTTTGACTACTTCGTAGTCCGCAAGGCCAACTCGTGCTCCTGAGTCCGACCCTGGTCGCTATACCAGGTTAATAAAATTAGCGAGGACCGCTTGTGATTTGTATTGTTTATCCCTTGTTTGGTGGTTCCTATATTTTCTTGATTGATCGAACCGCGAGTGATTGAGGTCGCAATGACCTGAGTTATTTATCTCCCTTAGTCGCTTGTGTCGATTTCTCGGTCGATCAGAATGGCGCCGTTGCCGGGGAGCACGACTTAGTAGTCTTATTTTTCCTTTTTATTTGATTTTATTTTTCACGGCTTTTTCCGCGGCTTTCTTTTCGGTTTTCCACGGCTTTTCACGGCTTTCTGATTTTCTCTGTTTTTTTTATTTGTTTTTTTATTTTGTGTGCTTTATTTCCATTTTTGCATATATTTGCTTTTGTTTCTTTTCAATTATTTTTATATAATAACTTGGCTTGACAATTTGCTCTATTTTCTTGCGAGGGCCCGAGGACCGAGGCGGCTCTTCTCGAAGAGCCAATGTAACCGCAGGATTCGGAGGCAGTTCTCTTCTCTCCGGAGCCACAGGAGGATGCAAGAAGCCGAGCAGGAGTGCGGGAGCCACGGATAGCCGCGGAGATAGTTTAGTTTAGTTTAGGTTTCTTTTCAGTACTATATTATTGTAATAATGCAGGGATAGACTCAGACACTTGGACTTGTGGTGATTGCGGGGTCTGTTTCGCCGAGCATCGGTTATCGGGGGACCTCACCGCAGTTTTCGCCGGTTTTAGTTTTCCAACCATTTATTTACTGCTTATTTGATTTTCGCAGTTTTTGGCCTTAGCTTAGTATTTTTGTTGATTGAGCCGTAAATAATTAGGACCCAAACACCTAATTACTCGCCTGCACCTATTAGCTCGTAATTTGGACCTAAATAAAATTAATAAAAGAAAAGGCTACTTGGTCACTTGAGGGGTCCCGAGCCGCTAGAGGTCGTATACAGCGTTGGCAAGACCCGTTGTGACGGGCAGTGATCGGCATCCGAGACCGGACACCGACCCTTCCCGTTGACCACTTAGTCATCGGTTCTTTCGTGTAGAAATTGCTATGCTTAAGGTCGATTCTCGTGCATCATATAGGTAGTTTATATTCTGTCTTTATTTTATGTGCGGATCATTTTGCATGTAGACTGCTGGAGTCAGGTACGCCTTCTATCTCGTGCATGCATCATTGATTTCCCGCGCATCGGCTTTTTCATCTTCTCCCCCAGTTTTTGGACTTAAAATAACCAGGAGAATCGAAAAATTCGTTAGGCGTTGTTTGCTTGAAAAATACTTAAAAAACAAAAACCATAAAATTTTGGGACTGCTAAACAAACTCGACCCTAAAAGACACCTCACCTAAAAAAATCTGTCGTGGGGAGAGCAATCCCCTCATTGTCTGGTTTGTATGCGTGAGAGAGTGACCCGTACACTAGGCTAGGGCCACATCCGAGCCCCGACCAGACAACTGGCCTTTTATACGGGACAGTCTGGTAGGCGGATTGGATTCCTATCAGGTCACGTAACCACTTTGATATCCTGACATGATCACCTAATAAAATAGACAAGATAATTGATCGAGCTCCTACGGTCTTTAGCTCAGCGTGGAGTAGGTGAACTCGGGGTTTGTTTGCTCATCTTGGTTCTTTCCCAGATCTCATCCGCCCTACTCGCCAGATCAAGATGATGGGCAGGAGGTCTCTTAGGCAGGTGATGAATACCCATTCATCACTCTTTATTCTTCTATTTTAGCTACAAAAACCTTTGCAAATACCTGTAGTTATGTGTAAATACAAATAATTACCAAAGCATGCATTGTGTAAAAACCTATAATTAGCATGTTTTTGTGCAAAAATAAAAAGAATAAAGAGCAAAAAGAAAAAGAGGGAAATATTTAGAATAAATATTGAGCAACCTAACCCAAGGGAGGGCTCAGCATGGGCCTGACCGCATAAAAGCCAAAGTAGAGGGAGATAGGAGCTCATGTGTATATACTTCTGTGAATACATAAAATTATATTTTCCTCACCCAAAAATATGCCTGTACATATTGTGTGTATACTTTATTAAAGAAAACAAAATAAAAAGATAAAAATCAAAAATTCAAAAATACCCTTTTTCCCATGTGCATAGACCATCACCCATGTATTTATTTAAATGTATTTATTTTCAAAACTTGTTGTAAATATTCTATGTTACATTTGGTAAATACATAAAATCACAAGAAACAAAACAAAAATCAAATAAAAATTACAAAATGAAAAATACAAAAATACATTGTATAAATACCATGTATATAACTGTATATAACTATTTATTTCACCCTTGTGTATAAATAATTAAAATAAAATAAAAATACCATTTTATTTCATATTTTAGGATGTAAATAAATAAAATACAAAATGAGCATAAAAATACATAAAAATAACAAATAAAAAAAAATCAAAAATAAAAATCCATATAGTGTACATATACCTATATACATAGCTACCCTATTTTTATTTCCAAAAATTAATTAAAAATCACCAAAAAATAGAAAAAAATAAAAGAAAAATATTTCATGTTTTGAGTTTTCTTTAATTCGGCCTATTTCTACCTTAAAATAAATAAACAAAAATCAACTGCACGTGGCAGCTTCTGATTGGTCCACGGGGGACTGTTGACCCCGGTCAACTCCCCCGCGGACTCCTTCCTTTTCTGGAAGAAGCGCGCCACCCCATCTTCTCCGATTTTCCCACGCGTCTCCAGGCTGTCTCCCACGCAAATCTCATGCCCGGATTCTTCGCCTATCATCCATCTCCCTCGCCGGATCCTTCGCCATGAAATCAACGCTTTCCATCGCTGTCTCCACTCAACCCTAATCGACGCTGTCACCATATATATCCCGACCTCCGCCGCCTCCGCGCCCCATCTTTGGACCATCTCCTTCTTCCCAGTGACCTCCATAGGCATCGCGAGAGTGACAGCAAGCGGCTGCCCTTGTTGCAGTGAGGTGAGGAAGCGAATCCATTGATCCGGCGAACTTCGCCGCCACTGCTCCGCCACCAGCGTCGAGCATCGAGCCTCAGGCCTTGACGTCCTTCGAGGCTACGACCAGGAGCAAGAGCAGCTCCACCACAGTCTACTGCATCCACCAGGTAACCTTAGTTCTTCCTCATTTCTTCCAATTTCCGATTTCGCCCAATTCGTATCTCCGACGCATTTCTCCGATTCCGGCCACCTCGCGTAACATCTCGACCATCCGACCCTACCATCATCTTCGCCAGACCTTCACGCACCTTCTACGCCCTTTCACTCAACCCAGATCGCACAGGATCTGGGAATCGAGCTCCATCGTCTCCACCTCGCCGGAGCTCGCTCGCCCCACCGCACAGACCATCTTCACCCCGCTTTCTGGGGTCGAGGCATTTTGCCCTCGACCCGCGAACCTTCGTGTCTACTTTGCAGGTCCAAAGGGAGGCATCTGAGCCCCCCTACAGTTCAGACCGGAGCTTCGTGCCGCCAGGCCTCGCCGGAGCCCCCCAGGGCTCGGCTGGGCCATCGGCCGTCACCGTCAGCTGCGGGCAGCCACCAGGAACGTGTTCAGATCATTAGCAGCAGCTGAGGAGGATCGGAGTGCACGCAGGAGGCCGGCGAACTTCGCCGGTGTCGAGTTCTTCCTCCATCATCCAGAGCCGTCCGATGACGCTCCAGCTCCAGTTCTGATCGTGAGCGTTCATCTGTTGAGGAGCAGCAGCCGTCGATCCACCCGAGGAGCGCATCTGGACCATTGATAGCAGAGGAGAGAGGCGCAAGCGTTTCAGACGTCAGATCATCCACGTGGGCCTCTCCCCACCGTCGATCGAGCCGATGGGACGAAGAGAGGAGTAGCGCTGCCCATCCCAGCCGTCCGATCACCACGTGGCGCACATCCGACAGTCGGCGAATAAAGGGGTAAATATCGTAGGGCCCCCTCTTAGTTTGTTATTTCCTGTTTAGTCCTGTAAATATTTCTAGAAACTTTTTTACGTAGGGTTATTTGCATGTTGGACCTTGTGCTTATTCTGAATTACATGTATGCCCCTGTGTGTGCTTGACCACGTGCTTCGTCACGTGTGTATCTGGGCATTTTACATGTTTCGTCCTGTAGATCTGGGATGTTATTCATTGAATGAAATGTTTTGTTTATTTGCAAATATACCCCTGTGAAGGCTTTATTTCCGCATGTGCGAATTTATTGGGTTTTTTGCAATTCGACCCTGGGCTTTTGATACGGGTTATCAAATAGCCCTTGGACTTAGTTTTTCTTGCAATTTGGTCCCTGTGTGCCCCAGCCACGCGCCACGCACGTGACTTGCTGGGTATTTTGCACCTAGGCCCCCAGATCTTTGGGTATTTGCACTTAGGTCCCTGTGCACAGTGCCCCACCTTTATTTTTGAATAAAATATCAAACGACCTCCAAATCCAATGAGATTTTGGACACATGGCTCCTGCCATGGTGTAGGAATTTCTGTGATTTTTGAGGACATTTTTGATTTCATTTATTATTTTTAAAAATTCAAAAACCCCTATTTTTGCTACTGTTTGACTTTAAAAATACCAAAAAAATATAAAAAACTCCACCAAAAATTCTAAAAAAATTAGGACTTGTAATTTACTTGTTGTTTGATTTTCTAGCCAATTTTGGCTACTGTTCATCACGTGAAAACCCTAAAAATTGAAAAACCCCTAAAAACTCATAAAAATTATAAAAATTAAATTAAAAATCCAAAAACAATAATTAGGGTGCCTAAATTTTCCTTATTCTTTCTAGATTATAGGAAAATTACCTTCAGGGCTTTTTGAGATCCAAAATTATTTTATTTTTGGGTCTTAAGCCTTGCTGGACAGTACCCTCTGTTTTTCGCATTGTTTGATTTGTATTAAATAATTTACCCATTAGAAAAATTCCAAAAATTCACCAAAAACAGTAAAAAACTTAAAAAACATAAAAACCATTTTTCCTTAATTTTTGCATTATTTTTGGAGTGTTTTTATAAATTGTTGAAGTTGCCTTGCATTCATTTTATTTCATTTTCTCATCATTTAAAAAAATCAAAAAATATAAAAACAAACAAAAACACTAAAAAAAAAGACTCCCTTGGATTTCTGACTACATCGTAGGCCGCAAGGCCAATCTGTGCTCCTTGTGTTCGACCCTGGGAGCTATACCAGGTTAATCCTATAGCTAGATCGCTCTATTTTGTGCTTGCTTGTTTCTATCTTATTCGAGTGATTTGAGTGATTGATTTTTCTTGATTGACTCAGCCCGAGTGAGTGAGGTCGCAACGACCTATTTATTTTACACCTTTACCTCTGTCATTCGGGCGGTCATCAGCAGCCTCTGGCTACACCGCTTTTCAACACTCCAGCCCGTTCATCTAGGTTGGTTCGTGAGAGCCGAGACCCGCTCTCCGAACCCGAGTTCGATCCGCCCTATTCCCCCTTGACCACCCTTCTTCTATTCCTAAGATGCCAGTGCCAGATGCGAGACAACAGACAGTTGATATTTCGGCACCTGAGTTTGGGTCTTTTGCCTTTGCAGAGACCATGGCCAGCAGCAAGGAGCGTACCGATGGTCAGAGGCCATAGACAACCACATACATTCTGGACCAGGGTGCGATCAACACCACCATGTTAGCTTCCCTCGAGACAATGCAGAGATAGATACGAGATCAGGGAGCTTTCTTGGTAGAGATGAGGAGAGAGGTGGAGCAGATGAGAGATAACCGCGAGCAGCGCAGGCCTAGAGACGGACCACAGAGACCCGATGAGCCGGCAGCAGCCGCAGCAGCCGCAGCAGCTGCCGCCGCATCAGCAGTAGCAGAGCTGAGGCCGATGCGAGAGTTGCACAACCCCGGATCGACTCTGACACACCGGTGGGTGGTACTTCCAGCGATCGTAGGGGACTTCAATTTCCCCCCGAACACACTTCAGCTCCTACCCTGCTTCCACAGTCTCGCCACTGAGGAGCCCCATCTACATCTCCAGGAGTTTGAAATGATCTGCAGTACAGTCCACGATCGGCAGGTGGACGAGGATACCATCGGGATGATTGTTTTTCCTTTCTCCCTGGCAGACAGAGAAGCCAACTAGCTGAAGCACTTAGGGAGATTCGTTTACAATTAGGAGCAGCTCCGCATCGAGTACTTGAACAAGTACTATCCACTCGGATGGACCAATGCAGCGAGGGCCCTGATTAGCAACTTCTCCATGCTCCCCCAACGAGCAGTTTCACGAGGCATGGGAGAGGTTCAGAGAGCTGACCGACAGATGCCCGTATCATGACATCACGAAGCCGAACCTAGTTCAGAGCTTCTTCTGCAGGTTGACACCAGAGCTGCAGGGCCTGGTGAACGCTTCTTGTGGCAGTTCCTACTTCGCCAAGGATGAGGATCAGGTCTGGGCCATCTACGAGGAGATGGCCGAGAACTATACAGTGATGTCCCAGACCCTACTCTACACTCAGGGACGACCCCAGCCACAGTCCGTGCAGTACCAGAGGATAGCACGGGTCGATGCCGGTCCTTCCACTTCGTCCGCGGTAGCCACAAAGGCCGAGTCCACAGCCGCAGACCTGGGCATCATCAGCGAGAAGCTGGACCGGATCGATTTGATAGAGAAAAAGCAGTGCCAGGGCATATCTCAGATGGATCATATGGCACAGACGCTGAGTGACCTGAAGACACAGATCAAGTGTCTCCAGGAGGCACAAATGACTTCTCAACCCTGTCTTCAGGCATGAGGAGATCCGAGCAGCAGTGGTAGCTCGTCCCAGTGCTCCAGTCAGCCTAGACAGGTTCACCTTGTACAGGCGAAGCCGTACTAGCAGCCACAGCCGTACTACCGGACACCACCATCCCTAGACACTCAGATGGTGGTCTACCAGCCGGATCAGCCCCTGGCAGTACTCCCGCCACCTTCCTATGAGTCGGAGCCGTTGATGGATGTCAACGGGATTTGGTATTACCGACCCCAGCCCGGTATCCGACGAGATCATCCCGGATTCCACTGGTCGACCGGAGGCACCAGTTCCCAGCAGCAGCCTCCAGTTCAGGGTGGCCAGTACGACCAACAAAGTGAGCAGCACCAGCAGCCCTAGCCCCCAGTTCAACACCAACAGTAGTCATCCCAGCACCACCAGCAGTATGGTCCTCGTTCCTATCAACAGGGACAACCTTGGAGGCGAGAGCAGCCTCAGCAGTATCATCCACAGCAGTACCCCTCTCACCCGCACCAGCAGCAACAACCTCACTACCAGCGAGGCCACCCGTCAGGTTCTCATGGGCCAACCTATGAGAACCCCGCCTTAGACGACCTAGCCCGCCTCATGACAGAGCAGCAGGCTACCTTTAGACGGGAGATGGATGAGTTCTGCCAGGAGATGCGGGAGATCGTGAGAGGGAAGGCCGCCATTCCTACCCAGATTGAGCCGAACCCGAACATTCTGAAGAGGAAGTCTGAGCAGGTAGAGTTCACAGAGATTACCACTCCTAGTGATTCATTTGGTGATTTTTCTGCATACATGTTTGATGCTGATTTTGTTACACTTAGGAGCGGTAGGATGCCAGCAGGCAGCGCCTCGTCTGAGCAACATCCTCATGCCACTTCCAGAGCGCCAGGCGAGGAGGAGCGTGGTACTGATGCTGCGAGAGATGATGACGATGGTGCTGACGCCACCATGGATGTTGATCCAGCCGACGGTAGTGAGGTCGTCGCTTCACCAGTTAGAGGAGGTGGTACTGATGCCACCACAGTTGTTGAGCCAGAGCGCGGTGCTGATGCCGCCAGTCGACATGCCGAGGGTGGTATTGAGGCCACCATTTCCACTTCTATAAGTCATGTTGTCTTTCTGTCTGTACATGTATCTCAGGACCTTTCTCGAAATAAAGGAAAGGGTTTATTTTATTCTGATCCACCTGTGGTGCTTGATGATGTATGTGTGGATTCTGCCGGACATGAGCAGCCTAGACCCTCTCCTAGTCCTTCATCTGAGAAGGACCCTGTGATCCCCTTTCCACGAGCACTTTACATGGCAAAGGGGAAGAAAATAGAAAATCAGAAAAAGAATCACCAGATAGAGTTCAGCCAGCAGATGATCGATCGATTCCATATCCAGCTGACTCTTAAGGAGGCCTTGGAGCACATCCCTCTACTCCAGAGATCACTCAGAGATAGGAACACAATTAGGAGGAAGAGGAGGAACCATCAGTCTGAGATCCATGTGCTTACTCGAGCCACTTGTTTCACGATTCAGAACCGTTTGCCAGCCAAGAGGCCAGATACAGGAGCCCCGTATGTCAGATGCCACATCCATGAGCAAAGGTTCGACCGCACTCTATTAGACAACGGTTCTTCGATCAACCTACTTCCGGCAGCCCTTCTCGACCGCTTCAAGTTGGGCACTCTATGTAGAGCAGGACAGTCCTTCAGTTTGCTGATCGATATGTCAAGAGGCTGAAGGGGTTGCTGAAGGATGTTGTTGTCACGATTCAGAGCCTGAAATTCCCCGTAGACTTCGTTGTGTTGGACATGGAGATCCCTGAGTCTGTGACCGATACCCCCATCATTCTAGGACGTCCGTTCTTGGCCACAGCCAAGGCAGTGTCCGACCATGATAGAGGGAAGGTATACTTTCGCATTGAGGGCGAGAGTATACAAATAGAGACGATCGAGGGGACTAGAGCCAGAGATTCAGCTTGCTCAGAGCCGACTTCGATTCAGAGCAGATGACAGAGGCAGGACGAGATATCCACCAGGACTGTGATTTTGTGATTACAGATGATGAGGCAGTTTGGGCAGATCCAATCACACAGAACATCCTCTCACCTTCAGAGTTCGCTGATGCAGAGATGCCAGTAGAGGAGAGCTTGGATAGCGCACTCCTGATCCAGGATACTTTTCAGTCAGCAGAGTCGGTTCCTGACCATGAGATAGCTTTTTGTGAGTCTGATACAGATCCCTCGGAGTCAAATATTGATTGGGCAGAGTTCGATGATTTTATACCGTGTCTGACTTCCACTGAGCCTACAGCTAGGGAGGAGGATGATCCAGAGCAGAGCAGAGACAGTCCAGCCGAGCAGCCTTCTCCAGATACAGATTGTGAGCGAGAGTTTCTGTTCTCCCATGCAGATTTGGCAGCATTCACTCAGACCTTTCAGAGGTCAGATCCGCCAGCACCTACTTGTCCAGAGCTGAAGCCTCTACCTGCATCGCTGAAGTATAGGTTCCTTGCGGGTGAGCATGAGATGTACCCAGTCATTATCTCAACAGATTTGACTAGAGAGCAGGAATCCCGTCTGATGGGGGTTCTTGAAAAGAACCGCAAGGCGATAGGTTGGAGTGTAGCCGATCTCCAGGGGATAAGTCCGGCCCTGTGCTCCCACCATATCTATCTCGAGATGGAGGCAAAGCCGTCGCGTGAGTTCCAATGACGACTGAACCCGAATCTTCGAGAGGTTGTCATGAAGGAGATCTCGAAATGGTGGAGCACCGATTCTATCTACCCCATCTCCGACTCCAAGTGGGTCAGTCTGTTGCATGTGGTGCCCAAGAAAATGGGCATCACTACAGTTGTCAGCGAGTCTGGAGAGGAGATAGCTACCCGGGTACCCACTTCTTGGCGGGTCTGCGTGGATTACAGTCGACTCAACCAGGCCACCAAGAAGGATCATTTCCCCATGCCCTTTATTGATCAGATCATTGAGAGACTGGCAGGGAAGAGCCAAGACTGTTTCTTGGATGGGTACTCCGGCTATAATCAGGTGGCCATCGCGCCTGAGGACCAGGACAAGACCACCTTCACCTGTCCCTTCGGGACATATGCTTTCAGACGCATGCCATTCGGATTGTGCAATGCTCCGGAGACATTCCAGAGATGCATGATGTCCATCTTTTCAGACATGGTGGGGGAGTGCTTGGAGGTCTTCTAGGATGATTTCTCGGTCTACGGTGACAGATTCGATTCTTGTCTTGACTGTCTAGACCGAGTCCTTCAGCGATGCATTGAGGTTCACCTTGTGTTGTCTTGGGAGAAGAGTCACTTCATGGTGACTCAAGGGATGGTGCTTGGCCATATCATCTCCAACAGGGGCATGGAGGTTGATCCGACCAAGGTGGATGTCATTAGAAAACTCAATCCACCGTCCAACTTGCAGCAGTTACAGTCTTTTTTGGGGCACGTCGGTTTTTACTAACGTTTCATACATGATTTCACCAGGATTGCCTGACCGTTGATTGATCTGCTGACGAAATACACCGAGTTCCTTGTTTATGATAAGTGTCTATCATCGTTTGAGACTCTCAAGAGCTGTGTTGTAGAGGCTCCTGTTCTCCAGCCATCTGATTGGTCTCCCATTCGAGATCATGACGGACGCCTCCAACTGTGCCATAGGGGCAGTGCTGGGACAGAGGAGGGATGGAGTCCCATTTGCTATTCACTACGCTAGCTGTACATTGGATGCCGCGCAGCGGAACTATACAGTCACTGAGAAGGAGATGCTAGCTGTAGTTTTCACCCTAGATAAGTTCATATCTTACATCATTGGATCTAGAGTGACCATCTACACTGATCATACCACCATCAGGTACCTCATGGCAATGAAGGATGCCAAAGCCAGATTGACCAGAGGGATCCTTCTACTCCAGGAGTTTGATATAAAGATTAAGGATAAGCCTGAAGTCAAGAATGTGGTGGCGGATCATCTCTCCCGATTAGAGCATCTTGAGGATTCTGGGAAGACTAAGCCTATTTGTGAGACCTTCCCAGATGAGGAGATCCTTGCTATCGCCTCACTCCCATGGTATGCCGATATTGTGAACTATCTTGTCGCCAAGAAAGTTCCACAAGATTAGCCCAGGCAGAGACTTGAGACCTTCCTTGCGAAGGCCAAGTTTTACCATTGGGAGGATCCTGTCCTTTACCACGAGGGAGGGGATAGCATCTGGCGTAGGTGCATTCCTCAGGAGGAGCACCACAGTGTCCTCACTTACTGCCACAAGCTTGAGGCAGGAGGACATCACTCTGGGAGGAGAACGACACAGAAAGTGCTCCAATCCAGCCTATGGTGGCCTACCCTCTTCAAGGACTCTGATGAGTTCGTGAAGAGGTGTACTGACTGTCAGAGGATTGGCACTTGTGGACAGTGTGATATGATGCCGATGCAGCCCATTCACTTCTGTGAGGTTTTTGACGCATGGGGCATCGATTTCATGGGTCCATTCCCTAGGAGTCAGGGATTCGAGTACATTTCATGGTTTAGGGTACCTCGAGTTTTGATATCTGAGGGGAGGGGGGTCTCATTTCATCAACGACAAGGTAAAGGCCCTTGCTAGAGAGTTCAGCATAGACCATCGAGTTGCCACTCCATACCACCCTCAGACGAATGGTCTTGCTGAAGTATCGAACAGGGAGATCAAGACTATATTGCAGAAAGTCGTCCGCCCTGACCGAAAGGATTGGTCACAGCTTTTGGACTCGGTCTTGTGGGCGTATAGGACGTCTTTGAAGACTCCTTTGGGTACATCTTCCTTTCGCCTTGTTTATGTCAAGCCGTGCCATTTACCTGTGGAGATGAGACATAGGTCACTTTGGAATGTTACTGATATACTTTTGGATCTAGAGCATGTAGGAGATCAGAGGAGGGTAGAGTTAGCAGCCCTGGAGGAGCTTCATGATACAACCTTTTCGAGCAGCCTACAGTACAAGGAGAGAGTGAAGGAGTGGCATGATTCTCATATCAGCCACAAGCAGTTTGAGCCAGGACAACGAGTATGGTTGTTCGATGCCAGGTTGAGATTATTCCCAGGGAAGCTACAAAGCAAATGGAAGAGACCTTACTTGGTTAGAAAGGTACACGGAAATGGGAGTATAGATATATCTGAGTTGTCTTCTAAGAGTACCTTTCATGTGAACAGCCAGCGGCTCAAGCTATATCTAGATCATGAGCCGCGGGTCGTTGACGTTGCCCCGATTCACTTTGCGTGAGATGTGGTCTCTCGACTCACATCTATTGCATCTCTCGCCTGATTATCATTGTTCTTCCGACTTGTATAGATCCAGTTGTCCATATCACTCTATTCTTTAGTCCCACACCCCTTTTCTCATCTTATGATTATGCTATACTTACGGTGTACTTTACCCTAAGTATGGGGGGGTGTAGGACTCTCGGGTATTATATTTGATTCTTTCTACCCTTGTTTTGCTGCCTATACGTAGGGATATTTCACCCTAAGTATAGGGGAGGTAGACCCTGTACATTCTCACTCGGCTTTCCCTTTGATAAAAAGCCTGCTATACTTTGGATTATTTGATCCTAAGTATAGGGGGAAACCCCGAGATCCTCTTGTATTTCTATTCTTTGATTCATCTTTGTATATACCATTCCTTTTCACTTCCCTATACTAAGCACGAGTTATGTCTTCTTCATCACTCTTGACTCTGAGGAAATCGTTCGAGCTAAGTATAGGGGGTGTGTATATATTTCATATATACTTTAGCCATAACTCGTACTTTGTGTGAGTGTGTTAATAAATAAAAATGGCTAAAAACCTAAAACCCAAAAATCCATAAAAATTAAAAATTCTTCCTTGTAAATAAAAATTCTTTTATTGCATATACATAGCTAGTGTACAAATTGTTTTTGTAAAAATATTTATAAAAATTTTTGTGTAAATAGCTTGTACATATTTTCATATCAAAATTATGTATATAGTACAAAATTTTTGCAAAATGTTTTGAAAATAAAAAATTTGCAAAAATCTTGTGTAAATTTGTGTACATATTTTGCAAAACTTGCATTCATGCAAACACCCATGTTTTCAAAACATTTTTCAAAAAATTTGCACATGTGTAATAGTTTGTAAATTGCATCTTTGTAAATACTTGTATAGTTTTTCCTGGATCATAGTTGACATCTAAACTAGCCTGGAATTAAATTGAAAAATGGAGCTTGGTTAAGATCTTAATCCACTTAATTATAAGAGGAACCTTATAGGGCTTAGGGTTGAGACTTTTCAGGTCCATGGTGACTTAATTCTTTGAGTCCACTAGGCTATGATCATATGTCATCTCAATGAGCCTAAGTAGAGCACTTAACAACACACACATGACTCATATAGACAATGGCTTGACTTGGACCCACACTTTGCACCGAGCTCTCTACGGATGAGGTGGTGAGGAGGCAGTCTTCCTTGACTTGGGGTAGCATATGAGAGTAGTACTTCTAGGCGGAACCTCTCTTCTTCTTATAGTGAAGGAAGTGCGTCTCAACTTGGTCTGGTTGCCATGAGGTCTAACGACAGGAGTTGTGGGTTGCAATAATGCTTCAAAAGAGGGATAGTCTACTGGCTCAAGAGGAAAAACTCCTTATGTATATATGATGCACTTTGTAGATATGTTGTACAGATGCACATTAAAAAAATGCAAAAAGAAAAGAACTCCAAAAAAAAGTGGTGGGTCTGAGAGAAAATGATAATCCCACCGGAGTGTATGTAGTACAATAAGCAAAGCTTGAGACTTATGTTCCATCTTATGTATCTTGCAGCAGGGAGACTTAGCTACACTCGTTGAGCTCCCAGGGATACATGGCTACACTGGCCATGATCCATTCTCTTCTTCCCCCTCTTCTTGAGCCGGTTGAACTTGAACATAGAAGGGAATACCCCGCTCCTCGAGGAAAGAGTGGCCAGACTAGGGTCATAGAGTTACCTTGTTGGGGAGGGTTGTCACTTTGCTACTTCTGAGGTGGAGAGCTATACCTCACTTACACTGTACAAGGAAAGATTCATGGTCTTCAGGGTTTGTGTATGTAGACTTGTTCTGATCTGGATTATTGAGGAGTCTTGACTATAGATTTGTGGATCTTAGAGGCCGTTAAGTTTTAAACCTAAGTCCAAATAAGGTTCGACACATTAATAATCCAAAAATCTGACCGAGCTCCATATTTCAATTTAATGAAGGCAAGTTTAATAATCAGCATTGATCCTTGTATTTCTTCTCTTTTTTCTTTTTCTTCTCTTTTTCACTTCTTTTTCAAATAAGTTTTTGCTAAGGGACTAGCAAAGTTAAGTATAGGGGGGTGACGAATACCCATTCATCACTCTTTATTCTTTTATTTTAGCCAAAAACCTATGCAAAACACCATGTAAATATGTGTAAATATCATAAATTGTCAAAATGCATGCATATTGTAATTATTCATAATTAGCATGTTTTTGTGCAAAAATAAAAGAATAAAGAAACACAAGAAAAAGAGGGAAATATTTAGAATAAATATTGAGTGACCTAATCCCAAGGAAGGGCTCAACATGGGCCTGACCGCAAAAGAAACCAAGTAGAGAGAGATAGGGTGGCTCAATACACTGTACATAACCCTATGTATATAAATAATTTTATTTTCCTCTAAATAAAAATAAAAATATGTTTTTGTTAATTTATACATATTTATAAAAATAAAATAAAAATCAGAATAATAATAATAATAATAATTCATTTTCCACTTGGTATATATACCATGTAGATATGTATATAAACCTATTTATTTAACTAATGTAAATAAATCACAAAAAAAATAAAAATACCTTTTTATTCCTAATTTTATGTTGTAAATAAATAAAATATAAAATTGGAATAATTGTGCAAAAATACATAATTAAAAATAAAAATAAAAAATACATATATGTATATATACCTATATATAATAATAATATAATATAAATACATTAATTATTTTTCAAAAAAATAAATAAAAATCACTAAAAAATAATTTGATAAATAATAAACATTTTTCATGTTTTAACTTTTTCGAAATAAAATAATTTAATAATTTTAATTGAATTTCCAAATAATTAATAAATGGAGAATTCTGATTGGTCCACGGGGGATTGTTGACCCCCGGTCAACTCTCCCCCAGGACCACTCACCCGCGGATCATGCGTTCTGACCAAACTTCACCTATTTTTCATGCAGTGATCCGACTACCTCTCACCTAAACCCCGGGCTCCGATCTTCCAGGATACATCCGCGATTCACGCCCGACACCTTCCCTAGTGATCCGTGCACCACCGTGCTTTGCCCGACCCCTTCTTTGTCGGATCTTTACATGTATATAGCTCACCTCCGCCGCACTTTTCACGCCATCTTTGGCTCCGCCCTTCCATCCCAGGACCTCCACTCTCTTCCCTAGAGTGACAGCTATCGCATAGGAGTGTCGCAGTGAGGAGAAGGAGTCCCCATCCACTGATCAGGCGAGCTCTTCGTCGTGCGCTGCCGCAAGGTGCGCCTGAGCCTCGGGACCGACGACCCCTTGAGGCGAAGACCCAGGAGCTTCCTTAGCTTCAGCCCAGTCGACTTCGATTAATAGGTATCCCCGATTCACTCTAGTTTAGCCTAATTTCCGATTACTCCCATTAGCGCCGCCGGCCTTCGCCGGCCGATTCCCATCGATCTGATCATCTATCTATCCATCCGACTATCGATTCACAATCATGAGACTCCTCCCCACCTTCTTCACCCATCCGATCAACCTGTCTCACCTCGGAGCAGGACCTCGAGTCTCCTCTGTCGTCGCCTCGCCGGAGACCACGTTCCGCCCTCATCTTACCACCCATTCCACCCCTAACCGGGTCGAGGCACTTTGACCTCGACCCAGGAGTTTGTCTGTGCCATTTTGCAGGCCGAAGAGACCCATCTGAGGGTCCAAGAGTTCGAGCACAGCCACTTTGCTCCTCCGTCATCGCCGGAGCTCCCCGGAGCTTCTCGGCCTCATCGGAGGTGCCCACCAGCTGCGGACCATCGTGACGGAGCGTTTCCACATCCCAGCAACATCATCGGAGCCCCCCACCGTGTGCATTGGGCTAGCGAACTTCGTCGGCGAGCTGTTCTTGGTGGAGGCTCAGCCACCGTCCGATCGTGCCCCCTTGCCCAGTTCAGATCTCGATCGTCCATTTGCGAGGAGCTAGCAGCCGTCGGATCACCATCGGGAGCTCATCTGGAGCGTTCATCGACGAAGGGGTGTCCGACGCTCTCAACCGTGGATCTACACGTGGCACCCCCTCATCCATCAGATTATAATAAAGGGGTAATTTCCCTTAGGCCACCTATCGTTTTGTTATTTCCATTCAGTCCTGTAAATATTTTATTACGTTCTTTTTATTTTGGAACATTTGCAGTTAGGGCCTTAGACTTTTTAGTATTTGCAATCTAGTCCCTGTGTATGTGAGCCACGTGCAACGACACGTGAGATTTTGGGTTATTTGCACATTTAGTCCTGTGGTTCCTGTGTGTTACTGATTGCATATTTTTAAATAGGAATTACATTTATACCCATCTGTTTCTTAATCACGTGTGTTGCACTTGTTTTTGTGGGCTTTTTGCATTCCATGCCCTTGCCTTTCTTGCTTTGTTATTATTTGGTCATGGAACTATGTTTCTTTGCATTTAGGTCCATGTGAGCTGTGTGCCTTGATTTTATTAAATAAAATATCAAATTTAATTTAAATTAGGTGAAATTTGGACATGTGGCTCCTGCCACTGTGTAAAAATTTCCCTAAAATTTTGGGACATTTTCGAGGCTTTTTACTATTTTTAAAAAATAAAAAACACATAGTTTTGTTACTTTCTAAATTGAAAAATCAAAGAAAATATAAAAACTTCTTTAAATATTCTAAAAAAATTAATAATAACTTAATTTTAGTGTTTTTTAATTTCAGTTCATTTTTTGTGCTTTTTGGATTTATCAAAGCTAAAAAAATAAAAAAACTAAAAACCTTATAAAAATTCTATAGAATTCTTTAAAATTCAAAAAAATACAAACTCTTTTTCTATAATTTAGTTTTTGCATTTACTTTACATAAAATTACCATCAAATTTTTATACCAATTATAGAATTTTAATTGGCCTTTCAAATCTGACTGTACATATTGCTCCTGTTTTCACCTTTCTTGATTTTTATAAAATTAAATAAAAATTGAAAAATTCTAAAAAATTCACCAAAAACACTTAAAAACATTAAAAACGCAAAAAGAATTTTGTTTGAATTTTTAGAGTATTTTTGAGTGTTTAGATACTTTTTGTATTTGCTTTTTCTTATATTTTCTTATAAAATCAAAAACATAAAAAAATTTAAAAATATTAAAAATTCACCAAAAACATTTTCTTTTTATTTTATTCTTTTTGACTACTTTGTAGGCCGCAAGGCCAACTCGTGCTCTTTGAGTCTGACCCTGGTCGCTATACCAGGTTTATAAAATTAGCGAGGAACGCTTGTGATTTGTATTGTTTTATCCCTTGTTTGGTGGTTCCTATATTTCTTGATTGATCGAACTGCGAGTGATTGAGGTCGCAACGGCCTGAGTTATTTATCTCCCTTAGTCGCTCACGTCGATTTTTCGGTCGATCACTAGTCCATGGAACTTGGGCAATAACTGAATAGTCTGGAGGTGAAGCTCAGTCGCCAAGGATCTCTGGCAGCTGGATCCACCGGTGAATGAGGACTGCACCAGGATTGTGCAACTTCCTCATCGTACGTGCTGGTCTCTATGGGTCCTGCGGCTCCTCGGGACGTCTGCCTCCTCCTCCAGCTCATGGTATCTCTCCACCAGATGGTCTCTGTGTGCATGAGTTCCCTCCTCACCTTGGCGATAAAAACTCCCTAGTCCTGAATCTGGCGCTGCTTGGTCTCCAGAAAAGCAAGCAATGTATTGTTGATGGCAGCCTGATCTAGTACATAGGTAGAAGTCTGCGGTTGCTCATCAGTATGGTTGTCGCTGTCGGCCATCTCTTGGATTTCTGCAAAGGCAAAAGACCCCAACTTAGGTGTTGTCAAAGAATAAAAAGTTATGCTGACCTCTGCTCTAACACCTCAGGAATGGAAGAAGGGTGGTCGAGGGGGATCAGGCTAGTAGCGAACTCAGGTTCAGAGAGAGGGTCTGAGCTCTCTAAAGGTGCCCTAGATGAATGGAGAGGAGCACTAGAAAGCGGTGCTGCCAGAGGCAGCCTAAGGGTCCTCCTTCCCATCATCTTGATCTAGGGATTTATGAGGATTGGATCTGTAATGCAAACAAGATGAGAAGTCAAACCCCCTTTTCACCTACTCAATACGAGCTGATGACCTGAAGGAGACATTGCTTTTGCTAATTCGAATTGAAGGGCGATGTCAAATCGGTCTAAAGAGCGGTCGTTAATCTTGTTAAATTTTATTAAGGTGATAAATCAATCTATCAGAGAGATTAAGCGAGCTGTTGGGAAAACCAATGCTCTCAAGAGACTGTACCAAATCTCACAGCTAGTTTTTCCCAGCTTATGGGTGCGGATCGTTTACCAACGACCCGGTCTGCCCAATCTGCTAAGGAAGTTCTGGTCCGATTAGCACCTACCTGATGAAATCCTCACTAGAGAACAATTAATCACGAAACCAGAAGTCTGAAGAGAGTTCGGGTATGGCTCTATCTACTGTGAGGGTCACTCTCTTGTTGCAAATATATCAACCAAGGAGGGGACGACTCTCCGTAAAATAATGATTTTTAGGTGAAGTGTATTTTAGGATCAAGTTTGCATTAGAAGTCCTAATTTTATTTGGTTATCACTTTTTTTATGTATTTTTCTGAAATAAAACAACACCTAACGAATTTTCTAATTTCCTTGATTATTTTGAGTCCAATAAAATAGGGGGAGGAAGTCGGAAAAGCCGATGCACGATCAAACACAATGATGCATGCAGAGATAGAAATGCGTACCTGACTCGAGCACTCTACATGCAGGGTAATCCACGCATAAAATAAAGACTGAAAATAAACTACTATATGATGCACAGGGAAATCGTCCATAGATGAGCAACTTCTATTAATCGTGAAGAACAGTAGCTAAGTATCGGGAAGAGAGACCGAAGTCCGATCTTCGATGCTAATCGATGCCCACCATAACGGGTCCTACCAGCGTTGTATATATCCTCTCTCGGCACGTGGTCTCTAATCCCAATAAGTTAACTTTTTCAAATTTATTTTAGCTAAGTCCAATTACGATCTATAGGAACAGATAGGCAATTAGGTGTTGGGACCTTAGCTAATTACGACACAATAATAAAGAAATCTTAAGTCTATGGGCCAAAACCTCAAGAATCAAATAGAAAAGAAAAGCGAAAATTCTCAGAAAAGCCATAAAAAACTACGGTGAGGTCCCTTGAGTACACCGGTACTCGGTTATACATACCCCGAATAGTCTAAGTCCAAAGAGTCTCATAGTCTAGAATAATTATAATAATAGAAGTTTATGCAAAAATAAAATTAAGCTATGAGCAATAACTACTCTCTAGCTCCTCTGCTCCTCCTCGGATGTGGGCTCCTCCAAAAGAAAACCGAAGCATCCTCTTACGGTTCCTCACACAAAAAGTGAAACGGATGGATATCAGAAAATAGTTATAACAAATAGATAACAATAAAGCAAAATTGAAAAATGACTACTAAGTAGTGCTCCCTGGCAATGACGCCATTCTGATGAGCGACCGACTAACTAGGGTTAATTATCAAAATAAAACAATAGTCGTTGTGAACCCAATCAATCAGCTAACTCAATGAGAAAAAGAACCACTAAATAGATCAAGCAATCAAATGTGAGCGGTTTGCTATTTGTATTTACCTGGTATAGCTACCAGGGTCGAACATAAGGAGCACGAAAAGGAACGAATTAGTCAAATTCCAAAAATAGAATATTTTTTAGTGGTTTTTAGTTTTTATTTTTTAAAAAATTTTCAATACAATAAGAATAAGCACAAATGGTAAAACACACATACAACACTCTTTTTGGATTTTTCAAAATAACAAAAAATGCTTAGAAGAAAACTAAAAATGTTTTTGGGTTTTCTAGGTTTTAAAGTGTATTTGGTAATTTTTTTAGGTTTTTCTAATATTTTTGTGATTTTATAAAAATCAAACAATGCTCAAAAGACAAAACAATGTACAACCAGGACCAAATTGCAAATTAAAAATACTTAAGTTATGCCATGGTCCTGGATAGAAATTTGTTGATAAAATATAAACAAAAATCTATAAAAAGGAACTGACAATACATATTTTGGATTTTTCTTTAATTTTATATGATTTTTTTTATAAGTTTTTGTTGTTTTGTGATTTTTAGGGTTTTTAAATGATTTTCAAACAAAATTAATACTGGAATTAAAAGAGGAAATACATAAATTTTTGTGGAATTTTTAAAGCATTTTTCAGATTTGTATGATTTTTTAAGGAAAACAAGGTATTTTTTAGGGATTTTTCAATTTTTAAAAATATAAAATGCAAGTAAATTAATCCACGAAAATTACAATAAAAACTACACACTAACAGGAGATAAAAGTAATTTTTAGGAAATTTTTAGAAATAATTTAATATTTATTAAGTCCAAATAAAGGCATGCAATTAAACACAGCTTGCAGGGACCAAAAAGCAAATAGTTTTAATATCAGGACCAAACAATAACTCACATTAAAAGCTTAGGGGTCAAGACTACAAAAGGCCCAGCCAATTCGCGCGCATGCTTAATATTCAACGCACATGGGTATAAATACAAATTCTAAAAACATATCATTCATTTATTAACAACGTAAAAACTCAAGACATAAAGTGCAAATAACCCACATAACACGTGAGGACATGCGTACTTCAGACTCGGAAGGACTAAAATGTAAAAACTAAAAAAGTACGAGGTCCAACCTGTAAATATTTTTAACTACACATTTTATTTAACGGATTAAATCTAAAAGCGGAAATAGGCAAGGGCACGAGGGAAATATACCCAATGGGGCAATGATGAATCCCTGATTCTCACTCTTTACTCTTTTATTTTAGCTATTTTTCTTGGCAAAGCATCATGTAAATCCTTGTAAATACAATAACTTAACAAATTGCATGCTTGCATTAATAATACATAATTAGCATGTTTTGTGAAAAAATAAAAGAAATAAAGGAAAAGAAAAAGGAAGGAGGTATTTAGAATAAACACAGAGTGACCCAAACCTCAAGAGAAGGTCAAGCCTTGACCTGATCGCAAAAATAAAATAAGTAAAGAGAGATAGGGTTTACTTTGTATGGTGTAAATATGATCTGTACCTGTGCATATTATTTATGTAATTATTTTGACGATAGAAATTTAATTACTATTTTTACTCCTTTGTATATATGTCTAGAAATAAAATAAAAAATAAAATAAAAATCAGAAAAATTAAACAAAAATAAAATAAAAGTCTTCATTTATTGTACAAAACACATGTATATATATCACACCCTCTATTTATTATACACCAATAAATAATTTATAAAAATAAAATAAAATTTATTTTACACTACTAAAATTATGTTGTAAATAAATAAAATATAAAATAAGGGTATTTATGTAAAAATAAAAAATAAAAATACTTGTACATAATACATATGTATATTATACCTGTACATAATACTATGTATTGTATATACACTAATTTAGTTTTCATAAGAATTATTAAAAATCAATAAAAATACTTTGAAAAATAATAAACATTTTTCATTTTATACACTTTTAATTTAAATTCATTTATTATTTTTAATTTAATTATCTTTATTTTTCTTCTCTGTTTTATCCTTTAGTCTATTTTGTCTGCATACTCCCCTGCTCTTGATTGGACCATCTCAGCATGGTTGACCCCGGTCATCTGGTCCCCTCTTCCTTTCCCTCCGATTTCTAGCCTCGATTTAAGGGTGTAGATTCCTAATCCACGCCCGATCCTTTCCCATTCGATCCACACCTCGGTTCACGTGCCATCCTCCATTCTTCCCGGACCTAGAACCCTATATAACATGCGCACCCTCTTCCCTTTTCCACCACCTCCAGCTTCTCCACCACTTCCGTTGCACATGCTTTCCCTTTTCCAGAGTGACAACACGAGAGGGCTAGGGCACGGGCATCATTTGGAGTGTAGTAGCCCCCAGGTCTGACGAGCTTCGTCTCCGCTCCACCGTGAGGAGTAGTAGCCTCTGGACACGCCGACTATTGAGGCCATCATCCCCGTGGGCTTCATCCACCAACCCCAAGCGACCTCCTTCACCCATAAGCATTCCATTTACCCTTCCTCTCCAGCTTGAATCAAGAGTTTGTTCACCTTCATATCTCCACTCTGACGACTACATCGCACCCCCTGTCGCACCTCATTCCGAAATTTTCACGCCCTCACCCGACCTACATCTGCTTCCACATTAAGCTCCACAACCCCCCACCCCCAAATCCAATCACCGGATTGAAGTAGAGATGCAGGTCGACTTCCCCATTCCACTCGAGACCTGGCCCATTCATCTCGCCTCTTTTTTCGATATTATTCATGCTCTAACCCCTAGCCGGAGCGTCATCTCCGAGCATATCCCTTCTCCTGCAGGAAGGAACACAGATAGGCCTCATCTAGAGGTCAAGGACATGCCCCAGGTAGCTCTAGAACCACCATGCCTCACCAGGACCTTCTCCCTGGTCCTGGCCCTTTCTGAGCACCCCAGCAGCTATGGACCATCGTCAACAACCTTTCTCCTATCACAACTGCTCCTGGTGATGCATTGGCTGCACGCTTTCACGGATTAAAACTTGCTGGAGGCAAGATCTTCGGAGTTCTTCCACACGTCTCCTCCACCGTTTGATCAAAACTCCCTCCAGTTCTAATCTCAACCGTTCGCCAGCGGGGGAGCCGTGACCGTCAGATACATCTGAGAATTGTGTTCGAGCCGTCCATCGTCGAAGGGGTACCCTCGCATCCAGACCGTTCATCCTTTAGTGGATCTCCTTCAGCTGTTGGATTGTGCCTTAATAAGGGGTAAACTTCATTTAGGCCCCTCTCTGTTATGTATTTTCCAATTAGTCCTGTAAATATTTGTTGCCATTCATTTTATTTTGGACAGTTTACAAGTAAACCATTGTAGTTTCTTATATTTGCATTTAGTTCTTGTTTGTGTGAACTCACGTGCAGTCCAACATGCTTTTCCGGGTTATTTGCATGATACACCCTGTACTTCATAGATGTGATGATTTGAATGACGAACTTTTGAGTTTTGCATTTATACCCCTACGAGTTGGATTCACGTGTTGCACACGATTTTGCTTGGATATTTTGTAAAGATGGCCTTGCACTTTTCATCTGTGTTATTATGTGGCATTGAACTTTATTTTAATTACAAGTAGGTCCTTTTAAGCTGCCTGTTTTGTATTTCATTAAATAAATACCAAATTAACCCCAAAAATTCTCTAAAAACTACTGTTAGCTCCGGTTAACATGTAATATTTATGATGATTTTTGTGGATTGATTAAGTTGCATTTAATATTTTTTGAAAATAAAAAATCCATAAAAAGTGTTCTGTTGTATTGGAAAATACATAAAAATATGAAAAATTACCTCAAAAATTCTACAAAAATTCATCATTGTGTGTTTTTTTATGCTTTGTCTTCAGAAGCATTTTTGTTTGAAAAACCTTTACAAAACCCTAAAAATTACAAAAGACCTAAAAACTTATAAAGATCATATAAAATTCTAAAAAAATAAAAAAAACCATTTCAGTTCCTATTTCTAGCTCTTTTCATATAGTTTATCATAAAATTGCTCCCCAGGACTTTAGAGCATTTTAAGCATTTTTAACTTGTAATTTAGTCCTGGCTCTGCACTATTTACATTTTTAGCCTTTGTTTGATTTTTGCAAAATCACAAAAAATATCAAAAAATCCCCAGAAAATTACCAATTATACGTTAAAATTTCAAAAACCCCAAAATATTTTTATTTAAATTTTTGAACATTTTTAGTCTTAAAAAAATTCAAAAAGCTTGATTGCATGCGTTGTTTTCATACTTGCTTGACTTTATTCCTTTATCAAAAATAAAATAAATTGTAAAATTAAAAACCACCCAGAAACATTTTCCTTTATTTTTTTAGATTTGACTACTTCGTAGGTTTACTCGTGCTCCTTGTGTTCGACCCTGGTTGCTATACCAGGCAAAATAAATAGCGAAGACTGCTTATACTTTGTGTGTTTGATTGCTTTATCTCTTGACTTGAGTGGCTTTTATATTTTTCTTGATTGACCGAGTTGATTGATTAGGGCCAACGACCTCGTGATTTATTTTCCACCTTAATCGATCTCTCATTTTCGTGTCATCAGGCACATGGCGCACGCAGGGACCGGCTCTGACATACAACTCTGATTATCCTTTGCCACGCATCTGACGATCTAGATTCTATAATGGACGTGCATGTCAAATGCGCCAAGGGCTTCTGATCTAACGACTCAAAGGTTGCACGGTCGGGCGGCTCTAATTTGATCTGGAAGAGGGGAGGCTCATCCAATGGAGAAGAGAAGGTCTGCAAGAACACGACTCCAACGAACTTCAAACGAGTGAGGGAGGAGATCCATCGCTCCGATGAAGGGTTGGAGAGGTCTGGCAGTATCGTGATGATACTCCACATCGAATGGGAGGCTCTGATGGTCGGGAGGACAATCAGATGATCGTGGCGATGAAGTCTCCCCTGGAGCTGCTCCGCCAGAGCAGATGAAGGTCCAAAGTGTTGTCCATGTGCGCGTTCATACTTACAAGGGGTAGTCGGACTTGGGGGCAATTCTCTGATCCTGGTTATTGCTTAAGAGTATAAGGGAAGCGACTGGGGATGGTGTTCGACCTCCGACGAAGGCAGAGGAGGGAGGTCTAAACCTCAATCTCGCTATGATGGGTAGGTTGAGGGTGATCTGGGTGCGAAGGAAGGTGTGGGATGAGTCGAAGGAGCGATCGATGCGGAAGGGAGAGCGTAGCGGAGCTCCGACCAACTGATGGGAGCAGAGGAACTGGCGGCATCGAGAACGGGGAAGATGGATCAAAATAGGGAAATGCATATAAAAGCAGCGACACCTGACGCTACCAATGAACTCAGGAACTCCGGGCGAAGGTGGTCGATGGGGTCTTGGCCTCAACCAAGCTGCGGCTGGCTGGGAGGCTTCACGCGACGGAGCTCCAGCCATATCTTGAGGTACGAGCCTCCAAGCGTCTCCGGGTGATCCTAAGCTACTCCTCTGGTAGCTGTTACTCTATGGAAGGATATAGGGGTCGGTGGTGGCACGAGGGACGAGCTGAGACACTGGAGGAGAGGAAGAGGATATTTATAGGCTGCTTGGGGGTCCGAGAAGATCGGAGTGTGGAGCGGAATCCTAGGCACATCCAGTTGTGCCTAGGGATCCGTGAAGATCATGGATATAAGGGTTGTAATCGGGCGCATGAATTGAAGCAAAAGGTGGTCGGGTCCAGCTGCTAGAAAATGGCAAAATGGCTTCGACGAGTGAAGTGGCGACTCGACTCAGCCTGGAAGAGACCATTGACCTCGGTCAACGGGCGGACGTGGACCAATAGAAATTCAAGATCTACAAAATAAAATAAAATTAAATTAAAAATAGTAAATGATTTTAAATTTAAAAAGTGTATAAAATAAGAAATGTTTTTTATTTTATAAACATTTTTCAGTATTTTTAATTATTTTTATAACAAAAATAAAATAGTGTATATACAATATAATGTATTATATACATGTATAGTATACCTAGGTATTACGTACAAATAATTTTATTTTATTATTTTTATAATAATTTTTTTATTTTGTATTTTTAATGATAAAAAATCATTTTTTTTATTTTTATTAATTAATTAAAGGTGTGAAGTGAATAGTTAATGTGTTATATATATATATATGTATTTTATACAAGGGTTTGATGATTTTTATTTAATTTTATTTTTATTTTTTTGATTTTTATTTTATTTTTATATTATTTCTAGGACTGTATACTAGAGAGTAAAAAGAATAGAATATTTTCATTTTATCATAATAAATAAATAAATAAGATGTACAAGTATGGATGATATGCACAATATATAGTGGACCCTTATCTCTCTCTACTTATTTTCTTTTGCGATCTTGTAAAGACTTGACCTTCTCTTGATGTTTGGGTCACTCTATATTTATTCTAAATACTTCCTTCTTTTTCTTTTCTCTTATTCTTTTATTTTTGTAAAATAAATGCTAAATATGAGATATTAACAATGGCATGCAAAATGCTAAGTTATTGTATATACATGTATTTGAGGTGGTTTTGCCAAAAAGAAGAATTAAAATAAAAGAATAAAGAGTGAGAATCATAGATGAAACCCCATATATGTGGGTTAAATGAGTATGCTTCCTGGGAGCATATAAGAGTATGCTCCCACCTTTCTTTCCATATTTTTTTATTTATTTGAAATCAAACTTGGAGGGTTTTATTTAAAATAATAAGTGGAATATGTTTTTCAAATTTCATTTAAAATATATGTTCCTAACACTTCCATATGAAAGGGGGTCAATTTTAACAATTCTGAGACTGTTAAAATTTGGCACTATTAATGGAGAGAATAGAAGTTTTGAATTAAGTCAAATTTTCAATGACACCATGGTGACATATTGTGATCTAAATTCCACTAGATTTCATTATAGAAAAATAAAAAAAAACAGGAAAAAAAGGTAGGAGCATACTTTCCCTCTCTCTCTCTCTCTTTATATATGGAAAAACAAGGCTGCTCTCGCTCCTATTTTTCTGCAATTTTTTTATTTTTTTGAAAAATATCATCATGTATATTCATCTATATATCCCTATAACATTCCATTCAAATTTCATCAGAAACAGAGATTCCTATGCCCTCCATCTAGAACAAGTAATTTTAACATTCTAAACATTGACTCAATCGACCTGTTCTAGATGGAGGGCATATGAGTCTCTGTTTCTGACGAAATTTGAATGGCATAGATGAGTGATATATAGATGAATATATATGGTTATATTTTTCAAAAAAAATAAAAATGCCTAAAATGAGGCGGGGGTAGCCATGTTGGCTGCCCCAAGGGGGCATCCCGTTGAACCCCTACCCCCATCCACACACACACATGATTTCCTTCCAATAAAATACAATCCTTCTTGAGTTCAGGAAGGCCGACCATTTTTTATAAAAAAAAAAACATTGATTTTAGTAGAATACATATACATTTTGTATTATAATGTGTAGTTTTAATGTTTGTATTATAATGTGCGGGTTTTTATGTGGGCGTTGTATTTATAATGTGCAACTATAATACAAACAATATATGTATTCTACTAAAGTGCTCTTGTTTTCTACACAGAGGGTGGCCTTCCTGAACTTAGGATGCATCGTATTGGAAGGGCCCCCTATATATATGCCTCCGTTGGCGGCCTCCGCTCAATTCTTCGGCTAATCTTTTTTGTTTTTTTTGAAAAATACCGCAATGTATTTTCATCACTATATACCTTTATTATGTCATTCCAATTTTATCAGAAATAAGGACTCCTATGCCATCCATCCAGAAGAGGTCTATTACAACAATTCTAAGATCATTAAAATTACATGTTCTAGATGGAGGGCTGATGAATCTCCATTTCATCACCTTTATTCTATCATTTTGGCCTCAAAAACCCTAGCAAATGCATGTAAATAGCATCAAATTGTACATAATCGCATTCATGATTCATTATATTAATTACAGATTAAATAAGGTTTTTAATGCCAAAATTATAGAATAAAGAGAAGAAAAGAAAAAGGAATAAAATATTGCAAATATTTTATGACCGAAACCCCGAGACCAAGGCCAGCATGGTATTGGTCGATAAGGAATAAAGTAGGGGGAGATAAGGGCCAGTGTACAATAAATACCTCATTTATTCATGCATTTATTTATGCATTTTTGACACCTATTTTGTACATAATTATTTATTCCTCAAATAAAGAAACCTTGTTCATGAAAGTTGTAGAAAATAATTTAAATAAAATTACAAAATTGAGTTTGTGTAAAAATAATACTCAGTGTACATTTTATACACAAAATAAAAAGCAAAAATCTCAACTTCACAGACTCATATCTTGCAAAGAAAAACTCCAAATCAACCAAACTCACTTTAATTGTATATAGCTTTCCAAGAACTATTTAATAAAATTGGTTTCATAATTTTTGGAGTCCATATGCAAAAGTTAGGTTTTTGGCCCCCAATGGGCAACCTGCCTGATTAAAATATTCAATATATTCAAGATACATTATCTTTATCCCATTGTATTTTTAGAATTTTGTAAATAATGTATATAATGCATGTACATATCAAAAGAAAAAGAAAACCAAAAAGAATTCATAAAATAAAATAAGTCTATAAGCTTCATAGGCAAAATACATATGCTACCCATCTATATATAAATAAAAAGGATTTTATTCTTTTGTTCTTTTATTCTTTTATATTTTTATAATAATGTATACATTATACATAACTCACTAAAAATGTAAATCCAAAATAAAAATCAAGAAAATACATTAAATAAATTAAGTATGCAAAATATATAGGTAAAATACCAAGAAGGATACCTACACATACATATACCTATTTATTTAAAAATAAAAATAAACTCCTAAAAATTAAATAAAAATAACTTTATACTCACAAAAATAAATTATAAATTTATAAAATAAGCCACTAAAATAATAAAATAAAATAAACAAATAAAAAATTTAAAAGATGCAAAATACATGTAAATATACACATATACACTTGATTAAAATAAAACCATAATAAAACACTTCGAAAAATTCAATAAAAATCACAAATAAATACTACATGAAAAAATACACATTTTTTATTCTTTAAGGAAATTCTAAATAAATCATTTACTAGGCTAAATAAATCAATTTAGGATCAAATTTTCTATTTTGGCGTTTAGCGGCCGACGTGGACCAATGGGGCGCCGGCCTTTGTTGACCGCCAGTTCAACTGTCCCATCCAAGGTCTGGAGCCTCTCAACTGTCAACTCCCCGATTTCTTCCATTTTTTGCGGCCATCCCGTCCATCGTTCAAGCTCGCTTCCTTCACAAGAATTGATCTCTGATTATCCATGATGTCCGCCAATAACTTGGATCGATCAGATACTCATTGGATTAATCAATAATCGCCGGTCAATAAGGCTCCATGCCAATGTCTATAAATAAGTAGCTCCGCCTCCTTTCACGAATTTGGCCAATTTTAATGCAACCTTAAGCCTTGATTCCATTCCTGGGATGTTCCTCGTGACAGGGGGAGTGCTCTAGCGTCTCGAATCGGCCGGAGGAAGGGTAGTTTTGTCGCGGCGGAGCTCCGGCGTCCGCCCTGCTCCCTCGTGGCCCCCAGGTATAAGAGCTGTCCTTTTTATGCTTTTTAGTTAGGCCTCGATGTTAGTTTTTGATTCCAGTAGTTAGATTAGTCTTTAGTTAATCCCTCCAGCTTAAAATCAAAAATTCGAAGTTCGTCGGAGCTCCGCTCCGGCGACTTCTTCACGGTGAACCCAACCGTATCCGACCGCCACGTACACCCCTTTTCAATCCCCATCGCATTCTCCATCGATCCTTCACCTTTGACCAACCGAGGACTTCTGGTCTTCGCGAATCAGGGCTCCGCCTCCGTCGTGCGTCGGAGCCCCTCCGCCTCACTCCATTTTGCTGCCAAGCATCAAAACCCCGGGTCGAGGAGGAAGCCCTCGCTCCCCCGGTTCTTCCTCTGGAGGTCAAACAAATAATAGAGCCCATCTGGGCTCGAATCGAACCAGGAAGAGGTTCCTGGAGGTCCGCTTCTTCACCGACCTCGTCCGAGCGACTCGGACCGCCAGGAGCCATGATGGAACCATCAGTCGACGGGGGAGGTTTCCAGCTACGTGCAGACCACCTCAGACGCGCTGGAGAGCCCTGGAGGAGCCCAAGCTTCTCGATCGAAGCTCGCAAGGCGCGAGCTCCTTCCTTGTTCTTCTAGGGAGCTCCAGCGCCGTCGGATCAGGAGGCCCGTCCCAGATCCCACAGGAGCCGTCCGATGAAGACACGTGCCAACCGTCAGACCAGCCAGGAGCTTCTAATCCGAACCCTTCATCGGCGAACCGGCGTCAACCGTCAGATGCTCGACACGTGGATAAGCGGCGCACCCAGCGCCATTGGATATCGCGCCTTTGGGGGTAAATTTCACACCTGACCCCCCGTCTTTTTGTATTTATGGATTAGTTCCAAAAATAAAATACCACATTGTAAATAAATTGTATAAATTGCAGAAGGACCCCTGGAGTTTATGTATTTACATTTTAGTCCCTCTACGCCTCACGTGCAGACCCCACGTGAGGCGCGTGAAATTTGCATGTAAACCTTGTCGGGTTTCAGTAATTGAAAAATGGCCCTAAAAATAAAAGTAAACGTTCATTTTTATTGTAATTTTTGCATGTAGGCCCCTGAGGAATATTTTAATTGCAAAAATACCCCTGCCAGGCCATTTATCTTTGTATGCTTTGTCTATTTATTTTGTGCTTCATATTTCTTTGAAAAATTTTGCAAAAATAGACATAAGCTCCTGATAGCGTACCCTTGCACGCTATATTTTTAGTTTTTAATTTTGTTGCATTTTTGCATTTATTAAAAATCAAAAACGTGCTTGTTAATTACTGTCTAACTTATAAAATTCCAAAAAAAAATTAAAAGACCTCGAAAAATTCCAAAAAAAATCCCTAGTATGTATTTTGACTTATTTTAGTGTTAATCCAAAGATCCCTAAAAATATCAAAAGAAAAACCTTAAAAATTCAAAAATACACAAAAACTTAAAAAAATGTATAAAAATGAAGAAAAATTAGAAAAATATAAATTCAGTCCCTATTTCTTCTATATTTATTCTCTTTATCTGAAAATTAGTGTGGAAAAATTTCGAGGTTGTTTGCTATTTTTAATGCCTATTTTTCTTACAGCCAGCCCCTATTTCCCTGTTTCCTCTTATTTTGCTATTTAAAAATATTAAAAATGTTTTGAAAAATGCCCAAAAATCACAAAAACAGTAGAAAATCTTGAAAATACCAAAAAGCTTTATTTCTGAATTTTTGACCATTTTTGTATACTTTTATAAATATTATAACTCCCCTTTATATATATATTACCCTATAAAAAATAAGAAAAAAATGCATATCTATATACATATATATATATTTATATATCTATTAATATATGACATTTTAAAAGTGAAATAAAGAAAAAAATATAATAATAATATTATTATATATATACCTAATGCATGTATTATATCCTATATACTCACCCTCTATGGGTATATATATATTCATATGTTATTAATTAAATATATATACATATATTACCTAATTATATAATTAAAAAGAAAAAATAAATAAATAAATAAATAAATAAATAATATAAAAACCCACAAAAATAGGCTTCACACATGGATGACTCTGTGATTCATGCACATTTTAGGCTATTGCATTTTGTATTGCTCTCTGTGGTTCGACCTCTACATGCTTAGTCACAGTACATTTTGTGGTAGAGTAATAAATATTATTTCACATTTTTGGGACTCAATTGTTTTATTCTTTTTTGTGGGTTAATTGCTGATTAACCGGGTGTTCTGCGAGCGGTCGCCTCAGCGACACTTTAAACCTATTATTTATGGTGACCCTTGCAAAATTGTCGGTTATCAGATGGCGCCGTTGCCGGGGAGCAATGAGCATAGCCTAATTTATTTTGTCATTCTTGTATAAAAATTCTTGATTCATCATTTATTTTTTTTGAGCAGCTATTTTTATTGCTATTAATCACCATGCTTCCTTTATTTATTTATTGTGATTATTTTATCTGCTCTATTCGATTGATTGAGCTATTCTAATGCAATCTTTTTTTGTCTTTGATGCGAGGGCACCCCACGCGAGGATGGCTTCTTAGGAGGGCAAGGCAGCCAAGCTTGGAGGAGGATGGTCTTCTTCTCATGACCATCTGAAGAGAGCACCAAGGAAGCAAAGAGATGGGCATTAGTTAGAGCTAGAACACTTAGGATTATTTTTGTAATTTATGGTGAGAGAGAGACAATTTTGGCATGTAATTAAACATGACTCTACTCTTCACAATGAGGTCCAGTGCCTGGGTGATTGTTCACCCGGGGGCCTCATCGCTGTTTTCCGAATTTTCATCGCTTTCTTTTCTTTGTTTTCCGAAGTTTTGAGCTTTCCGCCTTTATTTTATTTTGTTTTGTGTGATTGGAGCCCCTAGATGAAGGTTGCTTGACTCGGTAGCTAGGTCCAAACATTAATAAGAATGCATGTTCCTATAGTCTACTTCGTATGGATCTAGTCAAATTTAAACAAGCCGCTCATTTGTCTCTTATTAGCCCTTGTGCCACAGTGAGCCCTGTAAAGCGCTTTCTCCTACCCTCAAGCGTGTTGAGCAGAGGAGGGGAGAGCCAAGACCGAACCTTTCGGGCTAGAGATGAATGAGCGACTTATGCTTCTTCACGCTAATAGCAGCTAATGTTTAGGGCGATTTTGTGCCTTGCATACCGACATGTAGATAGGTTTAAAAAAATTCTGTTATGCATACCACATGGAGAGAGCTGGGATGCACTGTAAGTCTTCTAACTCAGCATGCATCATTCGGTTCAATGGTGAGATTTCCACCATGGAACCACTTGCACGGCTTTTCCGCTATCTCCCTCTGATTTTGAGCACCTAGGACTTAAATGAAAATATACAAAAACGTTAGGCGCTTGTATGAAAACAGACTCAAAAAAAGTGAAAACCCAAAAAAATTAAAACAAGGGGACTGCTAAATAAACTTTGACCTTAATTAAAATCTGTAATGGATTATCATTGTACCGGGTTCATAAAGCCCTCATTGTTTTCAGGTACCTTGGAGGGGGACCAAAACCCGACTCCCTTGAGCGAGTGCGACCCCCTAAGGATTAAAGCCAAAAACCCAGTCTACAACTGCCTTGTGTATCGCCTGGATTTCTGAAGTATTGGCGCTTCTATCGTACGTAAGCGAGTAGGACTTGGTCACCAATGGTGACTCTCTGTTGTGAGAGCATCGACCCTGTCTGAAGTATTGAGCATAGGCCATGCCTTCACGGGGGTGTCTGTCTCATCGTCCTGCGTCCGAGTAGGTTCTTGCACGCTCACGGGTGATTCCGTTGCGAGCGAGAACCAAAGTATTGGTTTCGCCTATCGGCTTCCTCTCTCTATTTCTTTGGCTGAGTAGGGATCCAGGAAGGGTTACAAGGACTCCAAAAAGTACAGACTACAGGTTACACAGGAGGAGGACAAGTACGGGATACTCTTCTGGCAGTACTCTCTCTCCTATAGGGTAGCGTACTAAGGACTTGTTATAAGATATGCCTGAAATCACAACTCTATAAATGAAAAGATAATAAATAGCCGAGCTTTCACGGCTTCACATGGCGTGAGTTGGTGAACCCGATTTTGTATTGTGTTTGTATGAATCTAGATTAAGGTTCAAAGATCAAGTCTTGCGCCTTTGCGCACATTTTGTTGTTTCTCCCTTTTGACCACCCCGCTCAACCGAGCCTCTCTACTGTTTTACACTCCTTTTACTCCTCGTTGACCATCGTATCTTTCATCCAACATCCGATCTTCTCTTGTACTTCGCGAAGTTGATCCATGGATGGTTTCCGTCGGGACCATGCCGACACCTACATCGATTCCATGGACTCAACTCCGCCAATAAGTTCGAGGCGATTCCCGAGAACCCGATCCGGACTTTGCGGATCGATCTCCAGACTCCTCGTTTTCTACCTTTCTCTTGGCCACCCAATAAATTGGGATCACTTTTGTCCCGCTTTCGCCGTTGTGAATGAAAGTCGATTACAGTCCACATCCTTTTCCATTCACAACATGCTGGGGTTGACCTGAATTCCAGCTTCATCATGGCAGCTGAACATTAATTGCAAGTGATCTGATTCGGACCATCTCATTATGCAGAAAGGAAGACAATGCGAGCCCTAGAGACTACTCCGGAGTTCATCTCGTCCGACTCAGACCCTGACATGGCTCCAGGAGGAAAGGGCAAGGGTCAGCAGCCACCCCAACCAGAGGGACAGTTGCCAGACCAGAACCAAGTCAATGCACAACTACTGGCGTCTATCCAGGCTATTCAACAGCAGCTGACCGAGCAGGCCCTCACACAGACCGCGTTCCAGGATATGTTGAATGACATGATGAACCGTGACGATGGAGGAGGAGGCAGAGGCAGAGGAGGCAGGGGAGGAGGAGGTGGAGGTGGATGAGGTGGTGATGACCACAATGATGACCCAGAATTTCCACCACCACCAAAGCCGACACTCAAAGAAACATACAATCCAGGAGACAGCCAGATGACCGAGTGGATCCTCATCCCACCGGTACACGCTCACTTTGAGCTGAAGCCCCAGTTCATCTCCCTTCTCCCTGCGTTCCATGGAAACACAAATAAAGAGCCGTACATTCACCTGCAGTAGTTTTCCCGCATTTGCCGTACTACTCACTATCCCAATGTCCCTCTGGACATTGTCAAGATGATGGCCTTCCCCTTCAGCCTACAGGACAAGGCCCTTTATTGGGTCAATCATCTGGGGAAGGTTGTGACGACATGGGAGGAGTTGAAATCCGCCTTTCTGCATAAATATTACCCTCTAGGTCGGCTCAACCAGATGTATGCCCGTATCAGTAATTTCTCCCAAGGAGCCCATGAGTCAGTACACGAAGCCTGGGAGAGGTTCACTGATTTGCAGGAGAAGTGTCCCCACCACGAGATCCCCAAGACCAGTTTGGTCCAGCATTTCTTTGGGGGACTGAACATAGAAATCCAAAGGCTCGTAGACACAGCATGTGAGGGCTCACATTTTAACAAGGATGAAGATGTAGTTTGGCAGATATTTGAAGAAATGACCGATGGAGAGGCCGCCCTCTCTTCATCCAAGGCGTATCAGAAGCAGCCCAGATCCTCCAGAAGCAAGTGCACATGGCTGCATCCAAGGAAGCAGAGAGAGATGAGAGCTCCAACCTCAGCATCATCGGGGGCCATCTCTCTAAGGTAGATATCATTGAGAAGCAATCACAGGACCTCGAGAAAATCGCTGTGATCGAGAAGAGGACCCAGAGCTTGGACAAGCTAGATCAAATCAATAAGTACCTTGAACTGTTGGTCGGCACTATCAACTCTGTCCAGTCGGCTACACCATCGGACGCTCCCGCTGAGAAGAAGGACGAGCAGCAACCGTAGCATCAGCCTCAGCCGAGCCAGCAGCCACCGGCAGTCCAGCACGTGTATTACGTGCAGGCGCCCGACCAGGGCCCGCCGCAGCAGCAGATGGTCGTGTACCAACCAGAGTTTCTTTCTGTACCTGATCCAGTCTTCCCTCCACCACCCCTGATTCAAGAAGTGAATGGGGTATGGACTAATGATGCACAGCCGACCCGTCCTCAGGGACAACCCCAGGGTCAGCCATTCGCCAATCGGCAGTACCACCAACCTCAGGGTGGTCGTTTTGGGCAAGTCTCTCAGCCTCACCAACAGCACCAGCAACCTCCCCAGTTTGCACATCAATGGAGGTAGAACCATCCATACCAGCAGCAGCCGCAGTACCGCCACCCACAGCCGTATCACCAGTATGCGGCTGCTCCGCCTCAACCATATCAGCAGTATCCTCCTCCGTCGTACCAACAACTTCAATTTCCTGCTCCACCGCAGCAACACCACCAGCAACATCCTCCCCACCCATCTACCCAACAGCAGCATGGTCTGCACGTTGAATCTTCTGAAGTATCCCCTGCAAACCCACCATGGATTGTCTAGCCCAGCTTTTCAAAGGGCTTGCGGATATGACCAAGCGGCTTGATGACCTGACCGCCACCCGAACTACCATTCCGGCGCAGGTCGAAGCCAACCCCAACAATTTTAAGAAGAAAGAGCAGATAGAATGTGATGTCTTGTCCGTGTCTGGTAATGATATGACTGTTTATTCTAATGCTGTTACTCTCAGGAGCGGTAGGGCCTTACCTCCGCCTGCTACCAGAAGTGGGTTGAATAAAGAAACCAGTGGATCGTCATCTTCCACATCAGTCGTGCCAGCTCCAGGGGCGGGTGAGGAGGAAGAAGAAGGAGAAGCCAGTCCTGCCGTTGTGCCATGTCAGCAGCAACCTCAGCCAAAAATATAAAAAAAATCAGCAAAAACAAAAACACCAAAAAGAAGCTTGTAGCAGAAGCAAAGTCGCGCCAGCATTGGAGGAGCCGCCAGCAGCAGTCGATCCCTCGCCAGCCGATGGAGCAGACGCTACCCTTTTTTATCGCCCTGCAGCACCAGCATGACAAGATCCAGCTTGTACTCCTTTTTGTAGTTCAGATGTACAACATTCTGTGGGCAATGATTTTGATGTAAATAAGAACTCTCATTTTCTTGCCAGTGGTGTAAATATTCCTTTTCCTTATGCAATACAAAAATCCAAAAAAATTGCAAAACGAAAAAAAGGTAATGTCTGATCCAGGTGTTGTGGATATTTTGGATAAATTGACTATTGAGATTCCCTTGTTGAAGGTCGTGGAATACAGGCTAGCCGTAAAGAAAGGACTGAAAGAGGCATGTACTAACAGGCGTCGCCCAGCGTAAGACAACAGACGCCGAGAGGTAGAAAAGCACGTTCTCTCCATGACCACTGTTGCTGCCATCAGCAATCTCCCCCAGAAGAAGCAAGATACAGGAGCACCTCTGATCAGTTGTGTGATTTTTGACCAGGTCTTCGAGCGCACTCTTCTTGACAGTGGTTCTTCCATCAACCTTCTACCCGTGTCTATAATGCAAGAATTTGGGTTGGGACCGCTCAAGCAAACACGCATGATCCTTCAGTTCGCTGACCGATCCGGCAAGCGGCCCCGAGGACTTTTGGAAGACGTAATAGTTACTGTGCAGGAGATGAAATTCCCAGCTGACTTTGTAGTCCTTGATATGGACTCACCTGCACCGTTGCTCCAGACCCCTATCATCCTTGGTAGACCATTTCTTCGTACTTCCGATGCCGTGGTTGATTACGGGTCTGGCAAGATCACTTTCAGCTCGAATACCCAGCAGATAACGATAAACATGAACAGAGAGCCGAATGCCACAACTGATGAGAGCCAGGTAGCGTCCGAAGCAAACTGTGATTTTATTGCAAAAATCAGAGACTAAGCTTTATCATTGGACGATCCATGGACCCGAGAAATCCTCACTCTTGAGGAGGACTTGGAGAGCGCAGTCAGCTTATGCTCCGACGATTCTTGGGAGACAGATTCTCAAATGCATGCGCATCTACAAGAGCAGTCACTCCAGACCGAACATGACCAGCTTAGCGCAGAACCGTTCGGTACATCACTGGGATCTCAACATGATGTTGAGGATGGTAAATATCTAAAGGAAGTACATCCCACCACCAGCATGGTATCTAAAGTGACAGATAAAGTGGACAGGTCAAAACCAGAACTCAAGCCACTTCCTGCAGGCCTGAAGTATGCTTTCCTTGCGGGTGAAGAACAAATGTATCCGGTCATCATCAGCAGCAGGCTGACACCGGATCAGGAATCTCGTCTTCTCGAGGTTTTAGAAAAGAACCGCAAGGCACTTGGTTGGAGCGTATCAGATCTCCGAGGGATAAATCCAGCCTTGTGTTCACACCATATCTATCTAGAAGAAGAAGCCAAGCCGTCCCGCGAATTTCAGAGAAGGCTGAACCCTAACCTTCGGGACGTCGTCATGAAAGAAATCACGAAATGGTGTGATGCAGGCTTCATCTATCCCATCTCCGATTTGAAATGGGTAAGCCCACTACATGTAGTTCCCAAGAAATCAGGGCTTACCGTGGTTACAAATGACAAAGGAGAGGAAATGTCAACTTGGGTACCAACATCCTGGCGGGTGTGTGTCGACTACCGCCGTCTCAATGCAGCAACCAAGAAGGACCACTTTCCCTTGCCCTTCATTGATCAAGTTTTGGAGAGATTAGCAGGCAAGAAGTTCTTTTGCTTTCTGGATGGGTACTCCGGGTACAACCAAGTGGCGATCGCCCCTGAGGATCAAGAGAAGACTACCTTCACTTGCCCGTTCGGCACCTACGCCTTCAAGAGGATGTCCTTTGGATTATGCAATGCACCTGCAACATTCCAAAGATGCATGTTAGCAGTCTTCGCCGAGATGGTAGGCAGTTTTCTCGAGGTGTTCATGGACGATTTCTCTGTCTATGGTGATAGTTTTGATTCTTGTCATGAGCATCTAGACAGAGTGCTTCGGAAATGCTGGGAAGTCAACTTAGTGCTTTCATGGGAAAAGAGCCACTTCATGGTCACAGAAGGTATTACGCTGGGCCACGTTGTTTCCAAACGTGGCATGGAAGTCGACCCGGCAAAGGTGGACGTCATTTCAAGTCTTCAGCCACCTCAGTCAGTGAAGAATGTGAGGTCATTCCTGGGGCATGTGGGATTTTACAGATGATTTATCAAGGATTTCAGCCGCATTGCCCAACCTCTGACAGAACTTTTATGCAAGGAAACAAAGTTCATTATTGATCAGCCAGTTCTCCTTGCTTTCAATCAGTTGAAGGAGCTTATTACCCAGGCTCCAATCTTACAACTGCCCGACTGGACTCTTCCCTTTGATATAATGACCTATGCGTCAGACTTTGCAGTCAGGGCGGTTCTTGGGCAAAGGAAAGACAGAGCGCCCTATGCCATTCACTATGCCAGTAGAACATTAGACGAAGCACAGAGAAATTATACAGTGACAGAGAAAGAATTGCTGGTTGTGGTTTTCGCCCTCGAGAAGTTCAGATCCTATTTGTTGGGATCAAAAGTCACGATTTTCACAGACCACTCTGTTATCCGGTACTTGCAGCAGAAGAAGGATGCCAAGCCAAGACTGATTCGTTGGATCCTTCTCCTCCAGGAATTCGATTTGGAAATCAAGGACAAGCATGGAGTCCAGAATGTGGTAATAGACCATCTCTCCAGAATAGAGCAGCATGAGTCTCCTCTGAATAATGCACCTATCACAGAGATCTTTACTGACGAAGCCATCTTAGCAGTGGATTCTCTCCCTTGGTATGTTGACATAGTCAATTACCTCGCCTCTGGGGTGATACCTTCGGATTGGACAAAGAATCATAAGAATAAATTCATGTCGACCATCCAATTCTACCAATGGGAGGATCCTCTTCTATTCAGGGAAGGAGCGGATTGCATTTGGTGCAGGTGCATCTCTCAGACGGAGCAATTTAGTGTCCTCGAACATTGTCACTCGCTCGAATCTGGTGGACACCACTCTGGAGATCGTACGGCAACAAAAGTTCTTCAGTGTGGCTTCTGGTGGCCCACTTTATTCAAGGATGCAGCGGAATTTGTCAAACGATGTACTGACTGTCAGAGAATGAAAGGCACACTTACTGCCAAAGATTCAATGCCCCTGAAAATCATTCAGATAGCAGATGTTTCGATGCATGAGGCAATGACTTCATGTGGCCTTTCCCTAACAGTCAAGGTTTTGAGCACATCCTTCTTGCTGTCGACTACGTGAGTCGTTGGGTTGAAGCTATCCCTGCTCGAGTCGCTGACAGTCGAACAGTATGCCAATTTCTGAAGAAGAACATCATTTCACGGTTCGGGATACTGAAAATTCTCATATCAGACGGGGGTAGCCACTTCATTAACAAAGAGGTCAAGAAGTTAACAAAGGAGTACGGCATCGATCATCGTGTCGCGTCTCCTTATCATCCGCAGACCAATGGCATGGCGGAGTTATCAAACAGAGAAATCAAGACTATACCGCAGAAACTTGTTAGGCCAAACAGGAAGGACTGGTCTCAACTCTTGGACTCGGTCCTATGGGCTTACCGAACCGCCTACAAGTCTCCTTTGGGCATGTCGCCCTATCGTCTTGTATATGGAAAACCGCGCCATCTGCCCATGGAATTAATTCACAAGTCTCTTTAGGCAATCAACAGTTGTAATTTGGACTCACGCAAAAGTGGTCAGAAGAGAAAAGATGATCTGAACAGGCTCTTGGAATTCCGAGACTATGCATACGATAACACCTTGATGTACAAGGAGAAGGTGAAATGCTGGCACGACCGGCACATCAGACGAAAGACCTTTGACGTTGGACAGAAAGTGTGGTTATTTAATGCAAAGTTGCGGATATTCCCAGGCAAATTAAAGAGTAAGTGGACAGGGCCTTTTCGAGTTTGTGAAGTACGTGACAATGGAAGCATTGCTATACCAGAACTGTCTCCTGACGCACAGCCATTCGTCGTCAACGGTCAACTCCTGAAGCCGTACCTCGAACTAGACACATTCCTGGCCGTTGTTGACTTCGTTCAGCTCATGCACCATGATGACATCTCCTCAGCACCTGCAGCATCGAAAGATTCAGACTATGCAATCCAACAACTGTTTATCTGATTTTCCTCCTTTCTTCTTTTCTTCTATTCCTTTTCTATCTTCTTTGTGTATCAAAAAGGTGTCGCCCTTGTAGATAGTTTTCTATACTTAGGACGTACTTTGTCCTAAGTATAGGGGGGATGTGCACCTAGAGTTTGTCATGTCGGTCCGATCCTCTCCATTGTCTCCTCTTCTTGTCTATACTTAGGAGTATCTTACCCTAAGTATAGGGGGAGACAATCTGAGTACGATCTATATATTACCACCCTTGACCTTCCCTGCTTTTTGTACAGTCTGCTATACTTAGGATTATTTGATCCTAAGTATAGGGGGGACGGTCAACTTCTCATTCATTCATTTCTTTCATATTTATTCTTTAGACTTGTCTATACTCAGTATGAGTTATGTCTCTGTTTTTCTTTTCGATCTATGAGGACATAGCTCAAGCTTAGTATAGGGGGGTCGTATATACTGTGTATATAATATAAGCCATAACTCATACTGAAAAATAAAAGATCACCTCAACATAAAATAGAATGTAAAAAGTAGCTTTATAATAATAAAAGATGATTGTGAGTTCCTCAGACTCTTTGTACTTGTACTGATTATTAAGTCAGAAAAGCGTTTTGTGCAAAAAGTTTTTTTTGAAAAATCTTGTGAAAATTGTTTGAAAACAGTGTGTACAAGTATTCAACCTTTGAAAAATCAGTTTTGTGTGAAAATTTTATTTTCTTTGAGTGAAATCAAAATTTGTGAAAATGAGTATGCAAATGATTGTGAAAATTGATGGTCAAATTGTTTTGAAAAAACCTACCTATGTTGTGTAAACCTTTGTAAAATCATTTTCAAATGCGTGTACATGTTTGCAAAATTATTTGGACTATAGTTTTCAAAATCTTTTTTAAAAAAAGGATTCTCGAGTAGGTCTGAGGAGTCTGCACAAAAATCTCTCATTTGTAAATAAGGAATAAGCCCAAATAAAGTTTATAAGAACCAAAACCATATTGTACATCAAATACAGTTTCTCTTCTTTTGTACATACTGATTAATAAATCAGATACCTATACAGTATGATTTGAAAAATAGTGTGACCAGTTTTAAAAATTTGATGAGAAATGATTTCAACCTGTGTGAAACTGTTTTGATTGAAAAACTTTTTCTTTGTGTGAAAGAAAGGATTTGAAAAACCTATGTGCAAATATTTTGAAAAATGCTTGTCAAAACTATTGTGAAAATTGTATATATATAGTGTGAAAAATCATTGCAAAAATAGTTTTCAAATGTGTGTAAATGATTGCAAAAATTATCTTGAACTAGAGTTTGCCAAATTATTTTCAAAAACTAAATCTTAGAAAGAAGAACACCATTTAAATACTTGTAAATCATAAATAAGACACATACAATTCTTTCTGTACAATTCTAAATAAACTACTTCACTCAAACCTGTAAAGTTTTTATAAATTCATACATTTTATAAATAAAGTGGCGAGCCGTGTAAATAATTATATGTACCCTTTCATTTTATTTGCAAAAATTCTTTGTGTAAAATATTCTTTGATTCTTTTAAATTCTTTGTGAAAAGATTGCATCATTCATTGTGCATAGCATAAGCATACCATTCATATTCTTTTTGAGTGAGCTTGATGATTGAATCAGTCTAATAAAGTCTCAAATTAGAGCTCGGTTAGACCTTACCGCACCTAACTGCACTGGAACCTTATGGGAACTAGATCTAAGGTACTTCAGGTCTATACAGACTTAATTCTTTGAGAAATCATGGCTGGGTTCAAGTCACCTCAACTGACTAACTAGAACTTTTCGTGACACACGCATGACTCTTGCCGACCGTGACCTAACTTGGACACTTGCACCTTTCACTTGGCTCAACTCAGTTGGAATGGTGAGGGGGTTGGATTTGCCAGTCTGAGACGCACACAGGTGGAAACATTCGTCCTTGTCTAGGGAGGGAAGTGCACCCCAACCCGGTTCAATAGCCATGAGGTCTAAAGATAGGAGATTGTGGGTTGCGATAAAGCTTCAAAAGAGGGATAGTCTACTGGCTCAAGAGGAAAAACTCCTTATGTAAATGCTGCTGTGAATAGTATGTTGAAAAAAAAATAAAAAAAATGGTCAGGCCTGTACAAAAATAAAATGCCTGCGAAGTATGTACATATGTTGTAAAGCCAATAAGCAAGCTTGAGTTCCAAAGTCAAAAATGTGAGCCTGCAGCTGGATGACTTGACTACACTGGTCTTGCATCCCGGGATAGGTAGCTACACTGGCTACCGTCCATTCTTCTCTTCACCCCCTCCTCTTGAGCTGGTTGCCACTTGAACTTAGAAGGGAATACCCTGCTCCTCGAGGAAAGAGCTGTTGGATTGGGGAATCATTGGGTTGTCATTCTGGAGAAGTCAGTTCCTTTATCATTTCAGTTGGGGAGAGCCGCTATCACTTACACTGTACAAGTCAGCTTCATAGTTATAAGGGTTTGCGTATGATGTAGACTAGTTCCGACCAGGCTATTGAGGTGGGTTGAACCGAGTTATGTGACTATCGAAGGCTGTTGTATTTTAGAGCTGGTTCCCGACTAGGTTCCACACACATCTACACCTAAGGTCTGACAGGAGCTCCAAATTCAGATTTTGTAAAGACATGCATTACACTGAAAGCATCCTTATTCACTCTATCTTTCTTTAATGCTCCTTTTTCTTTTCTTTATTCTTTTTGTACTCATTGCATAAGTGTTTGCTAGGGACTAGCAAAGGCAAGTACAGGAGGGTGATGAATCTCCATTTCATCACCTTTATTCTATCATTTTGGCCTCAAAAACCCTAGCAAATGCATGTAAATAGCATCAAATTGTACATAATAGCATTCATGATTCATTATATTAATTACACATTAAATAAGGTTTTTAATGCCAAAATTATAGAATAAAGAGAAGAAAAGAAAAAGGAATAAAATATTGCAAATATTTTATGACCCAAACCCTGAGACCAAGGCCAGCATGGTATTGGTCGACAAGGAATAAAGTAGGGGGAGATAAGGGCCAGTGTACAATAAATACCTCATTTATTCATGCATTTATTTATGCATTTTTGACACCTATTTTGTACATAATTATTTATTCCTCAAATAAAGAAACCTTGTTCATGAAAGTTGTAGATAATAATGTAAATAAAATTCTAAAATTGAGTTTGTGTAAAAATAATACTCAGTGTACATTTTATACACAAAATAAAAAGCAAAAATCTCAAATTCACAGACCCATATCTTGCAAATAAAAACTCCAAATCACCAAACTCACCTTTAATTGTATATAGCTTTCCAAGAACTATTTAATAAAATTGGTTTCATAATATTTGGAGTCCATATGCAAAAGTTAGGTTTTTGGCCCCCATTGGGCAACCTGCCTGATTAAAATATTCAATATATTCAAGATCCATTATCTTTATCTCATTGTATTTTTAGAATTTTGTAAATAATGTATATACTGCATGTACATATCAAAAGAAAAAGAAAACCAAAAAGAATTCATAAAATAAAATAAGTCTATAAGCTTCATAGGCAAAATACCTATGCTACCCATCTATATATAAATAAAAAGGATTTTATTCTTTTGTTCTTTTATTCTTTTATATTTTTATAATAATGTATACATTATACATAACTCATTAAAAATGTAAATCCAAAATAAAAATCAAGAAAATACATTAAATAAATTAAGTATGCAAAATATATAGGTAAAATACCAAGAAGAATACCTACACATACATATACCTATTTATTTAAAAATAAAAATAAACTCCTAAAAATTAAATAAAAATACCTTTATACTCACAAAAATAAATTATAAATTTATAAAATAAGCCACTAAAATAATAAAATAAAATAAACAAATAAAAAATTTAAAAGATGCAAAATACATGTAAATATACACATATACACTTTATTAAAATAAAACCATAATAAAACACTTCGAAAAATTCAATAAAAATCACAAATAAATACTACATGAAAAAATACACATTTTTTATTCTTTAAGGAAATTCTAAATAAATCATTTACTAGGCTAAATAAATCAATTTAGGATCAAATTTTCTATTTTGGCGTTTAGCGGCCGACGTGGACCAATGGGGCGCCGGCCTTTGTTGACCGCCTGGTCAACTGTCCCATCCAAGGTCTGGCGCCTCTGAACTGTCAACTCCCCGGATTTCTTCCATTTTTTGCGGCCATCCCGTCCATCGTTCAAGCTCGCTTCCTTCACAAGAATTGATCTCTGATTATCCATGATGCCCGCCAATAACTTGGATCGATCAGATACTCATTGGATTAATCAATAATCGCCGGTCAATAAGGCTCCATGCCAATGTCTATAAATAAGTAGCTCCGCCTCCTTCCGTGAATTTGGCCAATTTTAATCCAACCTTAAGCCTTGATTCCATTCCTGGGACGTTCCTCGTGACAGGGGGAGTGCTCCAGCGTCTCGAATCGGCCGAAGGAAGGGTAGTTTTGTCGCGGCGGAGCTCCGGCATCCGCCCTGCTCCCTGGTGGCCCCCAGGTATAAGAGCTGTCCTTTTTATGCTTTTTAGTTAGGTCTCTATGTTAGTTTTTAATTCCAGTAGTTAGATTAGTCTTTAGTTAATCCCCCCAGCTTAAAATCAAAAATTCGAAGTTCGCCGGAGCTCCGCTCCGGCGACTTCTTCACGGGAACCCAACCGTATCCGACCGCCACGTACACCCCATTTCAATCCCCATCGCATTCTCCATCGATCCTTCGCCTTTGACCAACCGAGGACTTCTGGTCTTCGTGAATCGGGGCTCCACCTCCGCCGTTCGTCGGAGCCCCTCCGCCTCACTCCATTTTGCTGCCAAGCTTCAAAACCCCGGGTCGAGGAGGAAGCCCTCGCTCCCCCAGTTCTTTCTCTGCAGGTCAAATGAAGAATAGAGCCCATCTGGGCTCGAATCGAACCAGGAAGAGGTTCCTGGAGGTCCGCTACTTCACCGACCTCGTCCGAGCGACTCGGACCGCCAGGAGCCATGATGGAACCATCAGTCGGCGCGGGAGGTTTCCAGCTACGTGCAGACCACCTCAGACACGTCGGAGAGCCCTGGAGGAGCCCAAGCTTCTCGATCGAAGCTCGCCAGGCGCGAGCTCCTTCCCTGTTCTTCCAGGGAGCTCCAGGGCCGTCGGATCAGGAGGCCCGTCCCAGATCCCACAGGAGCCGTCCAATGAAGACACGCGCCAACCGTCAGATTAGCCAGGAGCTTCTAATCCGAACCCTTCATCGGCAAACCGGCGTCAACCGTCAGATGCTCGACACGTGGATAAGCGGCGCACCCAGCGCCGTTGAATATCGCTCCTTTGGGGGTAAATTTCACACCTAACCCCCCGTCTTTTTTATTTATGGTTTAGTTCCAAAAATAAAATACCACGTTGTAAATAAATTGTATAAATTGCAGAAGGACCCCTGGAGTTTATGTATTTACATTTTAGTCCCTCTACGCCTCACGTGCAGACCCCACGTGAGGCGCGTGAAATTTGCATGTAAACCCTACCGGGTTTCAGTAATTGAAAAATGGCCCTGAAAATAAAAGTAAACATTCATTTTTATTGTAATTTTTGCATGTAGGCCCCTGAGGAATATTTTAATTGCAAAAATACCCCTGCTAGGCCATTTATCTTTGTATGCTTTGTCTATTTATTTTGTGCTTCATATTTCTTTGAAAATTTTTGCAAAAATAGACATAAGCTCCTGTTAGCGTACCCTTGCACGCCATATTTTTAGTTTTTAATTTTGTTGCATTTTTGCATTTATTAAAAATCAAAAACGTGCTTTTTAATTACTGTCTAACTTATAAAATTCCAAAAAAATATTAAAAGACTTCGTAAAATTCCAAAAATATTCCCTAGTATGTATTTTGACTTATTTTAGTATTAGTCCAAAAATCCTTAAAAATCTCAAAAGGAAAACCTTAAAAATTCAAAAATACACAAAAACTTCAAAAAAATGTATAAAATTAAACAAAAATCAGAAAAATATAAATTCAGTCCCTATTTCTTCTATATTTTATTCTCTTTATCTGAAAATTAGTGTGGAAAAATTTGAGGCTGTTTGCTATTTTTAATGCCTATTTTTCATTGAGCCAGCCCCTATTTCCCTGTTTCCTCTTATTTTGCTATTTAAAAATATCAAAAATGTTTTGAAAAATGCCCAAAAATTACAAAAACAGTAGCAAATCTTGAAAATACCAAAAAGCTTTATTTCTGAATTTTTGACCATTTTTGTATACTTTTATAAATATTATAACTCCCCTTTATATATATATTACCCTATAAAAAAATAAGAAAAAAATGCATATCTATATACATATATATACATTTATATATCTATTAATATATGACATTTTAAAAGTGAAATAAAGAAAAAAAATATAATAATAATAATATTATATATATATATACCTAATGCATGTATTATATCCTATATACTCACCCTCTATGGGTATATATATATCTATATTCATATGTTATTAATTACATATATATACATATATTACCTAATTATATAATTAAAAAGAAAATAAATAAATAAATAAATAAATTAATAATATAAAAATCCACAAAAATAGGTTTCACACATGGATGACTCTGTGATTCATGCACATTTTAGGCTATTGCATTTTGTATTGCTCTCTGTGGTTCGACCTCTACATGCTTAGTCACTTTACATTTTTTGGTAGAGTAATAAATATTAATTCACATTTTTGGGACTCAATTGTTTTATTCTTTTATTGTAGGTTAATTGCTGATTAACCGGGTGTTCTGCGAGTGGTCGCCTCAGCGACACTTTAGACCTATTATTTATGGTAACCCTTGCAAATTTGTCGGTTATCAAGGGCATATGGGTGTCTATTTTCGATGAATTTCGAGTAACATATTAGAAAGATATATTGATGAAAATATATAGCGATGTTTTTTTAAAAAAGGAAAAAATAGCCGAAAAATGGGATGGGAGCAGCCTGTTGGCTGCCCCCTTAGGCATCCCCGTCTCTCTCTCTCTCTATGTATGTATGTTTGTATGTATGTATGTATGAGGTAAAATGGGGTTGCCCCTTGGGGGAGCTAACTTGGCTCCCCGGACACATTTTTCCCATTTTTTTATTTTTTTCAAATGAAATCGTGGAAATTCATCACTATATCCCTATATTATGTCATTCAAGTTTCATGCGAAATAGAGACTCTTACAGCCTCCATCCAGACGGGGTCGATTTCAACAATTCTATGATGATTAAAATGACTGTTTAGATGGGGACCGTAGACGTCTCTATTTCACATGAAACTTGAACGACATAATATAATCATATAGTGATAAATTTCTACGATTTCATTTTTCAAAAAAAAGAAAAATGATATAGGAAGAGACAAGTTAGCTCCCCTAGGGGCAGCCCTATTTTCCCCCATTCCCCCATCACCCACTTTATTTTTAAATAAGAATATTTATTTTCATTACTATATCTCTCTAATATGTCATTCAAATTTCATCATAAATAAGTAATTTTAATGGTCTTAGAATTGCTATAATCGACATGTTCTAGATGGAGGGCATAAGAGTATCTTTTTCTAATGAAAGTTGAATGAAATATTAGGAGATATAGTGATGAAAATACATTTTCAAAAAAATAAAAATGAGAGAAATACAGGACAGGAGCAACCCCATTTTCCCCATATATATGGGCAAAATGGGGCTACTCGCTGGGGGGAGCTAATTTGGCTTCCCTCGTCCCATTTTTTTCCATTTTTATTTTTTTGAAAAATGATTCAGTGGATTTTCATGACTATATCCCTACATTATGTCATTCAAGTTATATGCGAAACAGACTCCTATGTCCTCCATTCAGACAGGATCGATTTCAACAATTCTGCGACAGTTAAAAAATGTCTGTCTGTATGGACATCATAGGAGTCTCTATTTCATACGAAACTTGAATGACATAATATAAGGACATAATGATAAAAATCCATACAGTAATTTTAGTTAAACAAATTAAAATAGAAAAAAATAGGATTGGAGGTGGGGGGTCAGGCAAGTTAGCCCCCAGAGGCATCCCCATTTCCCCCTATATATACGAGGAAAAATGAGGCTGCCTCCTTGGGGGAGCTAACTTGGATCCCCTGCCACATTTTTTATTATATTTTAAAATAAATTCATGTATTTACATCATTATATCCCTATATTATATCATTAAAATTTCGTGCGAAACATAGACTCCTACGACCTCCATCCAGACAATCATTTTTAATGGTCGAAGAATTGTTAAAATGGCCGCAGAGTCTCTATTTCATACGAAAGTTGAATGGCATAATATATTATTATAGTTATGAAAATCCACGAAAGTATTTTTCAAAAAAATTAAAAACATAGGAAAAATGGTGGGAGGAATCAAGATAGCTCCCCCAATGGACGAACCCATTTAACCCTATATCGAGAGAGAGAGAGAGAGAGAGTGAGAGAGATGGGGTTGCCCCGTCCCATTTTTCAGATTTTTTTAAATTTTTTTTGGAAAATATAATCATATATTTTCATCACTATATCCCTCTAATATGTCATTCCGATTTCATCGAAAACAAAAACTCCTATGCCCTCCTTCTAGAACATATAACTTTAACAGTCTTTGAATTGCTGCAATCGACCTATTTTGGATGGAGGGTACAGAAAAATGGAGCAGGGGAAGCCAAGGACAACCTCATTTTTCCAATTGGAGATATATTAGAGAGATATAATGATGAATATATATGCTAAAATTTTCCAAGAAATAAAAAAATTAATCAAAAAATGGAGCGGGGACAACCAAGGGCAGCCTCATTTTCTTATATATATATATATATATATATATATATATATATATATGGGAAAAATGGGGCTGCCCCCACTCCATTTTTTACAAAGTTTTTTTATTTTTTGGAAAAATATCACCATGTATATTCATCCCTATATCCCTCCTCTATATCATTTGAATTTCGTCAGGAACAGAGACTCCTACGGCCTCCATCCAGACATCATTTTTTTAACGGTCGTAGGATTTTTTAAATCGACCCTGTCTGGATGGAGGAGGTAGGAGTCTCTGTTTCTGACGAAATTCGAATGACATATAGGAGGGATATAGAGATGAATATGGCGACATTTTTCAAAAAAAAAATAAAATTGCCCAAAAATAGGACAGGGCAGCCATGTTGGCTGCCCCCAGGGGACAACCCCATCAACCCCTATATATATATATATATATATATATATAGGGATTGGGGAGCCTACACCCATGTGTAGGTAACTTACCTACACCCACCTCTTGTTTCTTAATTTTTTTGATTTTTTTTGAAATGGATCTTTAGGGGATTTACTTGGAATATTAAATTGAATATGTGTTTCAAATTTCATGTAAAACAAACATTCCTAACAGCTCCATCTGAAGGGGCCGATTTCAGCAAATCTCAGACCGTTAAAATTTGACTGTCATGATGGATAAGTTAGAAGTCTCAAAATAAGTTGAAATTTGAATGACGATATGATGATATATTGTGATCTAAATTCCCCAAGGAATTAATCCAAAAAAATAAAAAAATTTGAGGGAAAAAGAGTTGGGTGTAGGTAAGTTACCTACACATGGGTGTAGGCTCCCTTTTCCCATATATATATATATATATATATATATATATATATATATATATATGGGTGTAGGCTCCCTTTTCCCATATATATATATGGTAAAATGGAGCTGCCCATGGGGGAGGGAGAGTTACTTGGCTCCCACTCCTCATTTTCCCATTTTTTTTATTTTTTTAGAAAAATACTTCCGTAGGTTTTCATCAATATCCCTATATTATGTCATTCAAGTTCCATATGAAACACAGACTCCTACGACCTTCATCCAGACAGTCATTTTTTAACGCTGACAGAATTATTGAAATCGACCATGCCTGGATGGAGGCCGTAAGAATGTCTGTTTTGCGCGAAACTTGATTGACATACTATAGCAATATAGTCATGAAAATTCATGGAAGTATATTTTAAAAAAATAGAAAATAAGGATGGGAGAGCCAAGTTAACTCCCTTAGAAGGCAGCCCCCACACACACACATGGAGAAAATGGGACTGCCCCCTTGTTGGCTGCCCCCTATTTTTTCACAATTTTTATTTTTTTTTTCAAAAATATCACAATGTATATTCATCTATGTATCCCTCCTATATGTCATTCGAATTTCGTCAGAACAGAGACTTCTATGCCCTCCATCTAGAACATGTAATTTCAATGGTCTAAACATTGATGTAATCGACATGTTTTAGATGGAGGGCATATGAGTCTCTGATTCTGACGAAATTCGAATGACATATAGGAGGGATATATAGATGAATATGCATGGTGATATTTTTGAAAAAAAATTATCGAAAATGAGGCGGGGCAACCCCATTGAACCCTATATATATGGAAAAAATGGGCCTGCCCCCTCGTTAGCTTCCCCCGCCCCATTTTCCTCGTTTTGTATTTTTTTAAAAAAAATTCTTCCGTGCATATTCATTACTATTTTCCTATATTATGCCATTCAAATTTCGTGCGAGAGAGAATCCTACGACTGCCATCTAGACAATCATTTTTTAACGATCGCAGAATTATTGAAATCGACACTGTCTGGATGGAGGCCGTAGAAGTCTTTGTTTCACACGAAATTTGAATGGCATAATATAGGGATATAATGATGAATATTCATGGAAGAAATTTTAAAAGAAAATTTAAAAATAGGAAAAATGGGCTCCCGATCCTCTCTCTCCTGGTTGAATCTAGTGGTCCAAAATGCATGCTCAACAGTTTTTTGCTCTCACATATCACTCCTCTCTCTCTCTCTATATATATATATAGGGAAATTATCCAATGAGCCCTGTGCTCATTTAAGATGAGATGAGCCCATTCATTTTCTACAATTATTTTCTATCATTTTGAGCTTACTAGTTATTTGTTTACAAGTGTTATATTATATTCTTACTACTAGTAACTATTTTCAAGAAAAAACCTTAAATTCATACGAAATGATTGTATTATTATCCGTATTACTAGTGTCATTTTTATTCTTACTAATGACCATTTTCTGTGAATCTAAGGTTTCCTTTGTATGTAAATAGTTACTAATAGTAAGAATATGATATAACAATTGTAAATAAATAAGCAGTGAACTCAAAATGATTAAAAATATTGGTAAAATATGAGTTGGCTCATCTCATCTCAAATGGGCACAAGGCCCATTGGATAAGTCCCCTATATATATATAGGAGAAACTTCAAATGAGGCGGGATCTCACCGATATTGTGGTGAGACCCTCCATCTCATCCATTTAATTTAAATCTCACAGCTGTGATTAATTTCACATTAATTACATTATTTTAATAGTAAAAACCCATTTTGGTCATTTCTCAAATTCTAAATATAGAATGTGACAACTAAATTTCCTAATCTCTCTCTCTCTCTCTTGATTAATCCCAGCCCAGCCGCCTCCTCTGCCTCGTCTCCTCGCCGCGCGTCCTCCCCCCGCAGCACGTCCTCCATCTCTCCAGCAACTTCTGTCGGTGGCCTTCCTCCGCGCACCGCCCGCCTTCCTCCGCGCACCGATCTTCAAGCGGAGCCACAGCCTCGTGTGTCGTCCTCTTCGACGACCTCTGCCTCACGCGAGGCGGCATCGTCCGCCATCCTCCGTGCACCGACCTTCAGGCGGAGTCGCAGTCCCGTGCGCCGTCCTCTTCGTCGACCTCTGCCTCACGCAAGGCGGCACCGTCCGCTTTCCTCCGTGCACCGACTTTCAAGCGGAGCCGCAGCCCCGTGCGCCGTCCTCTTCGGCGAGGCGGTAACCTTCCGCTTGTGCCCTTACCGCCCGCCCTCAGCCCCGCTCTCTGTCAGGTCGCGCTCTGCCTGCACGTCATCCAATGCGGCACCTCGCCATCGACGTCGAAGCGTCGAGTTGTACGTGGAGGAGGGGCCTCTTAGTTTTTTACCAATCGAGGTTTTTTTTACAAAAATGGGAATGTTTTGTGCAAATATTGATTTTTTTACAATATCATGTCAAATTTTTTACATTTCCAATATCTAACAGTGTACCTATTTGTCGCAGAACTCTACAGAAATATTACAAAGTGATCAGTTCATTTTACAAAAGATCGCCTAAAATTTACAAAGTGATCAGACACTCTTATAAAGGAGCGAGATTCCGTTAAATTATCGTATAATATTTTTACTTAACTGATATTCAGATTTACATATTTATTTACCTTTTTTACAAATCTCAATGTTTTTTCTCTATTTTGCAGGACTCGAAAACATGTATGGCAATTGAACTTTAACGCAATGGGAAACATGCGTGAATTTTACAAAGAAGGGAGATTCAGTTACAAAGATTCACAGATTTTTTACAAAACAATCATACACAATTACAAAAAAGTTGAAGCTTACAAAGAGGAAAAATACTCTTACAAAAAACTCACTGAAATTACAAAATGAATGTACACATTTACAAAACTTATAAAACCATTTACAAAATGAAATTACAGTAATAAAATGAAATCATTAATGAAATTTTACAAAGACTATAATATATTTTACAAAAACTCGTTGTAATTTACAAAACAGTTGTTGATTTCAGATCGTTTGCAACAAAATCGGAAATTAATCAATAAAGGCATATGTGAAAATACCAAATCGAGAAAAGCTTAGAATGGCAATTTGAAACCAATAAATGAAACTCGAAATTAATGAAATCAATTTGACGAAAATGCCCTTTTGGATAAGGTTTTCGATTCAACCGTCAGATTAAGATCTGACGAATCTGGTCGATGGCTCACCACAATTTCGATGAGACCCCACCTCATTTGAAGTGCCCCCTATATATATATAATCCATATGCATGGATGGAGTGCATGATTATTGTTCTTAATATCCGCCGAATTTCGTGTTTATCCGAAGTACATGTATATCAATTTTATCTCAAAGGTCAATGAAAAAGTCAACATGAATTGGATTAAAAACATTTAAAATTGGACTTTTCCGTAACCTCGGGTCAACACGAAATTTTGGGGATAGTAGAACAATAAATATGCATTCCATCCTTGCCGTTGGATTTTTAAAACCCGAGTTTCGCAAAAAAAAGCATTACAGCAAACCCTACTGTAGAACACTCTACAGCAGAGTCTGTTTCTCATGTAAACCTACATCCATGTCCTTACAGTTTAGAGGCTATTAATATTGGCATACAGCAGTGGATGCATTATACGTCTATCTCTAATATGACATCATGGGTGGTATGGTTATGATCAATTATCCGTTACTCCCCCAGGTCTCTACAATAATTAAACAAGGTCAATTCCCATTTCATGCGGAGATTATATTATTTCCGTTCTACACATCGACCCTGGGTCAATTCTTAACTCGGGATAGTATAGTAAAACGTTACGAGTGTGACAGTTTCTCCATCCCGAAGGTGGAATTTTACCAGTCTCCTTTATGTCATTTCAAGCATTATTATATAATTCACACAATATACTGTTTTCTTGGAGTGCCTTACATCAATACAAAGAGCAGGAGAAATTATACATGCAAAAGACAACATCCATAGAGATGAAATACAAGAGAAAAGAGCTGATAATATTTATTTCGCCTGCATGGGAAGCGTCTCCTCGTTCATGCCAAAGAGAATAGTTCTACTCGGATCATCATCACTGTACTGGTTGGAGTTCTGAAACCTCGCCGTGGCACACTCCATGTCCAGGCAGGCCTTCAGTTGCAGCAGCACTTCGCTCGTAGTTGGTCGTTCAGCAGAGGCAGGGGCAGCACACGCCAAGGCAACTTCCAGCATTTTCCACATGGAGTTGACATCATACTTGCCGTGGAGTCCTGTGTCGGCTATCTCTTCGATCGCACCCTTCTCGAATCGTTCAAGCACCCATTCGACTATATGAACGTTGGCATTACCTCTCATGATTGCACTCAGACCCGTCGCTAGCTGTAATAGAACAATTCCGAAGCTGTAAACGTCGCTTTTCTCCGTCAGCATCTGGGTACCTGAGTACCTAATCACAGAAAGAGCAAAGACATGATTATGGACAATCACTTAACTTGCCAAATGAGAAATTGGAGATCGAACTTACTCAGGATCGAGATAACCCGGCGTTCCCATAACAACCGTGGAGACATAGCTCTTAATATCACTCTGAAATATTTTAGAGAGACCGAAATCTCCAATTTTAGCCTCCATATACCGATCGAGAAGGATGTTATGGGGTTTGACATCCCTGTGTATTATGGATAATTTGCAACCCCCGTGTAAGTATTCCAAACCTGTACAGAATAACTGCTTAATGGCGATACATAATAATAGACTTTTGAATCGTATAATACATGTGTTTGCAAAATAGACCTTGGGCGGCCCCAATCGCGATTTCCAAACGTTTCTTCCATTCTAGTGGCTTCATTCTATCAAATTTGCCTGCAATCAACGATAATCCCGGTCAAGAGGCATTGGAAAGTTGGAGGCTGACTTGAGTACATCATAGGTTGTTTTATGCATTATTTCCATGCATTCGGCAATCCTAAACCTATTGACACCCCGCTGTCTTCCTCTGTCTCTACTCACCTATATTACCTTTGTTTTTAATCCCCTTTGTTTTTGAGATCACTCGTACCCACATAGTTGTTGGTTGATGGCACGGAGGAAAATAATTATTGAAATGGATGAATGCGAACTAGAAATCGCGCTATAGCGAGCCACTTTGTAAAGAAGGCGAGGAGTACGAAGTAGAAGGATCAACCAGCTTTGTCCTTTCCAAATATTGAAAAGCCTCCTTGGGACAAAAATTTCTTCGTGATAAAGCCAAGCCATATTATAGATTTTTGTGTGCCTCCTTATACATTGAGAAGATAGTAGAATGAGAGCATGCTTACATTTACACTCACTTGCTACCCCAACCTTTGCGCTACTACACTGGGTGAAACGTGAAAGGTGAAGGAGTGATCGCTCATTAATCTTTATCCACTTTCTTTAACATCCTAAACATAATCTTACATCTAATTTTTACAAAGGGTGAGAGTGGATTAAATATGACCGGGATTATTACTTGACATATTGGGTTTACGCATTTTGGGTAGTTATTACGTGTCCATTGGGGTTTGAGTCCAACAAGCTGTCAGGGTTAAATTTTCTCGATAACGGTCCTGTAACCTAATCCTGAGACATTATAAATGGTATTATAGCGAGTCATATTTGATAGCGAAAAGGACTATTTGAAAGGTGGAGCCGTCCTACAAAGAGATCGGAGAAAAACACTACATGGAGCGTATAGGAGGAAAATGCTACATGGAGCGTACATCCGTCATTATTATCGGGAATAAGTAATGTACCTTGTTGCAACAAGAACTTTTCAAATGCAATTGGGAGGTTGCAACACCCCCACATTAACTATTGATACTCACAAATTGTGAGAATGAGTTATAACAGTGGGGGATTACTACTTGACAACTTCAACTTAGGTATTTTGGGGTGATTGTCAATGGCTTCATTTGGATCCGAATACAACAATTTATGACACCCCAAGACCCAAGATAGTCAACAACCATCTCACAAGCATCAGATTCATGCTCGAAGCATGCCGAGTAGTAGATTAAGTAAAGTGGAAATAGCTAAAATATGTGAACGTTGTTCCATTGTGCATTTCTAATATACACAAAATGTAAAGGAAGTGACCGGTAACAAAGTAGCTACAAGCAACACTGACCAAAGTAGCTATAAGCAAGTACTCAAAAGTCACGGACGCTTTCTCTGAAGAATGAACATGTACAAAGTGACTATATGATGAATACCCATTCATCACTCTTTATTCTTATATTTTAGCTACAAAAACTTATGCAAATGCATGTAGATATGTGCAAATAGGATTAATTAGCAAAAGCATGCATCTTTGTAAAAATAGATAATTAGCATGTTTTTGTGCAAAAATAAAAGAATAAAGATGAAAAAGAAAAAGAGGGAAATATTTAGAATAAATATTGAGCAACCTAACCCAAGGGAGGGCTCAGCATGGGCCTGACCGCATAAAAGCCAAGTAGAGGGAGATAGGGGCTCATGTGTAAATAACTATGTATATACTTGTAAACAAATAAAATAAAATAATATTTTCCTCACCCAAAAATATGTTGTAAATATTTTGTATATATTTTGTATATATTTAGAAACTATTGAAAACAAAATAAAAATTTAAAAATCAAAAATTCAAAAATGCCCTTTCACCTTGTGTATAGATCATCACCCTTTACTTATTTCACCTTGTAAATAAAGTCATTTATTTTCAAATTTTTTTGTAAATATTCTAGATTATATTTTGTAAATAAAATAAATAAAAAGAAACAAAACAAAAATCAAATAAAAATTACAAAATTAAAAATACAAAAAAACATATTGTACATATACCTATGTATAGACCTATAATGTACATACCTTATTCTTATTTCCAAAAATTAATTAAAAATCACCAAAAAATAGGAAAAAATAAAAGAAAAATATTTCATGTTTTAAGTTTTTCTTAATTCGGCCTTTTTCTGCCTTAAAATAAATAAACAAAAAAATTCAATAATTGGCAGCTCCTGATTGGTCCACGGGGGATTGTTGACCCCGGTCAACTCCCCCGCGGACTCTTTCCTTTTGGGGAGACCCGCGCCCGACCCGACTTCGCCAATTTCTCCACGCGTCTCCAGCCTGTCGCCTCCGCAAACCCCGTGCCCCGATCCTTCGCCAATCATCCGACATCCTCGCCAGATCCTTCGCCGAAGGATCCACGCCTTCCATAGCCGTCTCCACCCAACCCTAATCGGCCCTGTCTCCATATATATCTCGACCTCCGCCGCCTCCGCGCCTCATCTTTGGCTCTTCTCCTTCTTCCCAGTGAACTCCAGAGGCACCGCGAGAGTGACAGCAAGCGATCGCCCTTGTTGCAGCGAGGCGAGGAGGTGAATCCACTGATCCGGCGTGTGTCGCCGCCGTTGCTCCGCCACTAGCGTGAGCACCGAGCCTCGGGCCGAGACGACCCTTGAGGCTAAGACCAGGAGCACCCCCTGCTCTTCCCCAGTCTCTCCGACCACCCAGGTAGATCTCTTAGGCCATAGTCTAGCGTAAATTTCGATTTTTAGCTTACTGGTAGCGTAGCTCCGCCGCCGTCGCCAGCCACCTCCGATACCCCATTTGTCATTCCGACCCGACCATCGTCTCTGCCAGACCTCTCCGCATCTTCTTCACCCATTCACCCAACCCAGATCGCACAGGATCTGGGAATCGAGCTCCTCCGCCGACCACCTTCGCCGGAGCTCTCCATTCCGACGCACCATGCACCTTCACGCCGCCTAACCGGGTCGAGGCAATTTGCCCTCGACCCGTGAGTCTTCTGGTTCGCTTTTCAGGTCAAGACAAGGGTCATCTGAGACCCTTCGCCATCCAGCCAGGAGACCCTGCTCCGCCGCCTTCGCTCGAGCTCCTCGGAGCTCGGTGTGCTCGTCGGAGACCACCAGCAGACGCGGGAGCCTTCCGCGATTCTTCTCCGACCTCCAGAAGGCTCTCCAGAGGACCCTAGCGCATGCACGAGCCCGGCGAATCTTGCCGGCGACCAGTTCTTCCAGGATCCTCCAGAACCGTCAGATCATCCTCCTCGCTCCAGATCTGATCTGAACCATTCATCTGCGGAGCACTGCCACCATCCGATCATCCCGAGGGTCGATCTTGACCGCTCGCGCAGAGAGAGAGGCACCAGCTAGCCTCAACCGTCAGATTCGCCACGCGTCCTCCTCTCAGCCGTCGATTCACCAAGAGTATCTCCACCACGCTTCGTCACCGTCAGATCTGCCACGTGGAATATTCTCCACCGTTCGATCAGGCCAGCCCTTCCAGAGTTAAAGTCGCCCTCGTTCTTCACCGTCAGATCTGCCATGTGGCGCACATCAGGGCGTCGATGATAATAAAAGGGGTAAATTCATCTTAGGCCCCTCTGTTTGTTTTATTTCATTTTAGTCCTGTAATTTTTAAATTAAGTGGTTTATTTTCTAGGATATTTGCACTAAGGACCTCGTACTTACTTTATTTGCACTTATACCCCTGTCTACGTGGACCACGTGCTTCGTCACGTGAACTTTATTGGGTTATTTGCGACTTAAGCCCTGTAGTTTTGGATGTTACGGATTGAATAAAATCTTTTACTTATTTGCATTTATGCCCCTATGCGTGATTTAATTTCCACATGTGCGTTTTATTTTGGGTATTTTGCAGATAAGCCCCTGGACTTTTGGTACTTGTTACCAATAAGCCCTCGGAACTTATTTTTCTTACATTTGGGTCCCTGAGTGCCCCAGGCACGTGCTTGGCACGTGTTTTGCTGGGTACTTTGCACCAGACCCCCCAGAACTTTGGGTATTTGCACTTAGGTCCCTGTGCACAGTGCCCCTCCTTTATTTTTGAATAAAATATCAAATCACCTCCAAATTCGATGAAAATTTGACACATGGCTCCTGCCATAGTGTAGAATTTTTATGAATTTTTGAGGACATTTTTGATTTCATTTGCTATTTTTAAAAATTCAAAAACCCCTATTTTTGCTACTGGTTAGAGTCAAAAACCCCAAAAAAATATAAAATCACCCCCAAAAATTCTATAAAAATTAGGTACTGTTTCTTGTGTGTTCCTTGATTTTGTAGCCAATTTTGGAGATTTTTCATCACTTAAAAACCCTAAAAATTGAAAAACCCCTAAAAACTCATAAAAATTGTAATAAATAATTTAAAAATCCAAAAACAATAATTTAGGTGCCTAAATTTTCCTTATTCTATCTAGTATACAGGAAAATTACCTCCAAGGCCATTTGAGATCCATAATTATTTTATTTTTGGATTTCAGGCCTTGCTGGACAGTACCTAGGGTTTTTAGCACTGTTTGATTTTTATAAAATAAAATATCCATTAGAAAAATATCAAAAATTCACCAAAAACACTTAAAAACATAACAAACATAAAAATATTTTTTCTGGAATTTTTGCTTGATTTTTGGTGCTTTAAATAAATAGCCTAAGTGTGTTTATATTTGTTTTCTTTTATTTTCTTTATCTATTAAAAATCCTAAAAAATATAAAATCATTAAAAATCACTAAAAATATTTTCTCTGTATTTTATTTCATTTTGACTACTTCGTAGGCCTTTGGCCAATTCGTGCTCCTTGTGTTCGACCCTGGGTGCTATACCAGGTAAATCTCCTAGCGAGACCGCTCTCTTTTGTGCTTGATTAGTTTTACATATCCTGAGTGGTTGATTTTTCTTGATTGACTTAGTCTGAGTGATTGAGATCGCAACGACCTATTTTTCTACACCTTTACCTTAGTCATTCGGGCGGTCATCAGAATGGCGTCGTTGCCGGGGAGCACGGCTTAGTAGTTGTTTTTGTCTTGTTTTTCGTTTTTATTTTTCGCGGTTTTTCGCGGCTCTTATTCATAGTTTCTTTTTGTTTTATTTTGATTTTCTTTTATTTTTGTTTTGTTTTATTTTGTGTGAATATTTTATTTTTCTCATTTTTTTGCACATATACCCTCACTTAGATTTTTTTATTTTTCTTATTATTTGATTATTGTTTATTGGTCTGACCACTCTTCTGTCTTTCTTGCGAGGGCCCGAGGACCGCGGAGGTGACTTTCGAGGAGCCGGTGCAGCCGCGAGACTCGGAGGCGGCTTCTTTCTCTACGAAGCCGCAGAAGAAGAGCAGGGAGAAGAAGAATTTTATTTTCTGAGAGAGAACAATATTGTTTGTAATAATTTAGAACTTGGACATTTGTGGACACTTGTAACTTAGCGGGTCTGTTTCGCCGAGCGTCGGTGTGCTCGGGGACCCATTTGGATTTTCGCGGCTTTTTCTGCGGTTTTGATAGCTAGCTGCCTTTTCCGGTGTTTACGCGGTTTTTCTCGAGCCCCTAGACTTAGGAATTTCTGGTGACTGTGACGTAACTGAGTAGGATCCAAACACCTAATGATATATCTGTTCCTATAGACCGTAATTGTACCTACTTAAAATAATTAATAAAAATAATCGACTCGCTAGCCTCCGTAGCCTACGTGCCGTAGCCTGTCCTGTAAAGCGCACTCCTACCCCCGATTTGTCGGGCAGGGGAGGGACGGGCCAAGACCGGACCTTTTGGCTTGGAGGTCGGTGACCGGTTAGACGGTTCATCGCTAGAAGTTGCTCGTTTAGGACTCGGTTTTTCCTCGCTGCACCATTTAGGTAGTTTAATTCTGTCTTTAAATTCTGCGCGGATCACTTGCATGTAGAGTGCTGGAGACAAGGTACGCATTTCTTTCTCTGCATGCATCATTGATTTCTTCGCGCATCGGCTTTTTCGTCTTCTCCCTCTGTTTTTTGCTTAATCATCAGGAGAATCGGAAAATTCGTTAGGCCGCTTGTATTTATTTTGAAAAAAAATTAAAAAGAAAAACAAAAAAAAAATTGGGACTGGATAACACTATTGACCCTAAAAGACACTCACATTAAAAATTTGTCTTGGGGAGAGCAACCCCCTCATTGTATGGTTTGGATGCGCGAGAGAGTGACCCGCACCCTAGGTAGAGCCCTCCGGTGCTATTTCTAGCTGACTACCGACTCTTCCGTGCGGGCCAGTCGGTTGGAGTAGCATCGGGTATCCTAACAGGTCACGTAAGCGCTCTGATATTCTGTGTGTTCACCCAATAAAATCGACAAGATAAATTGACCGAGCTTTCACGGTCTTCAGATTGTGTTGCGTTGGTGAACCGGGGGTTTGCTTTGCGATCATATTTTCTCCAGATCCCATCCGCCCAACTCGCCAGATCAAGATGATGGGTAGACGATCTCTTAGGCAGCCTCTGGCTGCACCGCTTTCAGGCACGTCTACTTCACCATCTAGGTTGGCCCGTGACAGTCGAGACCAACCCTCCGGGCCCGAGTACGATTCCACCCTGTTCTCCCTCGATCCCCTTTCTTTTGCTACTGAGAGACATGAGCCCGAGGAAAGACGAATTAATTTGACAGAACCTGAGTTGGGCTCATCTGATTTTGCAGACGTCACTATGGCCGGAGCCGGCAGTTCAGATGATCGCCAACCCGAACATTTTGTACTAGACCAGGGAGCGATCAACTCCACCCTGATTGCATCATTAGAGACAGTACAGAAGCAGCTACGCGATCAGGGAGCTTTCATGATTGAGATGAGAAGGGAGCTGGAGCGACTAAGAGAAGAGAGAGATCAGAGCGAGCCTGAGGACATTCCTGATGCTGATGCAAAAGCAGCAGCCGCAGCAGCAGCTGCCGCAGCGGCAGCCGCCGCCGCAGCGGGACCACCGAGACCGATGCGGGAGTTACACAACCCCGGATCTACACTGATGCACCATTGGGTGGTGGTACCTGCTATCGTGGGGGATTTCAAGTTCCCTCCGAACACCCTGCAGATGCTTCCTCATTTTCACGGACTTGCCACTGAGGAGCCCCACCTCCATCTCCAGGAGTTTTTGATGATCTGCAGCACTGTCCACGACCGTCATGTGGACCAGGATACGATTCGGATGATGGCCTTCCCTTTTTCACTGGCAGATAGAGCAGCCGCCTGGCTGAAGCATTTAGGGAAGTTTGTTTACACCTGAGAGCAGCTCCGCACCGAGTACTTGAACAAGTACTATCCACTCGGGCGGACGAATGCAGCGAGGGCCCTGATCAACAACTTCTCCATGCTCCCTAACGAGCAGTTTCACGAGGCATGGGAGAGGTTTAGAGAGCTTCTGGATAGATGCCCACACCACGACATTTCCAAGCCGAACCTAGTTCAGAGCTTCTTTAGTGGGATGACGCCAGAGCTTCAGGGTCTGGTGAATGCTTCTTGCGGCGGGTCCTACTTTGCCAAGGACCACGACCAAGTCTGGGCCATTTACGAGGAGATGGACGAAAATTACATGGTGATGTCCCAGACTCGGTTGTACACACAGAGATCTCAGCAGCCGCCAGGACCCGTGCAGTACCAGCGGATAGCACGGGTTGATGCAGGTCCATCCAGTTCGTCCACAGTTGCAGCCGCACAGGCAGAGTCGGCCGCTACGGACATGGGGATTATCAGTGAGAAGTTGGACCGCATGGAAATAATAGAGAAGAAGCAGTGCCAGGGTATAACTCAGATGGAGCAGATGGCACAAACTCTGAGCGACATGAAGACCCATCTCTTGTGTCTTCAGGAGGCACAGACGGCTTCTCAGCCCCGTCTTCAGTCGCGAGGCGATTCCGGAGGCAGCCGCAGCTTGTCCCAGCGCTCCAGCTCCTTGCAGCAGCCTAGACAAGTTCACCTTGTACAGGCGGAGCCGTACCAGCAGCAGCAGCCCTCTTACCAGTCACCACCATCTCCAGACCTACAGATGGTGGTATATCAGCCGGATCAGCCTCTGGCAGTACTGCCGTCAGACCCCTTTGATGCAGAGCCGTTGATGGATGTCAACGGGATTTGGTATGACCGTCCTCAACCTGGAATCCGACGAGACCATCCCAGATTCAGGTGGGGGAATGGGGGTAACCAATCCCAACAGCAGCCAGCCGGTCAGGGAGGGCAGTACTCCCAGCAGAGGGATCACCAGCAGCCCCCAGCATACCAGCCACACCAGCCATCATCCTTCGTACCTCGTCCCTACCAGCAGCAGGGACAGAATTGGAGACGTGAGCAGCAAGCTCACCAGCAGCAGCATCCTTCCTTTTACCCCTCTCAGCCGCAGCAGCACCAGGTCCAGCAGCCTCATTACCAGAGAGGCAACCCGTCAGGCTCCCATGAGAGCCCCGCCTTGGATGATCTAGCCCGCATCTTCACAGAGCAGCAGGCTACATTTAGACGGGAGATGGACGAGTTCCGCCAGGAGATGCGGGACCTGATGAGAGGGAAGGCCGCCATCCCTGCACAGATCGAGCCTAATCCGAATAGCTTGAAGAGGAAGTCTGAGCAGGTAGTTCACACTGAGCCTATCACTCCTAGTGACTCATTTGATGATATGTCGTCGGATCTATTTGATGCTGATTTTGTTACACTTAGGAGCGGTAGAAGACCAGCAGGCGGCGCCTCATCTGAGCGACAACGCGAGGATCCATCTAGAGCGCCAGATGAGGAAGAGGAAAGCGGTACTGAAGCCGCACATGATGATGACGGTGGTGCTGATGCCACCCGAGATGCTGATTCCACCGGCGGTACTGAGGCCGCCACTTCACCATATCGAGGAGGTGGTACTGACGCCACCAGCAGAGCCGAGCCAGCCCGCGGTACTGAGGCCGCAAGACATCTAGTTGTAGAGCCAGCTAGAGGTGGTACTGAGGCCACCAATATTCATTTTGATAGAGATGTTGTCTTTCCTCGTATGAATGTATCTCAGGACTCTATTTTGAATAAAGGAAAAGGTTTAGTTTCTTCTGATCCCACTGTGGTGAATGATGTATGTGAGGATCCAGTCATCGAACCGTCTAGGCCTATTCCTAGTCCTTCATCTGAGAAGGACCCTGTGATCCCCTTTCCTAGAGCCCTTGAGTTGGGGAAGGGGAAGAAAAGAGAAAAAGATCCAAAAAAGAGAGAGCAGGAGGAGTTCAGCCAGAGCATGATAGACCGATTTCACATCCAGCTGACCCTCCATGAGGCTTTGCAGCACATCCCTCTTCTTCAGCGATCCTTGAGAGATAGGACCACAGTCAGGAGGAAAAAGAGGAACAACACCGCAGAGATTCATGTGCTGACAAAAGCCACGTGTTACGCGATCCAGAACCATCTGCCGACCAAGAGGCCAGATTTAGGAGCCCCGTATGTCAGATGTCAGATTAGTGAGCAGAGGTTCGACCGTACTCTATTAGATAGCGGATCGTCGATCAACCTTCTTCCGGCAGCCCTTCTCGACCACTTAGAGTTGGGCACTCTTAGACAGAGCAGGACATACCTTCAGTTTGCTGATCGTTCTGTCAAGAGGCCAAAGGGGTTGTTGTGAGACGTAGTCGTCACGATTCAGGGTTTGCAATTCCCCGTGGACTTCGTAGTGCTGGACATGGAGACCCCTGACTCGTTGGCCGATTCCCCCATCATCCTCGGTCGCCCGTTCTTGGCCACAGCCAAGGCGGTGACTGACCATGACAGTGGGAAGGTATTCTTCCGCATCCAGGGCGAGAGTATACATATAGAGACGGTTAAGGACCACAGAGCCAGAGATCGATCCCGCTCAGAGGGCAGTACAGATTCAGAACAGCTGACAGATACAGAGCCAGACATACACCAGGACTGTGATTTTGTGATCACAGATGATGAGGCAGCTTGGGCAGATCCTGCAGCACAGACTATCCTCTCATATTCAGATACAGCTGATGCAGAGATGATAGCAGAGGATAGTCTGGAGAGAACAGCCCTGGTTCAGGATACTATTGAGTCAGCAGAGTCGAACCTTGATCGCGACACGATTTTCAGTGATGGTGGTGCTGAGGCCACCTTGTTTCCCGGTGGTACTGATGCCACCGCTTCTGATACAGATCCCTCGGATTCAGAATCTGATTGGGCAGATTGTGATGATCAGATACCAGACCTGGATCCACCTGAGCCTACAGATGAGGAGGAGGTAGAGGTAGAGCAGATCAGAGACAATGCAGAGGGCCCACCTTCTCCAGATCCAGTTTGTGAGAGTTCTCTATCATTTTCCCAGGCAGATTTGGCAGAATTGTCAGCATACACACATCTTCTTCAGAAGCCAGATTTGCCAGCACCCAGCTGTCCAGAGTTAAAGCCGCTCCCTACTTCGCTGAAGTATCGATTCCTTGCGGGAGAGTCTGAGATGTACCCAGTCATCATCTCTGCCGATCTGACTGGAGAACAAGAATCCCGTCTGATGGAGGTTCTTGAAAAGAACCGCAAGGCAATTGGATGGAGTGTAGCAGATCTCCATGGGATTAGTCCCTCATTGTGCTCCCACCATATCTATCTCAAGGAAGGGGCAAAGCCGTCGCGTGAGTTCCAGCGGCGACTGAACCCCAACCTAAGAGAGGTTGTCATGAAGGAAATATCAAAATGGTGGAGTGCAGATTTTATTTATCCCATTTCCGACTCCAAGTGGGTTAGCCCCTTGCATGTGGTGCCCAAGAAGACGGGCATCACGACTGTGATCAGCGAGTCGGGAGAGGAGATTGCTACACGAGTACCTACCTCTTGGCGGGTCTGCGTTGACTACAGGAGACTCAACCAGGCCACCAAGAAGGACCATTTCCCCCTGCCTTTTATTGATCAGATCATAGAGAGACTGGCAGGGAAGAGCCATTATTGCTTCCTGGATGGGTACTCGGGCTACAATCAGGTGGCCATCGCTCCTGAGGATCAGGAGAAGACCACCTTTACCTGTCCCTTTGGTACATACGCCTTTTGACGCATGCCATTTGGGCTATGCAACGCCCCTGCGACTTTTCAGAGATGCATGTTGTCGATCTTTTCGGACATGGTAGGGGAGTGTTTGGAGGTCTTCATGGACGACTTCTCGGTTTACGGCGACGGATTCGATTCCTGTCTTGACTGCCTAGACCGAGTGCTCCAGCGATGTATTGCTACCCGCTTGGTTCTGTCTTGGGAGAAGAGTCACTTCATGGTGACTCAAGGGACGGTGCTTGGCCACATCATCTCCAACAGGGGCATGGAGGTTGATCCAGCCAAGGTTGACGTCATTAGAAAACTCGCACCGCCGTCCAATTTGAAGCAGCTACGGTCATTTCTGGGGCACGTTGGTTTTTATAGGAGATTCATTCATGATTTCAGCAAGATTGCCCGACCGTTGACTGACCTCTTGACGAAAGACACCGAGTTCCTTGTCGATGACAAGTGTCTTTCGTCTTTTGAGACTCTCCAGCAGTGTGTTATTGAGGCTCCTATCCTTCAACCACCCGATTGGTCTCTCCCATTCGAGATCATGACGGACGCCTCCGATTTCGCCGTGGGGGCAGTGCTGGGACAGAGGAGGGATGGAGTGCCATTTGCCATACACTATGCTAGCCGCACATTGGATTCCGCCCAGCGGAATTATACGGTCACAGAGAAGGAGATGCTAGCAGTAGTGTTCGCCCTAGATAAGTTCAGATCGTATATCATTGGATCTAGAGTGACTTTGTTTACAGATCATACCGCCATCAGGTACCTCATGGCAAAGAAGGATGCCAAGGCCAGACTGACTAGATGGATCCTTCTACTCCAGGAGTTCGATATTGAGATCAAGGATAAGCCTGGAATCAAGAATGTGGTGGCGGATCATCTTTCCCGACTAGAGCAGCCTGAGGATTCTGAGCAGATTGATCCTATTCGAGATACCTTTCCAGATGAGGCGATCCTTGCTATCGCCTCACTCCCGTGGTATGCCGATATTGTGAACTTTCTCGTTGCTGGGAAAGTCCCACAAGATTGGCCCAGGCATAGGCGTGAGACCTTCCTTGCGAAGGCCAAGTCCTACCACTGGGAGGATCCCATCCTTTACCACGAAGGAGGGGATAGCGTCTGGCGTCGGTGTATTCCTCAGGAGGAGCATCATAGTGTCCTCACTTACTGCCACAAGCTTGAGGCAGGAGGACATCATTCTGGGAGGAGAACGGCACAGAAAGTGCTCCAATCCGGCTTGTGGTGGTCTACCCTATTCAAGGACTCAGATGAGTTCGTGAAGAGGTGTACTGACTGTCAGAGGATGGGCACTTGTGGACAGCGTGATATGATGCCGATGCAGCCCATTCACTTCTGTGAGGTTTTTGACGCATGGGGCATCGATTTCATGGGTCCATTCCCTAAGAGTCAGGGATTTGAGTACATTCTGTTGGCCGTAGACTATGTGAGTCGTTGGGTGGAGGCTATCCCTGCCCGAGCCGCTGATGCAAGGACGGTTTGCAGATTTTTGAGGAAGCATATCATCACGCGGTTCGGGGTTCCACGAGTTCTGATTTCTGATGGGGGATCTCACTTCATCAATGACCAGGTGAAGGCACTTGCTAGCGAGTTCGGCATAGACCATCGTGTTGCTACACCATACCATCCACAGACGAATGGTCTAGCCGAAGTGTCGAATAGGGAGATCAAGACTATTCTGCAGAAAGTCGTCCGCCCTGACCGAAAGGATTGGTCACAGCTATTGGACTCGGTCTTGTGGGCATATAGGACGTCTTTCAAGACACCTTTGGGCACATCTCCCTTTCGCCTCGTATATGGCAAGCCATGCCATTTACCTGTTGAGCTGAGGCACAAGTCACTTTGGGCAGTTACAGACATACTTATGGATCCAAATGGTATAGGAGACCAGAGGAGGGCAGAGCTAGCTGCCCTGGAGGAGCTTAGAGATGCAGCTTTCTCGAGCAGCCTACATTATAAGGAGAAAGTTAAGGAGTGGCATGATGCGAGGCTTAGATTATTTCCAGGGAAGCTACAAAGCAAATGGAAAGGACCTTATCTGGTTCGGAAGGTACACGACAACGGTAGTATCGACATATCTGAGTTGTCTTCTGAGAGTACCTTCCGAGTGAATGGCCAGCGGCTCAAGCCATTTCTAGATCATGAGCCGCGGGTCGTTGATCTTGCCCCTATTCATTTTGCGTGAGATGTGGTCTTTGACTCACATCTGATGCATCTCACGCCTGAGCTTTACTGATCCTCCGCTGTAAATAGATCCAGATGTCCATATCATCACTTTCTTTAGTCCCACATCCCTTTCTTCATCTTGTGATTATTGCTATACTTAGGGTGCACTTTACCCTAAGTATAGGGGGGATGTGAGACCTTTCGGGTATTTCTTTTGTTTCTGTCTACCCTTGTTTAGCTGCCTATACTTAGGGATATCTTACCCTAAGTATAGGGGGGGTAGACCATGTACATTCTCCACTCGGTTTTCCCTTTTGTGTACAGCCTGCTATACTTAGGATTATTTGATCCTAAGTATAGGGGGAAGACCCGAGTCCCTCTTGACTTTTTCATCTCCTTTTGTATAGCCTTTCTTTTCACTTCCCTATACATAGCACGAGTTATGTCTTCTTCATCGCTCTTGACTCTGAGGACATCGTTCGAGCTAAGTATAGGGGGGTGTGTATATATTTCATATATACTTTAGCCATAACTCGTACTTTGTGTGAGTGTGTTAATAAATAAAAATGGCTAAAAACCACAAAAATTAAAAATTTTTCATGTACATAATCTTCTTTTATTTGCACATACATAGCTAGTGTACAAATTATTTTTGTAAAAATGATTTCAAAAATCTTTTGTGTGTAAAATTTGTAAATATTTTTGTATCAAAACTATGTATATAGTACAAAATTTTTCCAAAATGTTTTGAAAATTAAAAAAGTTTGCAAAAATCTTGTGTAAATGTGTGTAAATTTCTTTTTGCAAAACTTGCACTTCATGCATCATCACTCATGATTTCAAAACATTTTTCAAAAATTTTGCATGGTTGTAAAGTTTGTGGAAATAAGCATCTTTTTGTACATATGTATATAGTTTTTCTGTATGATAGTTGATATTTAAACTAGCCTGGAATCAAATTGAGAAATGGAGCTTGATTAAGATCTTAATCCACCTAATTCTAAGAGGAACCTTACAGGGCTTAGGTTTAAGGCTTTTCAGGTCCATGGTGACTTAATTCTTTGAGTCCATTAGGCTATGATCACATGTCATCTCAATGAGCCTAAGTAGAGCACTTAACAACAACACATGACTCATATAGATTATGGCTTTACTTGGACAACCGCACTATGCACCGAGCTCTCTACGGATGAGGTGGTGAGGAGGCAGTCTTCCTTGGCTTGGGGTAGCATATGAGGGTAGTACTTCTAGGCGGAACCTCTCTTCTTCATTTAGTGAAGGAAGTGCGTCTCAACTTGGTCTGGTTGCCATGAGGTCTAACGACGGGAGTTGTGGGTTGCAATAAAGCTTCAAAAGAGGGATAGTCTACTGGCTCAAGAGGAAAAACTCCTTGTATATATGCTGCACATGTACATGTTGTATAGATGCACTCGAAAAAAAAATGCAAAAAGAAAAGAACTCCAAAAAAGTGGTGGGTCTGAGAGAAAATGATAATCCCACCGGAGTATGTATATAAGTGCAATAAGCAAAGCTTGGTTTCATGATCCACCTGTTGTAGCTTGCAGCAGGGAGACTTGGCTACACTGGTCAGGCTCCCAAGGGTACTTGGCTACACTGGCCTTGACCCATTCTCTTCTTCCCCCTCTTCTTGAGCCAGTTGTACTTGAACTTAGAAGGGAATACCCCGCTCCTCGAGGAAAGAGTGGCCAGATTGAGGTCATAGAGTTACCTTGTTGGGGAGGGTTGTCAAGTTGCCATTTCTGAGGTGGAGAGCTTAGACCTCACTTTCACAGGACAAGAAAAGATTCATGGTCTTAAGGGTTTGTGATTGATGACTTGTTCTGATCTGGAGCATTGAGGAGTCTTGGTTATAGAGTAGTGGAACTTAGAGGCTGTTAGGTTTTAAGCTTAAGTCTGAATAAGGTTCCGACACATTAATAATCCAAAGATCTGATCGAGCTCCATATTTCAATTTAATGAAGGAAAGTTTAATAATTCAATCTTGATCCATGTACATCCTCTTTTTTCTTTTTCTTTTTCTTTCTTTTTCACTTCTTTTTCAAATAAGTGTTTGCTAAGGGACTAGCAAAGTATAGTATAGGGGGTGATGAATACCCATTCATCACTCTTTATTCTTATATTTTAGCTACAAAAACTTATGCAAATGCATGTAGATATGTGCAAATAGGATTAATTAGCAAAAGCATGCATCTTTGTAAAAATAGATAATTAGCATGTTTTTGTGCAAAAATAAAAGAATAAAGATGAAAAAGAAAAAGAGGGAAATATTTAGAATAAATATTGAGCAACCTAACCCAAGGGAGGGCTCAGCATGGGCCTGACCACATAAAAGCCAAGTAGAGGGAGATAGGGGCTCATGTGTAAATAACTATGTATATATTTGTAAACAAATAAAATAAAATAATATTTTCCTCACCCAAAAATATGTTGTAAATATTTTGTATATATTTTGTATATATTTAGAAACTATTGAAAACAAAATAAAAATTTTAAAATCAAAAATTCAAAAATGCCCTTTCACCTTGTGTATAGATCATCACCCTTTACTTATTTCACCTTGTAAATAAAGTCATTTATTTTCAAATTTTTTTGTAAATATTCTAGATTATATTTTGTAAATAAAATAAATAAAAATAAACAAAACAAAAATCAAATAAAAATTACAAAATTAAAAATACAAAAAAACATATTGTACATATACCTATGTATAGACCTATAATGTACATACCTTATTCTTATTTCCAAAAATTAATTAAAAATCACCAAAAAATAGGAAAAAATAAAAGAAAAATATTTCATGTTTTAAGTTTTTCTTAATTCGGCCTTTTTCTGCCTTAAAATAAATAAACAAAAAAATTCAATAATTGGCAGCTCCTGATTGGTCCACGGGGGATTGTTGACCCCGGTCAACTCCCCCGCGGACTCTTTCCTTTTGGGGAGACCCGCGCCCGACCCGACTTCGCCGATTTCTCCACGCGTCTCCAGCCTGTCGCCTCCGCAAACCCCGTGCCCGGATCCTTCGCCAATCATCCGACATCCTCGCCAGATCCTTCGCCGAAGGATCCACGTCTTCCATAGCCGTCTCCACCCAACCCTAATCGGCCCTGTCTCCATATATATCTCGACCTCCGCCGCCTCCGCGCCTCATCTTTGGCTCTTCTCCTTCTTCCCAGTGAACTCCAGAGGCACCGCGAGAGTGACAGCAAGCGATCGCCCTTGTTGCAGCGAGGCGAGGAGGTGAATCCACTGATCCGGCGTGTGTCGCCGCCGTTGCTCCGCCACTAGCGTGAGCACCGAGCCTCGGGCCGAGACGACCCTTGAGGCTAAGACCAGGAGCACCCCCTGCTCTTCCCCAGTCTCTCCGACCACCCAGGTAGATCTCTTAGGCCATAGTCTAGCGTAAATTTCGATTTTTAGCTTACTGGTAGCGTAGCTCCGCCGCCGTCGCCAGCCACCTCCGATACCCCATTTGTCATTCCGACCCGACCATCGTCTCCGCCAGACCTCTCCGCATCTTCTTCTCCCATTCACCCAACCCAGATCGCACAGGATCTGGGAATCGAGCTCCTCCGCCGACCACCTTCGCCGGAGCTCTCCATTCCGACGCACCATGCACCTTCACGCCGCCTAACCGGGTCGAGGCAATTTGCCCTCGACCCGTGAGTCTTCTGGTTCGCTTTTCAGGTCAAGACAAGGGTCATCTGAGACCCTTCGCCATCCAGCCAGGAGACCCAGCTCCGCCGCCTTCGCTCGAGCTCCTCGGAGCTCGGTGTGCTCGTCGGAGACCACCAGCAGACGCGGGAGCCTTCCGCGATTCTTCTCCGACCTCCAGAAGGCTCTCCAGAGGACCCTAGCGCATGCACGAGCCCGGCGAATCTCGCCGGCGACCAGTTCTTCCAGGATCCTCCAGAACCGTCAGATCATCCTCCTCGCTCCAGATCTGATCTGAACCATTCATCTGCGGAGCACTGCCACCATCCGATCATCCCGAGGGTCGATCTTGACCGCTCGCGCAGAGAGAGAGAGAGGCACCAGCTAGCCTCAACCGTCAGATTCGCCACGCGTCCTCCTCTCAGCCGTCGATTCACCAAGAGTATCTCCACCACGCTTCGTCACCGTCAGATCTGCCACGTGGAATATTCTCCACCGTTCGATCAGGCCAGCCCTTCCAGAGTTAAAGTCGCCCTCGTTCTTCACCGTCAGATCTGCCATGTGGCGCACATCAGGGCGTCGATGATAATAAAAGGGGTAAATTCATCTTAGGCCCCTCTGTTTGTTTTATTTCATTTTAGTCCTGTAATTTTTAAATTAAGTGGTTTATTTTCTGGGATATTTGCACTAAGGACCTCGTACTTACTTTATTTGCACTTATACCCCTGTCTACGTGGACCACGTGCTTCGTCACGTGAACTTTATTGGGTTATTTGCGACTTAAGCCCTGTAGTTTTGGATGTTACAGATTGAATAAAATCTTTTACTTATTTGCATTTATGCCCCTGTGCGTGATTTAATTTCCACATGTGCGTTTTATTTTGGGTATTTTGCAGATAAGCCCCTGGACTTTTGGTACTTGTTACCAATAAGCCCTCAGAACTTATTTTTCTTACATTTGGGTCCCTGAGTGCCCCAGGCACGTGCTTGGCACGTGTTTTGCTGGGTATTTTGCACCAAACCCCCCAGAACTTTGGGTATTTGCACTTAGGTCCCTGTGCACAGTGCCCCTCCTTTATTTTTGAATAAAATATCAAATCACCTCCAAATTCGATGAAAATTTGACACATGGCTCCTGCTATAGTGTAGAATTTTTATGAATTTTTTAGGACATTTTTGATTTCATTTGCTATTTTTAAAAATTCAAAAACCCCTATTTTTTCTACTGTTTAGAGTCAAAAACCCCAAAAAAATATAAAATCACCCCCAAAAATTCTATAAAAATTAGGTACTATTTCTTGTGTGTTCCTTGATTTTCTAGCCAATTTTAGCGATTTTTCATCACTTAAAAACCCTAAAAATTTAAAACCCCTAAAAACTCATAAAAATTGTAATAAATAATTTAAAAATCCAAAAACAATAATTTAGGTGCCTAAATTTTCCTTATTCTATCTAGTATACAGGAAAATTACCTCCAGGGCCATTTGAGATCCATAATTATTTTATTTTTGGATTTCAGGCCTTGCTGGACAGTACCTAGGGTTTTTAGCACTGTTTGATTTTTATAAAATAAAATATCCATTAGAAAAATATCAAAAATTCACCAAAAACACTTAAAAACATAACAAACATAAAAATATTTTTTCTGGAATTCTCGCTTGAACTTTGGTGCTTTAAATAAATAGCCTAAGTGTGTTTATATTTGTTTTCTTTTATTTTCTTTATCTATTAAAAATCCTAAAAAATATAAAATCATTAAAAATCAATAAAAATATTTTCTCTGTATTTTATTTCATTTTGACTACTTCGTAGGCCTTTGGCCAATCCGTGCTCCTTGTGTTCGACCCTGGGTGCTATACCAGGTAAATCTCCTAGCGAGACCGCTCTCTTTTGTGCTTGATTAGTTTTACATGTCCTGAGTGGTTGATTTTTCTTGATTGACTTAGTCTGAGTGATTGAGATCGCAACGACCTATTTTTCTACACCTTTACCTTAGTCATTCGGGCGGTCATCACTATACCATGTGATGAATCTCTATTTCATCACCTTTATTCTACAATTTTAGCCTTAAAAATTCTAGCAAATGCGTGTAAATACCCTTATTTCATGCATTTTAGCATTCATGCATCATTGTGCAAATTGTATATAAAATACTGTTTTTAATGCCAAAATTATAGAATAGAAAAAAGAAAAAAAGAATAAAATATCAAAGATATTTTATGATCCTAAACCCGAGACCTAGGCATAAAGATGAATAGGTCGACAAGGAATAAAGTAGCGGGAGATAAGGGCCAAAATACCAATAAAATCACCTTTTATTTATTTATTTTTGGAACCTATTTTATTTTATGCTTTTATACCTCAAATAAAGAAACTTTGTCATGAAAGTTGTAGATAATAGAATATAGAAAAATATAAAATTTGTTTCATACAAAAACAATACACAGAATAAAAGATAAGATTCCAAAATCCCAACTTCCCAGATCCATATCTCTCAAATAAGAACTCAAAATATATCAAAATCACCTTTAATTGTATATAACTTTTAATAAGCTATTCAATGAAGCGGTTTCATATTTTTTGGAGTTAACATGTGAAAGTTGGGTTTTGGACCCCTATTATATAGTATACCCGATTAAAATAATCATTTTATTTATTATTTAGTATTTTTATAATTTTATATTTTTATATTTTTGTAATATTATTTATAATATATGTACATATTAAAACTGGAATAAAACAATAAAGAAAACACTAAAATAAAATATGAATAGAAAATACATAAGTAAAATACCTATAACTATACCTATATAAATCATACACCTATTTATTTAAATATATATTATATTAGAAAAACAAAATAAAAATATTTGTTGTATCTAAAATTAAGTTATAATTATATAAAATAATGAACTAAATTAATAAAATCAAAAATTCAAAATAAAAAATAAAAGACTTAAAAACATATGTAAATATACCTATATTATAACCCTAATAATTAACTAATAATAAATAACTCTAAAAATAAAAAATCATAATAAAATAATATAAAAAATAATAAACATTTTTTATTTTAAAACCTAAAATTAATAAAATCGTTTATTAATTTATATTTAATTTCTAATTATTTTCCAGGACATTTTTTTCCTGGTTGGTCCTCGTGGACGAACCAGGAGGTCCGGTCAGTTGACCTCGGTCAACTGACTGGCCTACGTCTTGCAGTTGTCAGAACCTAGCATGCAGCCCTCTTCTCAATTGTTTTGGAGCCCATTCCTTGCACCATTTCGCGATGGGTCCTTGACTTTTCTTCGCCGGTACCCGAGGATTCACGCTGGGATGTTTCCTTGGGGCGAGGGGCGTTGCATAGTGTTGTACCCATCGATCTTTGGAAACACCCAACCATCCTGTGCAAAACCCCTCCCTGACTTTCCTATCTTTTTTTAACCTCTTTTGACCTCTCTTTCTCTCCCTTCTTGCGCGCAAATGGCCGAGGGAGGTGACAACGACCTCCCCATGCTCTTGGGCTGATCAAAGGGGTCATCGAAGGGGCGTTCTATCATCTCCGGCCTACCTCGGCCGTCGAGGTATTACTTCCCGATCTTGGCTGGTGAGGTACGTTTTTACTGCATTTCTTATCTTAGTCGTGCCTGTAGGTTGCTTTTTTAGTTTTATTTTGTGCTTTGATCGCATTCTCTAGCCGTAAATACCCCGTCGTAGTTTTTCGGCGCTCCGCCGTAGCGAACTATTTCCACCGTACCCTCACCGTGTTTCGACCCACCTCCACCTCCACATCAACCCTCTCCATATTCTGATTATCCACCGCACTTGCACTCATTCAGATCTGGCGTAGATCTGGACTCTTGATCTCCTTTCTCCGTCGCGCATCGGAGATCGCCATCCACCGCACCCCTTCGTTCATTCTCCCTCCTAACAACGCCTGTGAGCCTCGCCTGATTTTTGCGAACCCACCCTACAGGAGCGACCTAGAACGGAGGCTCATCGAGCCTCATCAAGTGCAGGCGTACCCCCCAGGTTGAGGTGCTCTGCTAGACCAAATCTATCGCTCAAGCACCATTTTGAGACCCTCTACTGACGCGGAGGAACCCTAGGAGGATTTTGCGACCTGCTCCTAGGGACGATGAATAAGAGAGGAGGAGTGGATCAAGTCTCACCGGTGCGGAGTTCTTCCGCGTTCTTACAGATCGCCTCCACGTCATCCGATCTTCCTTTGTTCCTTGCATACAGCAACTGTCGTTGGATCGGGTGTGTCAGAGCCGTCCATCTGCTAGAGATCATCTAATCCGGGCCATTCGGATCGAAGCGTCATCGTGCTCCCTTGTGCTGCCACTTGGATAAGTGGGAAGGGCCGCACCGTTCAATCGTGCCTAGTCGTGGGTATTTTGCACCCTTCACACATGAATTTTTGTATTTTAATATTTGAACTTTAAACTTTCATCTGCAGCGTTAATGCCTTGTAATATTTGTATGTAGAACCTTGTGCTAGTTTTATTTGCATTATAGTCCCGTGCCAGCTCGACCGACAAACCTTGGAACATTTGCATCCAAGCCCTCGCGGGTTTGCTTATTTAGTGTTTAGTCGGAAATTTTGGGTATTAAGTTATATATTTTGTGGATATTTTGCATCACTCCCTCGGAATGGAAGCGTCATGGTTATACAATCGTTTATGATCAAATCACCCTTCAGGTATTCCCAATACCTGCACATCCTGCATACTGGAAGACTCATGATCATCATGAAGATAAAGATCACTTTTACACTGTCATCTTCATAGTATGATCATTAAGTTTCTCAATCTTGGTCCTTGGGATATGGTACAGATCATATGCTTTCACAAAGCATATATCTTACTTTCAAATTCATATCATGCTTCTAAAGCATGATGACCATGCATGGAGTTTGGTCAATCCCAATACCTCATGAGTGAGCTCATGTCTCCCGGTTCACAAGTGAACCTGTATGATCCCTTTGAGAGATCATATTACTCATATGCCCTTACATGCACACCAGCACGCCGGTATATAGACCTTGATTAGGTCATCAACCTATTGGTCTGCCAAATGTACATGCTCAGACATATAGTAATATATCTGTCTCTGGTCAGAGGATGTTTGCCTGTGATGTGACAGTATTCATCATAGGTCTTTGGTTATCTCGATCTCGTTAAGTCAACTCATTGACTCAAATATTCCTATGCAGAGGACCTGCATCAAGAGGTCGATCAGATATCAGTCTAATGAGATGGGATTGCCATCTCCTATTCAGACTGGAGATCACTACTTGTTAATCATTGATGATGCTTGATGAGTCCTCTATCTAACTCCTTAGATATTCATCCAAGCATCAGCCTCTATGATTCAATCATTGAATCAACAGCTGTATGATTATCAAGTTGGCCATGGTACATAACCCTTATTGTACAGAGGGACCTTATAGTGCATTCATTCATTCAATATCAGAAAGGGAGTGAAACAAAATCAATAACTTTTATTGATAAATCATTTATTACAATAACATTTATTGTAGGAATGGTTCGCCTTGGGCTCACATTGCTAACAATCTCCCACTATCCCTCAGAACCATTCAGGAACAACCCTTAAACCCATACTCATTACATGCTGGTGAAAAACCTTCTGTGTCAGATGTTTGGTAAGAGGATCAGCAATGTTGTCGGCGGAGGCCACCTTGGTGATGATGATGTCACCACGCTTTTGAATCTCCCGAATGATGTGGTATTTCCTTTCTACGTGCTTGCTCTTCCGATGCCATCTGGGTTCCTTCGCCTGGGCAATGGCTCCCGTGTTATCCCAGAGTAGCGGGATGGGAGTATCAGAGGAAACTACGCCAAGCTCCTGGACGAACTTGCGCAACCACACCGCCTCCTTTGCAGCATCCGATGCGGCAATATATTCGGCTTCTGTTGTTGAATCTGCTGTAGTGTCCTGCTTCTTGCTTCTCCAGCTCACAGCACCACCGTTCAACAGGAACACAAACCCTGATGTCGACTTTCGATCACCAATATCCGATTGGAAGTCAGAATCTGTATATCCCAAGACTTGGAGATCACCATCTCCATAGACCAAGATGTAATCTTGCGTCCGTCTTAGATATTTGAATATGTTCTTTACTGCATTCTAGTGTTGTTCTCCATAGCAGGATTGGTAACGGCTTACCACTCCCACTGCATGGCAGATATCTGGCCTAGTACACATCATGGCATACATTAAGCTTCCTATAGCTGATGCATAAGGACATCCAGCCATGGCCTTCTTTTCCTCAACAGTTTGAGGAGCCATTCCTTTAGACAGGTGGATACCATGTCTCAAGGGTAGGAATCCTTTCTTGGAACTATCCATACGGAATCGTTCAAGAATCTTCTTAATGTATCCTTGTTGTGAAAATCCCAATATCCTCTTCTCTCGGTTTCTGAACAGCTTCAGACCCAAGATGTAAGAGGCTTCTTCAAGATCTTTCATCTCAAAGGTATGGGACAGCCAAATCTTTACACTGGTCATCATCCCTGTATCATTCCCAATGATAAGGATGTCATCTACATAAAGCACGATGAACACAATGGCGCTCCCACTAAGCTTCTTGTATACACAAGGTTCATCAGGATTCTGTACAAAATCATAACTCTTTATGGTTTCGTCAAATCTGATGTTACAGCTACGAGAAGCTTGCTTGAGCCCATAGATGGATTTCTTCAGCTTGCATACTTTGCCATCCTCAGTCATGAAGCCCTGGGGCTGCTCCATGTAGATATCCTCCTCGAGGTATCCATTGAGGAAAGCCGTCTTGACGTCCATCTGCCAGATGTCGTAGTCAAGATATGCAGCTATAGCCAGCAATGCCCTGATGGATTTAAGCATAGCCACAGGAGAGAATATCTCATCGTAGTCGATGCCTTCTCTCTCTGTGTAGCCCTTGGCTACGAGTCGTGCCTTGAAAGTCTCTACTTTCCCATCAGGTCCCCTCTTTCTCTTGAAGATCCATTTGCACCCAATGGGTTTCACCCCCTTAGGTGGATCCTCTAGGGTCCATACACCATTCTTATGCATGGAGTCAATTTCTGACTTCATTGCTAGAATCCATCTATCCATGTCATGATCCGCGAGTGCTTCATCAAATGAAGTAGGATCATTGTCAGTTTCACCTGACACATGGAATCCATACCTTTCAGGTGGTGCAACCACCCTCGAACTCTTTCGAAGAGGTATGGGTGTTTCATCTTTATTTACTTCTTCAGTTTCTGGTTCAGGAAGCTCAGAATCCTCAGGAGATTCAATGAGTTCCTTTACTTCATATTTATCTTGACCCTTAAGGAAATCATTCTCCAGAAATTACACATCTCTAGAAACAAAAACCTTTTGAGTCTCCGGGTCATAGAGTTGGTATCCAGTACCATCTCTAACATACCCAATGAAGTAACACTCACGAGAGCGAGATTCTAGCTTACTTGCATCCACATTCTTTGCATGGACCAAGCAACCCCAAACCCTCAAGTGATTAACATTAGGTTTGGTTCCATACCAGAGCTCATGAGGAGTCTTAGGTACAGATTTGCTAGGAATCTTATTCAGGATATATATTGCAGTCTCTACTGCACATCCCCAGAAACTAAGTGGTAAATGTGCTTTGCTCATCATTGAATGAACCATATCGATGATGGTTCTGTTGCGTCTTTCAGCAACACCATTAAGTTGGGGAGTTCCAAGAGGAGTGAGATTGAAAATAATTCCATTCTCTTTAAGGTATTCCTTAAATTCATCTGATAGGTACTCGCCACCTCGATCAGATCGAATTCGTTTAATCTTCCTATCGGTTTGGTTCTCAACCAAAACCTTGAACTCTTTGAACTTTTCAAAGGTTTCAGACTTATGACGTAATAGGAAGATAAACCCGTATCGCGAATGGTCATCAATAAACATCAATCAATATCGATATCCATTTCGGGTCGCGGTACTGAAGGGACCGCATACATCAGTATGTATTAGGTCAATAATACCTTCACATCTTGTAACCTTGTTACGAAAAGGCATCCTGGTCATTTTTCCTTGAATGCAATTATAGCAAGTAGGCAAAGGTTGAACCTGTAGAAAATCTAAAGGTCCATCCTTAATTAATCTATTGATCTTATCAACAGACAAATGACCAAGCCTTTGATGCCAAATCTCATTTGATAGATTTTCATTCTCCCTGGATCTTTTAGGGTTTTTATTAGTGCTTGTAACATTCATAACACATTTATCAATGCACAATTCATAGAGTCCTTCAGAAGTCAAAATACCATATGCAATATATTTATCATAACGGTTTATGACTAATTTATTACAGAACAGGAATGAATACCCACTTCTAACTAGCTTAGATACAGATATTAAATTCCTTCTGACTTCAGGTACATAAAGACACTCTTTAAGTACTAGGACTCTACCACTAGATAATGACAGTCGAGAAGTCCCGACGACGACTGCTGCAACACTTGCATCAGATTCCATCTGGATGACTATCTCCCCTTCTTCAAGCTTTCTAGTTTCCTGAAACAAATGCAACAAATTGCATACATGAACAGAAGTACCAGAATCAACAACCCAACTTCCTTCTCGTCTGACGAGAAAGCTGGTTTCAATGATAAATGTAGATTTCATACCTGCTGGGGCTTTACCTTTATCGATCGACTTCAGGTAATTCGGGCAATTACGCCTCCAGTGCCCCGGCTTCTTGCAGTGGTGACAGACATCGATTTTCTTCGACGCCATTATAGTGGATGCATTGGAAGATGAGCCAACACTTTGTCCCTTCTTCTTTCTCTTCTGGGCCGGGTCCTTCCGAGAACCTTGCTTCCGACCGCGCTTCCCTTTGACCTGTGCAACCATTGCAGTGCCAGTGGGACCATCTTTCTTCATTACGTCTTCTGCAGACTTTAATGCAGCAAGAAGCCCAGCATTTGTCAGTTCCAGCTTATTCATGTGGAATGACACCACAAAGTTATTGAAAGATTTGGGCAATGACAGCAGAATGAAATCGGATTGCATGTTTGCATCCATCATCGCCCCCAGAGTCTCCAGCTCTGACAAGTACCTAAACATTTTGAGTACGTGTTTACGGACCGAAGTCCCTTCCTGCATCTTGCAGTGAACCAGTTCTTTCATAACATTGTACCGCTGGGTGCGGTTAATATCACCAAACATATCCTTTAGATTCTGCATGATATCCTGGCAAGTACTCATCTCCACATGTTGTTTCTGAAGAACATTGGAGAGAGAACCCAAGATGTAGCATCTAGCCAAGACATGATCTTCATCATACTTGTCATTATATGCTTTATCTTCTTTAGATTTAGGGTTTTCAAGTTTGTTTTCAGAGAGCACATAGCTGATCCGCTCTGCCGAAAGCACAAGCTCCAAATTACGGATCCAATCCGAGTAATTTGGTCCGGTCAATTGGTTGACCTCCAGAAGCCTGCTCAGTAGGTTCATGGCCTTCATTTTCTGAAATTGAGAATGCACTATATTAGAATATATAATATATTCATCTTAATTTTATTTGATTAAGGCATTTTAAATCAAAAAAGTCTTGCTATGTCAACTATGAAAGTTTATTCCCTTATTCACTTTCAAAGTAGGAGATATACTTATCAATATATCTCAAGCAAGAACTGGGATCTCCTCTTTGTCTTTGTTACATCCCAATAATATGAGAAACTGCAACCCCAATAAAGAGAAACGGGAACACATTCCGCCTTGCAAGTCCAACTTGCATTTCCCAATTCGGTCTTTAATACCCAGACCCACCACCCGTGAGGTGATGTTGACCTGTCATTAATTGAATCAACCGTCAACAGGATTAGAACTCGCTATACACAATCCAATATTGCCCCAAAAATATGAGGATCTGATATTGGGGTCACTACGCATACGGCCTTACTCTTTCGAGAAGCAAAGAGTCCGATCCAAATGCGCTTGTATATAGGAGCTGTCACTTCGTACAAGCGTCTCCTATATACAATCCCTGGCGACGGAAACCCTTCGCCTTGACGGGAGACCATGGATGTCACTTATGTGATCCTCCACCTCTTATTCAAATTTAATTAATTACTATGAATCACATTCATATAATTAATTCTTCCAAGGGAATTATTAACTCTAATCATATTAGAGTATTCTTAATTGGATATAATTAACTTAATCATATTAAATTAATTATCAATCCAATTTAATCAATCAAACTTAATTTTTATGCTTGAATATATATATATGGTATTATTCTCAAAGTACGTATTAATTCGTCTTTTAATAATTAGAAAAATACATCATAATCCATCGGACATTATCCCGGCCCTACCCGCTGTCATGGCCAGTACCGGCGGGAGTGGGACGGACCGAATACGTTGCAACCCGCTACCCCAGCGATCCCCAACTAGACACCATATCCACCTCGGGAAAGGATAATGCCAAATTGATTAATTTGTACTTGAGATGATCATCGGTTCCTCAACCGAAATTATACCATATAGTAATCAAGATAATTTTGATTATAAGGAAATTTGCTAGACAAATTCCCAAATCCTTATTCAAGCAAGAAGTTTGATGATTGTGATTTCAATTAAGATTTAGATCAAATCTAATCAATTAATTGATTGGGACCAAGTCAATTAAGGAAATAATCATCTTCTAATATTTCACAAATATTTTTCACAATTATTTCTCGAAATTAACAATTAATTTCATTAATTGACAATCACATGGTTCTTGATTAGGAAAGCAATTTCAGCAGTGACCCCTACTTACTAAAATTATCATATCTCAATCATATTAAATCTAAATTAAGCAAAGTCAATTTCTAAAGTTTGTTAATTTGATTTAGGACAGAACCTAAATGATATTTCACGCATTTCGAGGCAAGTCTAAACAGTAATTAACATTTCAATCACGTTCAGATTCACAGTTCCCGCAACAGTGCATACGTGTTCATTAAAACGACCATATCTCGAGCATACAAAATCCGATTTACGCAAACTCAGATCCTATGGTTTCCTTATTTAATGGGGAACATAATCCAAGTATAAAATTCGTGTTTAAACAACTTAAACAGTGCCGAATTTATTTACTAAACAGATCTGCGAAATCAAATGCGATGAAAACTTTCACGACCTTAGCGAACCCAAGTCGTCCTTGGTTAACGAATCACTATTCGAAACCGTCGACCTAAGGCTCTGATACCACTTGAAGGATATGGAGAGATCCTCAAGCGCATCACGGAAGCGTGAGCGTCGTATCGGATACGACGAAGAACGACTAGTCGTACTAGTTGTTCGGTGCAACGGAATTTAAAAAATTTATTCGATGAAACCACATGATCCAAGAACGATTCTCGAATCATTTCATCTATAACCACAACAAGTATAATGCAATACCTCTTGAAGCGTGGTTGATCGAGTCTCTAAGAGAAGAGACCTCCTGTCTCAAGTCCGATCGTCGGAGAGATTGCTTGCGAGCGCGGGGATGAACCGCGGTGTCTTCGCAATCCAAGAAGTTGATCCAAGCACGGTTGGTCCTGATCTCGTCACACGAGATCGAACGTCTCCTTCGTAGGAGAAGCACTCGAAGTAGACGGAGAACCGCAGAGCGTCGAAGCGGCAGCGTGAAGGCGAGGGCGACGACGATTCTCTCCACCAAGGTGGACGACCACCAAGAAGGAAGGGGGAGAGAGGGCTGTCGAGTATGGAGAAAGAGATAGAGAGAAGAGTGCTACAATAGCATGTAAAGAGAGAGCCAAGTATGCCTCTCTATTAATAGGGTTTTGGGATTCATGGATCTCAATCCATGTGTCATATAAAATCAATGGTTGAGATTGATTTATGTCAATCCAATGGTCAAGATTGTTGTTGGTAAAAACCAACAACTTGTGATTTAATTTGATAAAAAATATATTTGATAAATCAAATAAATATTAATACCATATTAAATAAATCAAATAAGGAGAGAGGAAATAAAAGAGATCAACCTTCCTCTTTGGAAGGGGGGACGGCCACCAATTTCACAAGGAAATTGGTGTCGCCCCCCTCTTTCCAAAAGGGAGGGCAATCTCATGGCAATCCATGAGATTGCACATCTCCTTGAATTTCTCTCTACTTATTTTCCCAAAAATAATTTGTTGGCATTTTAATTCACCAAAATAATTTTCAATTAATTTTGGGAATATTGCAATCTTGACATTGGAATATTGTGAATCATATTCACAACCCAAAACAAAATGTAATTTACATTTTCAATTAATTAAACAATGTGTATCTAATATTAATAATTAATCTACTAATATAAATTATATTTAACTCTCTCTAATACATTATAAATCACATTTATAATATATTATGAATAATTGGATATTGCTATCCACATTATACTTATCCATAATAATTAAATCACATTTAATTATATTGGATAATTTCTCATACATCATGATAATTAAATCACATTTAATTATCAACTTTTCTTTGCTTAGATCTTATGGAATTGCTCTTAAACCATTTAAGAACAATGTTATTTCTCCTCAGATACTTGGAGATAAGGACAGGGCGATTGTATTGTTCCACGTATAGTGACTTGGATATTGAGATCACATCTCAAATACAGATCCCATGGACCTCTCATAGATGCTTGATTAAATCAAGACCGTAAGCCTAATCTTCTCATCGCATCTGAATCTCATTCAGGCCAATGTCCAGTACATGGACTAAGATTAGGTCACTTCTCTAATGAGAGAAGTCACTAAAATCCAGACCTGTTTCATCACTCCCTCGGAATGGAAGCGTCATGGTTATACAATCTTTTATGATCAAATCACCCTTCAGGTATTCCCAATACCTGCACATCCTGCATACTGGAAGACTCATGATCATCGTGAAGATAAAGATCACTTTTACACTGTCATCTTCATAGTCTGATCATTAAGTTTCTCAATCTTGGTCCTTGGGATATGGTACAGATCATATGCTTTCACAAAGCATATATCTTACCTTCAAATTCATATCATGCTTCTAAAGCATGATGACCATGCATGGAATTTGGTCAATCCCAATACCTCATGAGTGAGCTCACGTCTCCCGGTTCATAAGTGAACCTATATGATCCCTTTTAGAGATCATATTACTCATATGCCCTTACATGCACACCAGCTCGCCGGTATATAGACCTTGATTAGGTCATCAACCTATTGGTCTGCCAAATGTACATGCTCAGACATATAGTAATATATGTGTCTCTGGTCAGAGGATGTTTACCTGTGATGTGACAGTATTCATCATAGGTCTTTGGTTATCTCGATCTCGTTAAGTCAACTCATTGACTCAACTAATTAGATATCTCCGAATCAATATTCCTATGCAGAGGACCTACATCAAGAGGTCGATCAGATATCAGTCTAATGAGATGGGATTGCCATCTCCTATTCAGACTGGATATCACTACTTGTTAATCATTGATGATGCTTGATGAGTCCTCTATCTAACTCCTTAGATATTCATCCAAGCATCAACCTCTATGATTCAATCATTGAATCAACAGCTGTATGATTATCAAGTTGGCCATGGTACATAACCCTTATTGTACAGAGGGACCTTATAGTGCATTCATTCATTCAATATCAGAAAGGGAGTGAAACAAAATCAATAACTTTTATTGATAAATCATTTATTACAATAACATTTATTGTAAGAATGGTTCGCCTTGGGCTCACATTGCTAACAGGATGTAGTCTTCTCTTTGGAGAAGTTTCGTTCGTACTTGTTAGGAGCTCATGTTATCATTTTCTCTGATCATTCGGCCCTCAAGTACTTCTTAACAAAGAGAGACTCTAAGCTGAGACTTCTGAGATGGATCATACTCCTGCAGGAATTTGATAATGAAATAAAAGATAAGCCAGGAGTGAAAATTGTGGTGGAGGATCATCTCTCTCGGCTTCCTTCTCTCCCATCATATGAGTCTTTCATTAATGCCACTCCCACTCCTATCACTGCCCAATTTCCCGATGAGTACATTCTCATCATCAACCAGCTACCTTGGTATGTTGATATGGTGAATTTCCTTGTTACTTCTCATCTTCCAGATCACTGGCCCAAGACCAAGAAAGAAAAATTTCGATCTGATTCTCGTTGGTACCACTGGGAGGACCCCATTCTTTTTAAGGAAGGGGTTGATTGCATTTCGAGACATTGTATTCCGGAGTCTGAGATAATGAGTGTCCTTACCTATTGCCACACCTTTGGGTGTGGAGGACATCACTCTGGAAAGCGTACTGTAGCCAAGGTCTTACAGTCTGGTTTCTTTTAGCCGACCCTATTCCATGATGCCCAAAGTTTTGTTAGGGCATGCCCCGCTTGTCAGACCACTAGAGGAATGTCTCGACGAGATATGATGCCCCTTATTCATGTGCATGTGGCTGAAGTTTTTGATGCTTGGGGAATAGATTTTATGGACCCTTTCATGGTATCGCAGGGATTCCAATACATCTTACTGGTTGTAGACTACGTCTCCCGCTGGGTAGAGGCAATTCCCACCCACACTTCTAACATCACGATTGTCATTAAGTTCCTCAATGACATATTCTCGCGCTTTGGTTTGCCCAAAGTGGTCATTAGTGACGGAGGTACTCACTTTCTGAATGCCTCGATGCGATGACTCATGTATAATAATGGAGTTGAACATAGAGTCGCTACACCATACCATCCCCAGTCGAATGGCATGGCTGAGCTTTCCAACAGAGAAATAAAGACCATTTTTATGACGATAGTCCGGTCTGATCGAAAAGATTGGTCTCGACATCTTCCCACCGTACTATGGGCATACCGTACAACTTTTCGCACACCTCTTGGTATGAGCCCATTTCGTATAGTGTATGGGAAACCATGCCATCTCCCAGTAGAGATTCACCATAAATGTGAATGGGTTATTCGAAAATGTAACTTGGATCATGACAAAGCTGGCAAGAAGAGGCTTTTGGATTTGATAGAGCTTGAAGAGTTGCGAGCAGAGGCATATTACAATGATTTGATTTATAAAGCCAAAATCAAGCAATGGCATGACACTCACATCTCACGCAAATCTTTTAGTGTCAACCAAAAGGTTTGGCTATTTGATTCCAAGCTCAAACTCTTCTCTGGAAAACTTCGTTCCAAGTGGAAAGGTCCCTACACCATCTTGTATATCTATGATAATGGATATGTCGATATATTTGACCCCTCCACTTCATCTTCTTTTCGGGTCAAAGGGCAGAGACTCACGCATGTCATTGAACCAGACGACCCCCTTCTTGTAGCCGAGTCCTTAGTTCTTCAGGAGCTCTGAACCTGAACACCAGGCTGAGGCGTAGAACAAGCGCTTATGGGAGGGACCCCATCTCTATGTTCTTGTATATATTCTATATTCTCTTTTCTATTTTTCTTTACTTCCATGCTAACTACACTCTCTTGTGACTTAATATCAGATAAGCATGGGGGTATTCCTCTTTCCTTTTCTCCTTGTCAACATACTAAATTTAAAAAAACAAAAAAGTGAGTTTTTTCCTTTCTTCTTTCTACCTTCATGTTTAAGAGGGTCATGTTTCTACCATGCGGACATGGTTTTGTTTAAGCATGGGGGAGGTCTTCTATCTTTTTATATATATCCTAATCCGTTTATAAACTCTTTCTTGTGTATATATTTGTATCACTGTGTTTACATATAAAAACTCTAAAATATTGAAAAAGTTCAAAAAACTACAAAATCAAAAATATGTATATAGTATAAAAATATACATATTAAAAAAATCAAAAAAAAAAGAGTATACATAAAAAAAAACCAAAAAATAGATGCGTATACCCAAAAAAAACAAATTTTCAAAAATACAAAAAATTGCAAAATTAAAATGTTAAAAAAATCATCAAAAACTTTCTTTGTACATATCTCCTCTTCCTTATGAGAGTTTGGACCAAGATTTGAGGCAAAGCTTAAGGAGATTGAATTTGATCTTGACTTTAATCTACCTAATTTCTAAAGAGACTCAATAGGTTTGATAATTCAGATCCTTCAGGTCTTCTTTACATAATTCTCCATGTCCGTAATCTTTACGCAGATCTTGACTCCCTGTGTCTAAGTTGCTCAATTTTTAGAAGAATCGCAAAACTCTTTGATGATTGATCTACCTGAACTTATCCACATGCATGTAGCTCGACTCAAATAGGATGTGTGAAAGCTATTACGATTATGAATAGTATCTATGTGGATCCCTATCTGGCGGCATGGACGTCTAAAGACCGGAGAGTGTGGGTTGAAATAAAGCTTCGGATGAGGAACAATCAGTTGGCAAAATCTTCTTCTCCTCTACCAAATAGAGCACAATGCTCATATCTTGTCCACATAAAATATTCAAAAAGAACGGGAAAAAGATTTTATACCCATATGAAGCCGTGCAAAAAATAGAAAAAGAAAGAAAAAGAGAAAACAGGGAGAAGCTGGCATTTCTTTTCTTTGAGACTTGGCTACACTGGCCAAGCTCAAATTGAGAGATGTGGCTACACTGGTCACACTCCAAATAACTACTTCTTCCTATCTTCTTCTTGGCCAACTGACCCGAGCTTAGAAGGAATACATGCTCTGCAAGGAAAGAGTAGCTATAAAAGGAATTCGAGGGTACCGAGCATGATTGCATAAGTTTTTATCTTCCTATGTGAGAAGATCTACCTATTGACACTCACAAGTTCAAGTTCGGCTCATATATCATAAGAGGATGCGATTATTGATCAAATGAGCTAAATTGACTAAGGAGTCAAACCTGTTTAAAGGTTCGCGGAACTTGGAGACTGTTGCATTTGAAATTTTGAGCCTATGCGAGTCTCGAACACATTATGAATCCAAAGGTCAAATCAAGCCGGTCTCTAGTTCTTTGTACAAAACTTGGTCCCAATTCACATTTGGAAGTTTGCTATAGAATAGTATCTTGCTAGGGTCTAGCAAGGTTTAAACATAGGGGTATGATGAGTCAAGTACTCATCGTGGTAACTAACGTTGAATCAACCTTATTCCATGTTTAATTTGTGCTAATTGCATAAAATAAGTTATGCATGTATCATAGAATGAGTTTTTGTTTCAATCTAGTAACTAATTGGAGCATGTGTGTGTCCCTTTCTTTTCTTTTTCTTTCCACCATTTATTACTTTTTTTTAGAATCTTAAGGGCTTTCTTTGTAAATGGCTCATCTATTCATCCTCTCTCTTCCTTAATTGTTATGGTACTATCTCTTTGGAAGATAGTCCAATGTCCATCCCTCCCTTTCCTCCCTCTTATTTCACTTGCAACAAGATAAGGTGGAGCGATGGGCTCGACCCGACCCAACTCGGGAAAGCCCGGCTCGAGCCCATCAATTTTCCGTGGGCCTTGGGCCTGGTCGAGGCCCGCTTTTTTCAACAAACTGAGGACCAAGGCCTGACCCAAGGCCCTCGTGATCGTGCTCGGGTTCGGGTCAGGCTCGAGCTCGGGCCGGGCTCAACCCGCACTTATTTTGATTCCATGAAGTTGCACTTTGATTCCAATTTATTGTTATGGATATAATTCATCCATAACACATGAATATTGGATGTATTATTATGATATAATATTACTATTGATGGGTGAAGGAAATATTGGATGTATTGTGACTATAAATCCGTGCCCCTAATTTAGTTCTAATATGATATTTTGAAATACGAGGGCCCGGGCCCGGCCCATTTGTACTTCAGGTTCGGGTCCGGCCCGACCCGAACATAATATTTTTGAAAAATGAGGACCCGGGCCTGGCCCATTTGTACATCGAGTTCAGGCTGGGCTCGGGCTTTTACGGGTCGGGTCAGGGTAGGGTCTGGGCCGGCCCGACCCAGTGCTCCACCTTACAACAAGACATCACTTTCTTCTCTCTCTCTCTCTTCATTAATGCCCTCAATTCTTGAGTCGATAACAATCCATGATCTTTCCCTCTCCATATATGACACCAATGTTTTAAAAATCGGATTGGATCGGACGGTCCAATCGGTCCAACCGCGAACCGGTGAACTTCTGGTCCGTCCAGGCGGTTATGAAATTTGGACTAAAAAAATATAAACTGCATTTAAACCGATTCACCCGGACTGGTTTGTCCAAAATGGACGAGACCTAAAAGACCGGATTTCTCAATTTTCTTGGGAACCCGAAACGTCACTCATGTACCTTTCATCTTCACTATTGTAAGTTTTCCCAGCCGAATCACATGTGACTCCAAGTTTCTACCCATTGATCTCGGTCGATTCCCCATTCCCTTTGGAGAAGACCTCGCAACTGGTGACGATGGCCTCCTCTTCGGCGACGATTTGCTGGTTGATGATATACCTGTTGACATCACCCTCCCCAATCAATCTGTAAGGCTAATCGGTGACTGAGAGAGCGACACACACTGCAGACCGGTACCATCCTCTTTGATACCTTCGACATTGTAACTTGTAAATGCATGTCTCTTAAATTTATTATGGGGTCAATCGTCACTCCATTTCTCCGGTCTCAGGTAGGAAGCAACTATATTATATTATTGTTTGCAGCTCTAATTAAATCTAGAAGGTTAATGGTCCTCCCAAATTGCAAAAGTTGTTGCCTTTTTCTCATGTCACAATCTCAATAATAATACCATCGAAACTAAAATGTCTGATTTATTTGAAAAATGCCTCCTCATTGCATATTCTGGAGGCATGTAACCATTGTAGAATTTATAAAAATAATAAATAATACTGGTTGTTAATAACTTATGTAATTTTTCATCAAGCACTTATAATGTTCTAGCAAGTCCGGATGCAATTCTCAGTCATTTCAGAAAAGGAAAATGTGTTATAGTTGTCGATATTTTAAAATCATACAGTATATTTTTAATGTTTAGTATGCAACCATTGAATGGTACATTGTATATTTTAAAAACATATAGTATAGAGTCACAACGTGCATTTAGACCGTGTTTAACCCCTCTAATGTTTAGTACAAACTTTACAATGTACATAATCAATGCTCAACTAACTGGATTTCTGACGATGATAGTTGAATTTTGCTTTGATAGACTAATCCCTCCCATGTTTATAAGAATGATTTCCGATTTGAGTTGGGAAGGAGGCTCAACTATGCGAACTTCATTGCATTGAATTAGTTTCAGGATCTACACATTATGAAATTGAACTTTACTTTCCATGTGAAAGCATATTTATTTATATACTATAATCTGAATAGTAATGCTTGATTTTTTACTTGGTTATAAATCTAGTTCAACCGGTCTGACCTGTAGAGGATGAACGGTCCGATTTTTTCTCGATATATGTGAAAGACACTGTGATGTCATTAACGGTTCGACTGGTTCAGACCACTGGTTCGGCCCGGTCAAACCATATTTGCCAAACTACCGGTCCAACATCCGGTCCAGTTTTTCAAAACCTTGTACAACACAATACATCCTCATGCCCATTTCATCTCTCATCCATGTTTTCTCTCTCCCTCTTACCAATTCCAACACCACCCACTTACTCTCCTCTCATTAATGCTCATATGTTGTTTCCATGCACTACAAAGGCCCAACACCTTCTTCTCTCTCAATCCTGACACGCGTCAATCCATTACTCCCATTCCCCTCATCTATTCCCATCCTCGACCATTGGATTTAATCCAACAACCTTTTCTTTCCCATTAGGCCCTGTTTGTTTGGTTGGAAAGAATTGCAATAGAATGGAATCAAGGCGAGAATGGAATTAATAATGGAATGGAAGAAATAAGTTTTTCCATTCCATTGTTTGGTTCATATTAGGAATTGAAACATTTGTTATGAGACACATTCCTTTCTTATATTTGGAAAGGGAAAAGAATAAAAAGAAAATAACCTTTCTTTGATATATTTCGTTAAGTAAAAAAATAACAAGTATCCTCCAACTTAATTTTTCACATAATTCATATATTTCATATAAGAAATCAATAGTCAATTTTTTTCCATATAATTGATATATTTAATATATCCATATCTGTATCCGCTAGAATATTTTATTATCATAGCCATATTCTGAAAAAATTGAAAATATTATGGGTATCTGCAGTCACAAAGAATAAACACATATCCATGTCCATATATGTATCCACTAAAATATAACCCATACCCATATCTTAAAAACTAAAGATGGTAACTATACCCATATCTATAATTACAAAAAAATAAAAATCCAATTTCATGTCCATATCCATTTCTGTAAAAAAATCCTCATCCATGTCCATATTTGTATCCACAAAAAAATAAAAAAAAGATATCCATGTTTGTATATGTATCTGCTAGAATATAATCAGTGCAATACATTACAAAAATTGAAAATTGTATCCGTATTAGAAAAAAGTCTCATATCCCTTTCCATATCCATATCTGGAAAAAAAAATAAAAAACACATATCCATGTTTGTATCCGTAAAAAAATCTTATCTGATATATTGTATCCATATAGTAGATATATTTAATATATATATATATATATATATATATATATATTCCGCTTGAATGTCTTGTAATCATATTTGTATCCATATCCAAAAAAATTGAACCGTATCTATATTTGTATTCGCAAAAAATCTCATATCCATGTTAATATCCATATATGCATATCTATGTAACTTATCTGATATTTTGCATCCACATATTTGTATCCATGTTCAAAAAAACCATATCCAAGTCGGTGCCCAAAAACATATTCAAAAAAGAAAAACACATATACATGTCTATACCCATATATTTGTAACAATGATATATTAATTACAATATTGAAGAAAAACATATTCATTAGCATTTGTAAGGAATAGAATCCCAATTCCTAGATGGGTACCTAGGAATGGCGATTCTCATGTATGAGGGAATCAGGTTTCCTTTGTAATCGTTATTCTTGTCTCAATATGATCTAACAAACACACGAATGGAATCGACATAGGAATGGTGATTCCATTCTCCCCTCTATTCCTACACAACAAACGGGGCCTTAGGTAGGCTGATCATTCCCATCATGCACTACAATGCCGCCCACTTCCCCACGCACACATCAGTTATGGCTGCAGGATTTGCCTCTCCCATTTTTCTTTGTAACCGAAGAAGGATGCAAATCTTGACCCATTCCTGATGCGTGGGTTTCATCTTCGAACTGCCCCCACGATCCCAACAACAACGACTGGGATTTCTCGGCCTTCCATCGCACTTGTGTTTCTTCTATAAGAACAACATATCTCTCCCATGGAAAAGGGCCCGATCCCTAATCCCCTTAACCTTCCATCCTCGCAGGATCGCCGTAAGCTTGAGCCATGCACAGGACAGTTGAGAAGAGGCGGAGCAGGCTGAACGAGGGCCGAGCCTTGGAGGGCTTTAACAACTTACCGTTGAGAACTTTGAGTTCTATAACATACTATCGCATCTCCAGTTGCATTTCCATCGACTCCAGCAACTGTTGTGTCACTAAGCACCTGTCTCAGATTACTGTCGAGCAGGAGCATCATCAATGGTGGGTGACAACCACCATACTTGTGAGGATGGACAATCCACAAGTGTCTGTCTCAGATTGTTCCCTCCCGCAACCGTCACGGATTGGTTACACTTGATGACTACATCTATCTTTTTTTATCACTTTGGTTTATGCTAGAACTATTTGGTTGCTTGCATTAGAACTTGTTATTTCCATGCCATATTCTGTTTAATTTTCCAAAAGGCAAATGTGTCATAGTATTGCTTTTATTTGTCTCTTGTTGACTTCAGTTGAAACATAAAAAATATCACTATGTTCTTTTTCTACAAGTTGATGATCACCTAAACTTGTGCCTTTTCTTGTCGAACTAGCCAGGAGTAGATCATGAGCTAAGCTAAACGGTTCATTTGTTTCTTGATATTACTTGCGACAATCGAAAATCGAATTATTGATCATTGATTTATTAATGGATTAGGTGAACTTATATGCTTGATTGTCATATTAAAAAGTTTAGAATTGCATAGTGTATAAAAAAACCGAAAACAAAAAAAAGATTTTCTTGTCTCCATTTAAATCGAAATCAAAATCTATTAAAGATTGGAGTAATTGGATAATCAGTTTTGTGCATCGATATTGTGTTGTGAATTGAACATTGAATATTCTCCATGTCCATGAGGATCGACCTTGTGCTCATCATTGTACAAGTAAATTTGAAATCTATTAATGTTTTAATTGGTTAAATTGCAGTTACAACAACACTCAAATCACTTAATTTTACCTTCTAAAACCGCTAAGAAACCAGTTAATCACTATACTTAGGGATATATTACCCTAAGTATAAGGTGAGACAGTCTGAGTACGATATGTTCATTCCCAAACTTGACCCTCCCTGCTTTGTGTACAATATGCTATACTTAGTATTATTTGATCATAAGTATAGGGAGACGATCAACTTCTCATTTGTTCATTCATTTCTTCATTCGTTATTCTTTAGACTTTTCTATACTCAGTACGAGTTATGTCTTCTCTTTTTCTCTCTGATCTATGAGGACATAGCTCAAGCTAAATATAGGGGGGTCGTATATATTGTGTATATACTTTAGCCATAACTCATACTTTTGTATTTTTAATAATAATTGTGACTAAAAATACTATAAAATTTATTAAAAATCACTTAATGAAAAGATGCATATGTCCTTTTGTATTTACTAATTAATAAATCAAGTAAAAATATTTTTTTGCAAAGTGTTTGAAAAATAGTTTGAAAATCTATTTGAAAAATATTTTGAAAACTATTTGGAAAACATTTTGTTAAATATTTTCAACCTTTGTAAAATATTTTGTTTATAAAATTTCTTTTATTTGTGTGAAATAAAATGTTTGAAAAACTATTTGTAAATGTTTGAGAAATGATTGCAAAAATATTTGAAAAATCTATACATACTGTTTGAAAAACGTTCGTAAAATGATTTTCAAATGTAAGTAAATATTTGTAAAACTTTTTTGTAAAAATTATTTTGGATTATAGTTTTCAAAATTGTTTGAAAAACCTTTTTTAAATAAGTTTGAGGAATACATACATCACACTAAAATTCTTTATTAAATTGTATATACATATCTATAAAAATAACCACTTATCCCTTATAAATTCTTAAAAACCCAACTCTTGTAAATAAAAGATGCACCCCCATGTAAATATTCATACCTAGTTTTTATCTAATTTTTTTCCCTAAATCACATAAACATTTGCCAAACCAAAAATACCAAAAACATTTACAAAATATTTTTGAAAATACAAAAAATGCATGTGCAACATCTTTTCAAAAATCCATAAAAAGTTCAAAATCTTTGAAAATTGCATCACAAAAATATTTTCTGCATAGCATTTACATAGCATTCACATTTTTTTCGGATTGATTTGGTAATTGAACAAGTCTAAGTGAAACCAGAAGATTGGAACTTGGTTGGACCTTAAATCTACTTAATAACATGAACCTTATAGGAGCTAGAATTGAGGTACTTTAGGTCTACTTGACTTAATTATTTGATGATTGTGATACTTGGTTCAATTGATTCTTGATTGCCTAAGTAGAGTATTTCATAGCACACACACGACTCTTGTTGATTATGACCTAACATGGACACCTGTACCTTTCACTTGGATCGACTCAGTTGGAGTGGTGAGGGGATTGGATTTGCCGGTATGAGACGCATACAAGTGGAAACATTTGCCCTCGTTTAGGGAGGGAAATGCACCCCAATCCGTCCAGTAGCATTGATGTCTAAAGATAAGAGAGTGTGCGTTGCAATAATGCTTTAATAGAGGGATAATCTACTAGCTCAAAAGGAAAAACTCATTATGTAAATGCTGTTGTAGATAGTATTTTATAAAAAAAAGCAAAAAACTCCAAAAAAGTGGACATGCCTGATTGAAAATAAAATTCCTACCAGGATGAATATATCTGTATAGTCAATAAGCAAGCTTGAGCTTCAAAGTCAAATCATGTGAGCCTGCAACTGGATGACTTGACTACACTGATCTTGCATCCTAGGACATGTAGCTACACTGGCTACCATCCATTCTTCTCTTCACCCCTCCTCTTGAGCTGGTTGTCACTTGAACTTAGAAGGGAATACCATGCTCCTTGAGGAAGGAGTTGCTGGATTGGGGAATTAATGGGTTGTCATGCTGGAGAAGTCAGTCTCTTTGTCATTTTAGTTGGGGAGAGCCACTATCACATACACTGTAAGAGTCAGATTCATAGTCGTAAAGGTTTGCGTATGAGTTGAAGTATTATGACATGGCTATTGAGGATACTTGAGCAGAATTTTGGGATTCTCGAAAGCTGTTGGATTTCAAATCTGATTCCCAATAAGGTTCCGCCCACACTTAAATTCCAAAGGTCCAACTTAAGCTCCAAACTTTGATTTTGTGAAGACAAGTTTGATAATTAAACTTAATCCAATTTCTTTCTTTTTCCTTTCTTTGTTTTTCTTTTTCAGCACTTATTGCATAAGTGTTTGCTAGGGACTAGCAAAGGCAAGTATAGGGGGCGATGAATCTCTATTTTGTCACCTTTATTCTATCATTTTGGTCTTAAAACTCTAGTAAATACATGTAAATATCTTTAATTCATGCATTTTAGCATTCATGTATTATTGTGCAAATTGTGTGCAAAATACTGTTTTTAATGCCAAAATTATAAGATAAAGAAAAGAAAATAAAAAAATAAAATATTAAAGATATTTTATGATCCTAAACCCCAAGATCTAGGCAACTTGATGAATAGGCCGACAAGGAATAAAGTAGGGGAAATAAACCAAAATACCAATAAAATCTCCTTTTATTTATTAATTTTTGGGACCTATTTTATTTTCATCATTTTATACCTAAAATAAAGAAACTTTGTACATGAAAGTTGTAGAAAATAAAATATAGAAAAATATAAAATTTGTTTCATATAAAAATAATATACAGAATACAAGATATACTTAGAATAAGATTGCAATATCATAACTTCGCAGACCCATATCTCTCAAATAAAAACTCAAAATATATCAAAATCACTTTAATTGTATATAACTTTTAGTAAGCTATTTAACGAAGGTGGTTTCATATTTTTTGGAGTTAAGGCATGAAAGTTAGATTTTGGATCTCAATGGTATAGTATACCCGATTAAAATAATCAGTTTATATTATTTATTATTTTCATACTTTTATATTTTTATAATTTTGCAAACATTATTTATAATATATTTACATATTAAAATTATAATAAAATAATAAATAAAATATTAAAATAAAATATGAATAGAAAATATATAGGTAAACTACATATAACTACACCTATATAAATAATACATTTATTTATTTAACTATATATATTATGCCAGAAAAATATAATAAAAATATATTTATGTATCTAAATTAAGTTATAATTATATAAAATAATAAAATAAATTAATAAAATCAAGAATTAAAAAATGAAAGACTTAAAAAACATAGGTAAATATACCTATATATTAACCCTAATAATTAACGATTAAGAAATAACCTCTAAAAAATAAATAAAAATCATAATAAAATAATATAAAAATATTAAACATTTTTTTTAATTCTAAAATTAATAAAACCGTTTATTAATTTATCTTTAATTTCTAATTATTTTTCAGGACATTTTTTCCTGGTTGGTCCACGTGAACGAACCAGGAGGCCCGGTCATTTGACATAGGTCAACTGACGTGCCTACATCCTGTAGCAGTCAGAACCTAGCATGCAACCCTCTTCTCGATTTTTTGGATCCCGTTCCTTGCACCATTTCACGATGGGCCCTTCTCGACTTTTCATTGCCGATACTCGAGGATTCACGCTGAGATGTTTCCCTGGGGCGAGGGCGCTGCATCGTGATGTGCCCATCGATCTTTGGAGCTACCCAGCCATCCTGTACAAAACCCCTCCCTAATTTTCCTATCTTTTTTGAACCTCTTTTGACCACTCTTTCTCTCCCTTCTTGCGTGCAAATGGCCGAGGGAGGTGACAATGACCTGGCCATGCTCTTGGCTGATCAAAAGGGGTCGTTGAAGGGGTGTTCCATCATCTCCAGCCAACCTCGGCCGTCGAGGTATTACTTCCCGATCTTAGCTGGTGAGGTATGTTTTTATTGCAATTCTTAGCTTAGTCATGCCCGCAGGTTTTCTTTTACTTTTATTTTGTGCTTTGATCGCATTCTCTAGTCGTAAATACCCCCGTCGTAGTTTGCCAGAGCTCTGCTCCGGTGAACACTTTCCACCATACCATTACTGTGTTTTGACCCACCTCCACCTCCATGTCAACCCTCTCTATCTTTCGATCATCCACCGCACTTCCACTCATTCACATCTGGCCTAGATCTGGACTTTTGATCTCCTTTCTCCGGTGCATGCCAGAGATCGCCATCCATCACACCCCTTCGCTCATTCTCCCTCCTAACACTGCCCGCAAGCCTCGCCTGGTTTTTACAAATGAACCCTGCAGGGGCGACCCAGAACGTAGGCTCATCGAGTCTCATCAAGTGCAGGCGTACCGCCCCCCTCCCAAGGTTCAGGTGCTTCGCCAGACCAAATCAATCGCTTCAGTGCCATTTTGAGACCTTCTACCGATCTGGAGGAACCCCAGGAGGATTTCGAGACCTCACCATACTCCTGGGGATGAAGAACAAGAGAGGAGGAGTGGATCAAGTCTCGCTGCCATGCAGTTCTTCCGCGTTCTTGCAGATCGCCTCCACGTAGTCTGATCTTCCTTTGTTCCTCGTGTGCAGCAGCTGCCGTTGGATCATGTGCGCGAAAGCCATCCATCTGCTAGAGATCATCTAATCTGGGCTATCCGGATCAAAGCGTCATCGGTCTACCTTGTGCTACCACGTGGATAAGTGAGAAGGGTCGCGTCGTTCGATCGTGCCCAGCCGTGGGTATTTTGTACCCTTCACCTGAAAATTTTTGTATTTTAATATTTGAACTTTAAACTTCATCTGCAACATTAATGTTTTGTAATATATGCATGCAGAACCTCGTACTAGTTTTATTTGCATTATAGTCCTGTGCCAGCTCAGCCGACAAACCTTGGAGCATTTACATCCAAGCCCTCGCAGGTTTGCTTATTTAGTGTTTAGTCAGAAATTTTGGGTATTACGTTATATATTTTGTGGACATTTTGCATCCAGGCCCCTCAATTTTGATTAATTACTTTTAGATCCCTGTTAGCATGGCTCACGTGTGCATACACATAAACTTGGTAATTTTGCAGGAAGGCCCTTGAGGCTTTAGGTATTTCAGGTGAGTACTGTAAATTTTTTATTCTATTTAAAAGTTTTGTAAAATTTATAGTGAGCCCTTTATCTTTATAATATTTACACTAATACCCCTACTAGTAATGTAATACCTCTTTACTTCTTGTATTTATTTTACATACTACATTGCTCGAAAAATCCCAAAAAATAAATGTTGATTCTTGATTGCATATAGATTCACATTCTATTTTTGTTTTTCAATTTAGACATTTTTATTATTTATTAAAAATAAAATTGTCCTTTTATCCCCTGTTTGCAATAGAAAACCTATAAAAAATATAAAAACATTTTGAAATATTCCTAAAAAAATATGTTTTGCTTATTTATGTGTTTTTAAACTTCAGACCAAAAATCACTATTAATTATAAAAGAAAACTCCTAAAATTGAAAGACCCTGAAAACACTTATAAAAATTTATAAAATTCTCAAAAATCCCAAAAATTGCGTTTTCTATTTTATATTTTCTATATATTATTTTAATATACAAAATTAATTTGGAGCAATTTTGATACTGTTTGCTATTTTCCCCTCCATTTTAATTGTAGGTATTAATTTTATCCTTGTTTTAGGGTTTTTTGACTTTAAAAATATATAAAAATTTGCAAAACATCCTAACCAATTACAAAAATAGTAAAATTATTTAAAACCCAAAAATATTTTATTTTCTTATTATTGACTATTTTTATTAATATTCATCTCTACCCTAGCCTATATTGTATATATATCCTTTATATAGCTATATATATAAATTAAAAGAAAAAGAAATATAAAAATATAAAAAGAAAATACAGAAATAGAAATCTAAAAATCAAATTATAAAAATAAAAAATAAAAAATAAAGGAAAAAAGATTTGAAAATAAAAAACCCACAACAAATAACTTCACAATCACATTTTGCACATTTATTTGCCCAATCTAGCCTTTTGCCCCCTATGTTCGACCTCTACATGCTTGCACACTATACATATCCATTGTAGAGTTATAATAAATTTTAACTCCGCATTTGTTTTTCATTTCTTGATTATCTGTTGTGGGTTAATTGTGGACTAATTAGGGTTTAGTGTGAGGTTATCTCAATGACTATTAATCCGCCTTGTTGATTAACACGACCTCCGCAAAATCTTAGTTATCACCAGGTAATTTATCGTTATAAGTTATATTTGTACCATTAATATTGGTCTATTTTATCTTACTAGTGAAGGGATAGTCTGCAGTCTTGACCAACGAGGATCTCATGCTATACCTCTAAGATATTAAATATTTTTGGGGTTGGAGTGCCTCTGTACGCAAGCGATGGAGTAAAGAATCCGAACTAAGTTTCCAAGGCATCCATTTACCAACCACATCAAGTCACTTTATTCCATTCATTTAATGTTAAGATAAACCGCTTGATTCCAACAACAAGCAAACTCTAGGGTAGGAAACAACATAGCATTTGTAATTTGATATTGGAAAACCAACCAAGCCCGTTGCACGTTGGGGAGGGTCCATGATCGCAATTGACGAATATCCAGTTCATCACCTTTATTCTTTCATTTTGGCCTTAAATCCCTAGTTAAATGCTTGTAATTAGCATTAAATTGCATAAATAACACTCATTCTTTATTTTGTAAATAGTACTGTATTTAATGCCAAAATAAAAGAATAAAGAAAAGAACGAAGTGTCAAAGACAATGAGTGACCTGATGAATCCATGATTCATCACCTTTATTCTTTTATTTTAGCTTTATTTCCTTAGTCAAATACCCGTAAATATCCACTAATTTCATAATTTTTTTTAAAAAAAGAATATGCATTTGTTAAATATGCATTTTAACACTGTTTATATTCAAATAAAAGAATAAAGAAGAAAAGAAAATAAAAAATAAAAATAAAGGATGTATTTATGAAATAAATGTAGACTGACCCGAACCCCAAGAGAAGGTCAAGACTTGACCTGATCGACTAGGAATAAAGTAGGAGGAGATAGGGTCTTCAATTAGAAAATTCATTTATAAATATTTTCCTTGTATATTTGTATAAAAATTACACGATTTTATTTGTATATAAATTGATCTCAAATTAAATATTTTTTTCTAAAAAAATTTTGTAAATAAAATTGTTTTGTAAATAATAAAAATAATTGCAAAGTAGAACCATGTATAGAGTAAAAGTACCCACACTTAGAAAAAGCCATAAAGTAACTATTGAAAGATCAATTTCGGCTCCATACTAACTCAAATTGAATCAAACTCACTTCCATTATACTCTAAATTAAATTATCTTTAAAACAACTGTGGCTTCATAAATATTTAGAGTTACAGTTGAAAAGTCGGTTTTTAGGATGATTTTTGTAATTTAACCATTTATTCATTATATATATTTATTCATTTTTTTTATTTTTACATAATGTAAATAATTGTAAATATTCTCATAATTATTTAAAATAAAAAAACAAAAAAATATAATAAAAAATTATTTCCTTATTTGTACATGTGTATAATGTACTATATGTGTATATTACTTGTATATAGCTAATTTCCATATAAAAAACCAGCAAAAAAGAATTTATAATAATAATTAATTAAATATATATTTACAAAAATTTAATTAATTTATTTAGTTATTTGATTTGAAAATCTACCATGTATATAAGATTTGATTTTCTACCTTAAATTAACACCATTACGGTGGCTAATTAATTTTTGTAAATTAATTATTTTAATCATTTTATTTATTTATGAGATTTGTTTTAATTAATTAATTAATTAATTTTATTTATTTATTTAAATAACCACTAAATACCTTCTTTTTTTGTACATATTTTCCTTTTTTGGATATATTCTTCTTTTTAATGAGTCTCCTCTCTTTCATTTTTCTCTTGATCAATCTTTGGTGGAGAGGAGCCCGATCTCTAAGAGCTACTTATCGCAGAAGGGTGCCCAGCCTTCGAGCCATCCAGCGACAGCGAGTCGGTCCTTGTCAAGGCCATCACGGTGTGTCTGATCCCAAGGTGAGATCCATTTTATTTTCCGTCATTCTTTTAGATTAATTTTAGATTTTAATTCACAGTCATTTAGTTGTTAAATTTTTAATCATAGTTGTCATCACTCCCGATTTGATTCGCCCCCGTATCCGATTTCATCTCACATTCTTGATTTCTACATTTCACATTCTACCTCATGCAAACACTAGCCCCTGGTTACGCATGGTGATCGGACCTCCGGATCCATTCCTCATTTTTCACCGGATCCCCATTCACGCATACTATTTTGTTTTAAAAAATATAAAATAAGATAAAAAATTATATGTTTTTTTAACATTTGTTTTACAGGATAAATAAATAAATATATATATTCATTTTTTTCTTACATTTTCTGTAGGTAAAAAAATCACCAAAAATAAAAAATATTTAATATTAACATTTTTATTGCATGGAAATAAAAAAAATATATATTTACAGTTTAAAAAAATAATAATTTTGCTACAGTTAATAAAAAGGATTTTTTACAGCTACTGTTTCTTAAAAAAATAAAAAAAAATAAAAAATATGCGTTGCTTCGCCTTGTAGCAACCTTATCCACCATGGCCGCGCTCGCCCAACCCTGGGGGACGGGCTGCTCCTCCATCCGTGCCTCCACGTCGCCCTCGCGATGCCTCCCCGTAGTCAACTGTTGGGTTGTGTGTTGCCCCACCGACCTCCACAATAGATCCACAACACCACCAACCTCCGTTGCGCGAGATCCGCCGCCCAGCGGCATCACCCATCCTCATCACCGTTCGCCTCCTACAACACCTCCAACGGTCTCTGCCATTGCTCCTCCACCACGTCTCCAGTCGTGCCTCTACGAGAGCCCCCTCCACCGGTCATATGAAGCCGGCCACCGCTTGGAAGCCGTGCACACCACCATCCTCTCCCTCCCCGCAGAACACGTTGCCCCCATCTCGCAGACCCGCCGCCGTGAGCGCGGTTCCGCCCTGCCTTCCCTTCAGAGCCACTGCCGCCCCACGCATGGGGAGGAAGAAAGGAGGCGGCGATGCCCACGCCTCCACCTTTTGCCTTGAGGAAGAAGAAAGAATGAAGGAACCCTAAGGGGAGGGGATTTTTAAAATAAAAAATGGGTAAATTATGAAACTTTTCCTAGTCTTTATTTATTGTTATCATTTAATGTAAAAACTTTAAATAATTGCATTTCAGTCCCTGTACTCAAGACCTTGAATTTCTTGCTATTATCATTGAAATAAATATCATTTGCTGCTAATAAATTCCTCAAAAAGTTTAGTAGATTCCTATCACTTGTCTCTTTGTTGTATAAACTTTTCATCACATTTTATTTTTATTTGATATTTAAAAAAAATAAAAAAGGTGTCCTCTTCTCTGCCTCAAATTTGAAATATTATAAAAATTTCAATATTTCTCTCAAAATTCGAAAGAAAATTAGATTAGGTGTCTTTTATTTTCTTCCCAGATTTCACGCATTAATTATTTATAAAAACCAAAAATTTTTCAAAATACAAAAAAATTTATGAAATCATAGAAAATTCTAGGAAAAATCCAAAAATAGTGATTTCAGTTCATGTGTGTAGATATTTGTCTATATTTTAGAATAAAAATAATTCCTAGTTGGGCACTTGAAATACTTTTAAGTTGCAAATTACTCCAAGCTGTGCACTGTTTACCCTTTTTGCCACTGTTTGATTTTTATAAAATCACAAAAAATCAGAAAAACTTGGAAAAAATATTAAAAATATTTTAAAAAATATAAAACCTAAAAAAATTCTTTGCATTTTTCTACGCATTTTTGAATATTTTGAAAAATACAAAAAGAATGTGATGTGTGTATTTCTTCCCTTGTGCATATTGTTCCTTATCTGAAAATTTAAAAAAATTGAAAATAAAAAAAACCACTAAAAATTCATTTTATTTTACTTTGAAATTTGACTACTGAGTTTTTCAATCGTGGTTCTTGTGTTCGACCCTGGTCGCTATACCAGGTAAATAAAAATAGCGAAGACCGCTTACATTACATTTTCTTGATTTCATTGAATGATTTTATTTTTCTCGTTGACCGAATCGAGTGACTAGGGACAATGAATTTGTGATATTTATTCCACCTTAGTCACATCCACATTTTCATGTCTTCAGAATGGCCCTATTGTCAGGGAGCACTGTTTTCTAGTCATTTTTTAGTTTTATTTTATTTTTGTCTCTATCTATTATAATTGTTTTTTGACCATCTCTTGTTTCACTTTTTCTGTGAGGAATTGCTATGGATACGACTCGGATTCTTTGGAGGGACCATCATAGGAAGAGGAACAGAGGTGCAGAAGACAATTATCTTATTTAGAGAATTAATTTTTGTGAAAAAATGTAATAACTTAGATATTTCTGGACACTTGGACACTTGAACTATTCATGGTATGTTTCACAAATGTCGGTGCACTTGGAGGTCCTCACCGCTGTTTTCCGTGGTTTTGCTTGTATCACCTTTCTTTTTATTTTTGATTCACGAGGTTTTAGCCCCTAGATCTAGGAATTTCTATTTGATTGCGATGTGATTAGCTAAGGCCACACACTTAATTATTTATCTGTCCTAAAAATAAACTTAAAAAGTTATCTTAATTGGTTAAGTGACCACGCACCGAGAGGAGTCGCATACAGTGCCAGGATCCATTGTGGAGGGCACCGAGCGGCTCCCAAGACCGGACTCAGGTTGCTTATCTGATTAGTTAGCTATTGTTCTTCACGATAATAGAAGTTGCTCATCTAGGGACGATTTCATCGTGCATCATATAGGTATTTATTCCTGTCATTCAATTTATTCGCGAATCACCCTGCATGTAGAGTGCTGGAGTAATGTGCACATTTTCTATCTCTGCATGCATCATAGTTTTTTGATCGTGCATCTTTTTTTCCATATTCCACCCTAATTTTTGGATTTAAATAAACAAGGAAATCGGAAAATTCATTAGGCATTGTTTTATTTGAAAAATACCTAAAAAAAGAGAAAACAAAATAAATTGGGGCTGCTAATGCAAACTTGACCTAAAACTGACTTCACCAAAAAATCTTTGTTTTGGGAGAGTAACCCCCTCCTTGTTTGATTTATCTGCAGCGAGAGAGTGACCCGCACACTAGGATAGAGCCATACATGAACTCCTTTCAGAATACTGGCCTTGTAGCTAGTTGTTCTCTAGTGAGGATTTCACGAGGTAGTTGGTAATCGATCCGGGACTTCCATAGCTGATTGGACAAATCGGGTAGCCGATAAATGGTCCGCACCCATACTGATTGGGAAAAACTAGTTGCAAGATTTGGGCTAATCTCTTGGGAGCATCGGGTTCCCAACAGCTTGCTCTAATCGCTCTGATAGATTGATTTATCACCTTAATAAAATTGGCAAGATTAATGACCGATCCTTCACGGTCATCAGATCGCGTTGCGTAGGTGAACTTGGGGTTTGATTTCTCATCTTGTTTGCATTCCAGATCCAACCTTCACATCACGATGATGGGTCGGAGATCTCTTAAATTTCCTTTAGCAACACCGCTTTCCGGCACTCCGGTCCGTTCATCTAGGTCAACCTCAGAGAGCTCAGACCCACTCTCTGAGACTAAGTTCTCTTCCACCATGTTCCCCCTCGACCACCCTTCTTCAATTCTTGAGGTGCAAGAGCAGAGGCCGACACAGTTATATGTTCATTTGACATCACCTAAGTTGGGGTCTTTTGCGTTTGCAAAGACCAGAGATATGGCCAACAATGAGGGAAGGAATGATGAGCAGCTACAAGGATCAGTGTTTGGAATGGATCAGGCTGCCATCAACAACACGTTATAGCCTCCTTGGAGACCATGCAGAGACAGATCTGGGACCAAGGAGCGTTCATGGCAGAGGTGAGGCGAGAGCTGATGCATATGCGAGCCGGCAGAGGAGACACGTAGAGACCAGTCGGTGGAGATATACCTGCAGCTGGAGGAGGAGACGGGCGATCATATGATCAGCCAGAGCAGAGACCACCACGCACGATGAGGAAGTTGCACAACCCTGGTGCAACTCTCACTCATCGATGGATTCAACTCTCGGAGATCCTGAGTGATTTTGAGCTTCGTCCCCGGACCATTCAGCTTATGCCCAAGTTACATAGGCTAGTCACCGAGGAACCACATTTCTATTTGTAGAAATTCGAGATGATCTAGAGCATTGTCCACGATAAATTCATGGACGAGGACACTATCAAAATGATTTCCTTCCCCTTCTCATTAGTTGACAGGGCAGCCTACTGGTGAAACATTTGGGGAGGTACGTCACCACCTGAGAGCAGCTCCGAACCGAGTACTTGAATAAGTACTATCCACTCGGCCGGACCAACACAACTAGACCCATGATCAATAATTTCACCATGATCCTGAACGAGAAGTTTTAAGAGGCTTGGGATCGCTTTAGAGATCTCATCAACCGGTGTCCACACCATGAGATATCAAAGCCCAATCTAGTCCAGAGTTTCTTTTGTGGGCTGACACCGGAGTTGTAGGGACTTGTGAATTCCTCATGTGGGGGTCCTATTTTGCCAAGGACGAGGACCATGTCTAGGTCATCTATGAGGAGATGACAGAAAACTATACTGTGATGTCCCAGACTCGAGTCTACACTCAGGGGAAGCCCCTCCCACAGGTCGTGTCCTATCAAAGGATAGCATGGGTAGATGCAGGTCCATCTACTTCGTTAACAGCAACAACACATACCGAGTCATCCGCAGCTGACATGGGGATTATCATCGAGAAGATGGACAGCATCAGGATTATAGAGAAGAAGCAGTGCTGGGGCCTCACTCAGATAGATCAGTTGGCACAGGCGCTTAGTGACTTGAAGACCTAGATCATGTGTCTCCAGGAGTCACAGATGGCTCGTCAACCCCGTCTCAGGTCACGGGTTGATCCTAGCAGTAACAACTCCACCTAGCCATCTGCCCAATACTTCCAGGTGCATCACATTCAGGCAGAGCCAGTCCAGTCGCAACAACACTACTCTCAGACACCGCCATCTCAAGACACTCAGACGGTGGTGTATCAGGTGGAACAATCCCTGGCAGTTCTTCCACCTTCCCTATACGAGCAGGAGCCACTGATGGAAGTCAACGAGATTTAGTATGACTGGCAGTAGCCAGGGATCCATCATGATCATCCCAAATTCATGTGGTCTACCGGAGTCACCTCGTCCCAGCAGCAACGTCCAGCTCAGGGTGGATAGAGCAGCCAGCAGCAGCAGCCGTAGTACTCCCAACCACAGCAGTACTTCCAGCAAGGTCCTTGTCCCTATTATCAGGAACAGTAGTGGAGGCAGCAGCAACAACCTCAGCAGTATTCTCAGCCTTCCCCTCACAATTACCAATAGAGCCAACCTCATTTCCAACGAGGCAACCCGTCCGGTTCTCATGGACCAGTCTATGAGAACCCATCACTTGATGACCTTGCCCGTTTACTCACTGACCAGCAAGCATCCTTACGGCGAGAGATGGACGAGTTCTGGCAGGAAATGAGGGAGATAATCAAGGGCAAAGCCACCATACCTGCTCAGATTGAACCTAACCCGAACAATCCGAATAGTAAATCTGAGCAGATACAGTTTACAGAGAACACCACTCCTAGTGATATTTTGGATGACACTTCTTCTATGTTTTATATTGATTTTGTGACACTTAGGAGTGGTAGAAAGCCAGATGGCGGCGACTCATCTAGGTGACAACCAGAGGTAGATGCTAGAGCGCCAGATGAAGTCGAGAGCGGTGCTGAGGTCGTTGTTGTTGTTGATGATGATGATGACGGTGGTACTAAATCCACCAATGATGACCCTCATGATGGTATTGATGTCATCATGTCTTCAGATGTTGCAGATGGTGGTCATGAAGCCATCAAGTTACCAGATGCTGAGCCAGAGTGCGGTACTAATGCCACATGTTTAGATGTTGTCGGTGGTACCAATGCCACCAATGGTGATTCAATTGTCTTGTCTTCTCTTGTACCCAAGGATGTATTAAGAAAAGCGCAAAAAATGGAAAAACTCCAAAAATCAAAAATATGAATAAAGGAAAGGTTTCTCTATCCCATGTGAATCCATCTATTGTTCATGATGATTTATGTATGGATTCTAGCGTATTTCATGACCAGATACCTTTTCATGACCTTCATACATCTGAGGGGGGTCCTTCTATCCCCTTCTCTCAAGCACTCCGCTTGAGGAAGGGCCAAAAGGCAGAAAATCCCAAAAAGAGAAGTCAGATAGAGTTCAATGAGAAAATGCTAGACAGATTTCAGATCCAGCTGACTCTTCAGGAGGCACTTGAGCACATCACTCTCATCCAGAAGAACCTGAGAGAGAATACCATCATCTGCAGGATGAAGAGGAATCGTAATGCAGAAATCCATGTGCTTATCCATGCCACTTGCTTCACTATATAGAATCGAATGCTAGTTAAGAGACCTGACGCTTGGGCTCCGTATGCTAGATGCCACATTCATGAGCAACAGTTCGATCGTACTCTGTTAGACAACGGATCCTCAATTAACCTTCTCCCGGCTGCCTTACTTGATTGATTCGAGTTTGGCCCTCTTAAACATAGCATAACAATTCTACAGTTTGCGGATAGATCTGTTAAGAGGCCTAAGGGATTACTAAAGGACATTGTTGTCACCATTCAGGGTTTGAAATTCCTCGTGGACTTTGTTGTACTGGACATGGAGATCCCTGAACGTGTGATCGATGCCCCCATCATTTTAGGAAGTCATTTCTTGGCCACAACCAAGGCGCTCTGATCATGATAGCGGGAAGGTATACTTTCACGTCAAGGACGAAAGTATACAAATAGATACGATTGAGGAGACCAGAGCGAGAGATTCAGCATGCTCAGAGCAGATGACAGATACAGAGCAAGACGTTCATCTAGAGTGTGACTTTGTGATTACAGATGATGAAGTCGTTTGGACAGATCTGATTTCACAAGCCCTCGTCACTTCTTCATAGACAACAAAACCACAGATGATAGATAATGAGAGTTCAGATAGCACACTTTCAACACAGGACACATTAGAGGCTGGTGATTGCGATCTTGGTAGCGAAGAAGAATACAGTTCTTGTCACTACGATTTAGATCCCTCAGATTCAGACACAGACTTCAATTGGCACAACTTTGATGATTATCCATGTCTGATGTCTACAGAGCCCACAGCTAGGGCAGAGATCGAGCCAGTTCAGTTGGTTGAGACACCAATAGGGCCATCTTTACCAGATTCACAGAACCAGCGAGAGTTCTCCCATGCAGATTTGATAGCATTCATGCAGACGTATCAGAAGCCAGATCTTCCAGCTCGTACTTGTCTTGGATTAAAGACCTTGCCACAAAACATGAAGTACATATTCCTTGATGGTGAGCCAGAAATGTTCCCGTCGTTATCTCAACCGATTTTATGGACGATTAAGAATCTCGATTGATGGAGGTTCTTGAGAGGAATCACAAGGCAATCAGATGGAGTGTAGCTGATCTCCAGGGGATACATTCGACCATGTGCTCCGACCTCATCTATCTCGAGGATGATGCCAATCCATCTCGTCAGTTTCAGTGCACGCTGAACTCGAATCTTCGAGAGGTGGTTATGAAGGAAATATCCAAGTGGTGGAGCGTCGATTTTATCTACCCCATATTCTATTCCAAATGGGGTGGTCCTTTGCATGTGGTGCCTAAGAAGATGGGCATTACTATAGTTGTGAATGAGCTTGGAGAGGAGATCGCTACTCAGGTACCCACTTCTTGGAGAGTTTGTGTGGAGTACAGACGATTGAATTAGGCCACCAAGAAGGACCACTTTCCGCTACCATTTATAGATCATAACATTGAGAGGTCGGATGGGAAGAGTTACTATTATTTTCTGGATGGGTACTCGGGGTATAATCAAGTGGCCATAGCGTCCGAAGATAAAAAAAATGGAATTCACCTGTCTATTTGGGATGTGTGCTTTTAGACGGAAGCCCTTTGGTCTATGTAATGCCCTGGCTACATTCCAAAGGTGCATGCTTTCCATCTTCTCATACATGGTGGGTGAGTGTTTAGAGGTCTTCATGGACGACTTCTCGATCTACGAGGACAGTGTATTACAAAGGTGCAGAGAGGTCAATCTTGTATTATCTTGGGAGAAAGTCATTTCATGATGACTCAAGGGATGGTCCTTGGTCACATAATCTCCAACATGGGCATGGAGGTCGATCCAACCAAGGTGGACATCGTAAAGAATCTCGATCCACCATCCAATTTGTCACAGTTGCGGTCTTTTATGGGGCACGTCGGTTTCAACCGACGATTCATACAAGATTTCAGTCGGATTTCCAGATTGCTTATTGATCTGCTGACGAAAGACACCAAGTTCATTGTGGATGATAAGTGTCTAGTGCCATTTGAGACTCTCATAGGACTAGTTGTGCAGGCCCATGTCCTTCAGCCACTCGATTGGTCTCTTCCATTCAAGATCATAACGGATGCTTCTAATTTTGCTGTAGGAGTTGTGCTTGGACAGAGGAGGGATGGAGTGCCTTTTGCCATTCGCTACACTACCCGGACTTTGGATGCCGCTCAGCGGAACTATATATTGATTGAGAAGGAGATGCTAGCAGTAGTGTTTGCTCTTGATAAGTCTCGATCTTACATTATCGGATCTAGAGTGAATATCTATACTGACCACACCACCATCCGATACCTCATGGCAAAGATGGATGCCAAAGCTAGATTGACCAGATGGATCCTTTTACTCTGGAAATTTGACATTGAGATTAAGGATAAACCTGGAGTCACGAATGTGGTGGCAGATCACCTCTCCCGATTGGAACATCTTGAGGATTCAGAGCAGACCGCACCTATCAAAGAAACTTTCCCAGACGAGGTGATTCTTGCTATCACCTCACTTCCATGGTACACTGATATTGTGAACTATCTTGTCGCCAAGAAAGTTCCAAAAGGTCGGCCCAGGCAGCAGTTTGATACTTTCCTTGCGAAAGCCAAGTCGTAGCATTGGGAGGATCCCACTCATTACCATGAAGGGGGGATAGCGTCTGGCGTCAGTGTATTCCTCAGGAAGTGCACCACAGTATCCTCACCTATTGCCACAAGCTTGAGGTAGAGGACATCATTCGGGGAGACGAACAACACAAAAATTGCTTCAATCTGGCCTTTGGTGGCCTACTCTCTTCAAGGATTCAGATGAATTCGTAAAGAGATGTACTGACTGTCAGAAAATGGGCACTTGTGGACAGAGAGATATTATGCCGATGCAACCCATTCACTTCTGTGAGGTCTTTAACGCATGGGGCATTGATTTCATTGGCCCATTTCTTAAGAGTCTGGGATTTAAGTACATTTTGCTTGTTGTTGATTATGTGAGTCGTTGGATTGAGGCCACCCCCACCTGAAATGCAGATGCTAAGACTGTTTGCAAATTCTTTAGGAAAATATAATTTTACGGTTCGGAGTACCTAGCATTTTATATGAGACAGGGGGACTCATTTTATCAACGACAAGGTAAGGGTCCTTGCTAACGAGTTCAACATAGATCATAGAGTTGGCACTCCTTATTATCCATAGATGAATGGTCTTGATGAGGTTTCTAACAGGGAGACTAAGACTATATTGCAGAAGGTAGTCCTCCCGGATCGAAAGGATTGAGCACAACTTTTGGACTCGGTTTTGTGGGCATATCGGACATCCTTCAAGAATCCATTGGGTACATCTCCATTCCGACTCGTTTATGACAATCCATGCCACTTACCAATTGAGCAGAAGCATTAGTCACATTGGGCAGTCAATGAGATATTCTTAGATCCTGAGAGTGTAGGAGATCAGAGGAGAGCAGAATTGGCAGCCCTGGAGGAATTGAGAGATACAACCTTCGCAAGTAGCCTTCAATATAATGACAGAGTGAAAAGATGGCATGATTCTCATATCAGTTATAAATAGTTTGAGTTGAACCAGAAAGTATGGCTATTTGATGCAAGGTTAAGATTATTTCCAGGGAAATTACAGAGTAAATAGAAGGGACGATACTTGGTCAGAAAGGTGCATGACAATGGTAGTATAGATGTATCTGAATTGTCATCTGAATCCACCTTTTGAGTCAATGGTCAACGCCTGAAACCCTATCTTTATCATGATCCACTAATTGTTGACGTAGCCTCCATTCATTTTGTATAAGATGTGACCCTTGACTCTCATCATCTGCATCTCATACTTGATTATCACTTTTTACTCGCAGTTGTATAGATCATTCTGTCCATATCATTCTTTCTTTCTGTCTAAGCACCCCATCTTCATCTCATGATTATGATACACTTAGGTGTACTTTACCCTAAGTACAGGGTGGGTGTTAGACTTGTGATTATCCATTTGATTCTATTACCTGTGTTTTGCTGCCAATACTTATGGATATTTTACCATAAGTATAGGGGAGGTGAGATTTGTACATCCTATCACTCGGTAGTCCCCTTGTGTACAGTCTTCTATACTTAGGATTACTCGATCCTAAGTATAGGGGGATCACCAACTCCTATTGATTTTATTCTTTCATTCGTCATGTAGCATAGTATTCTTTTCAATTCCCAATACTTAGCACGAGTTATGTCTTCCTTTGTAGCTCTATGATCACTATGAGGACATGGTTCGAGCTAAGTATAGGTTGGTGTCATATATATTGTATGTATATATATATATATATCTACTTTAGCCATAAATGGTACTTTCATATTTTTAAATAATATGGCTAAAACACTATATAAATACTTGTAGAATTCGGTAAAATCAACTAATAAAAAGATGTATATATTCCCCCAAATTTCATTTTTGTACATACTGATTAATAAGTCAGTTTAAAATATTTTGAAAATATTTTGAAAGTAGTTTGAAAATCTATTTGAAAATCTATTGAAAACTATTTGAAAATGTTTTGAAAAATATTTTCAACCTTTGTAAAAATTTTATTTTCTTTGTGTGAAATAAAATTAGTTTGTAAAACTATTTGCAAATGCCTTGAAAATGATTGAATTTTTTTTTTGAAAAAAATCTATATATATTGTTTGAAAATGTTTGCAAAATAGTTTTGAAATGTTTGTAAAATTGTTTGAAAAAATTATTTTGGACTATAGTTTTCAAAAATAAAATTATTTTCAAATAAGTTTGAGGAATATATGCATCACCCGTAAAATTCTTTACCAACTGTATATATGTACTTGTATAAATTACTAACACTCTAGTTGTGAATCCTTTCACCTAATTCTTGTAAATAATTGACTCACTTTCGTGTAAATATGTGTATCTTATCTACTAACCCTAACCCTTATAAAAAATAAAATATATAAAAACCAAAAGTATATAAAAAATTTGCATTAAAAAAAACTTTTTACATTTGCATCATTTTTTTCAATAATCCATAAAAAGTTCAAAATTAGAAAACTGTTTCAAAAAACAAAGATTTTTTTCTTCTTTTATCTTTGCATTGTACATATTTTCTCACTTTTGCATAAGTATTTTTCAGAGTAATGTTGACATTTAAACTAGTCTGGAATAAAATTGAAGAATGGAGCTTAGTTAAGACCTTAATCCACTTAATGTCAGAGGAACCTTTTAGGATTTGAGTTTAGGATTTTTCAGGTCTTGAGACTTAATTCTTCAAGACCACTAGGCTATGTTCACATATCATCTTTATTGATCTAAATAGAGCACTTAACAACACACGCATGACTCTCGCAGACAATGGCTTGACTTGCACACACACTTTACACGTGGCTCAACACAGATGAGGTAGTGAGGAGGAAGTTGATCTTGGCTTGGAGTAGCATATGAGGGTAGTACATCTAGGAGGAACCTCTTGTCTTCCTCTAGGGAGGGTAGTGCATCTCAACCTGATCTAGTAGCATCGAGGTCTAAAGACATGATGCTGTGGGATTGCAATAATGCTTCAAAAGAGGGATAGTCTACTAGCTCAAGAGGAAAAACTCCTTATGTACATGTTGCACCTTGTATATATTTTCGAAAAAAAGAGAAGAAAAAAATATAGAATCTCCAGAAGTGGACAGGCCTGATTGAAAAATAAAACGCCTACCGAAGTGTATATACAAGTGAAAAAAATAATAAGAGCTTCAAAGTCAATTTTTTGTAAGCTTGTAGCGGATGACTTGGCTACACTAGGCATGCATCCAAGGATAGGTAACTACACTGGTTACCGTCCATTTTTTTCTCGATCTCCTCTTCTTGAGTTGGTTGTACTTGAACTTAAAAGGGAATATCCTCACTCCTCGAGGAAAGAGTTGATAGGGAGGTTGTTTCTTTCTCATTTCTGAAGTGGGAGCCAAACTACACATACACCATTCAAGTACAGATTCATAGTCACTAGAATTTGTGTATGTAGACTTTATGACCTGACCGATTAAGGAAATCTGACCATAGAATAGTGGAACTTGAGGGCTGTTGAGTCTTAAACCCGTTTCCCAATAAGATTCCGCCAAACAAATAATACAAAGGTATGATCGAGCTCTATACTCCAATTTTATGAAGATAAGTTTAAAAATCAACATTGGTCTAAGTTCATTCTTTTTTTCTTTTCTTTATTTTTCTTTTCAATTATTTTTCAAATAATTGTTTGCTAAGGGACTAGAAAAGGTAAAGTATAGGGGAACGATGAACCCATGATTCATGACCTTTATTCTTTTATTTTATCTTTATTTCTTTAGTCAAATACCTGTAAATACCCACTAATTTTATAAAATTACCATTCATCATGAATTTGTTAAATATGCTTTTTAACACTGTTTATATTCAAATAAAAGAATAAAGAAGAAAATAAAAAAGAAAATAAAATAAAAATAAAGGATGTATTTATGAAATAAATGCAGACTGACTCAAAAATCGAGAGAAGGTCAAGACTTGACCTGATTGACCAGGAATAAAGTGGGGGGAGATAGGGTCTTCAATTAGAAAATTCATTTTTAAATATTTTTCCTTGTATAATTATATAAAACTTACACGATTTTATTTGCATATAAATTGATCTCAAATTAAATATTTTTCTAAATAGAAATTGTAAATAAAAATATTTTGTAAATAATAAAAATGATTGCAAAGTAAACCATGTATAGAGTAAAAGTACCCATACCCAGAAAAAGTCGTAAAGTAACAATTGAAAGATCAATTCCAGCTCCATACGAACTCAAATTGAATCAAACTCACTTCCATTGTACTCTAAATTAAATTATCTTTAAAATGACTATGGTTTCATAATTTTTGGAGTTACGGTTGAAAAGTGATTTTTTAGGGGTGATTTTTGCAATTTTACCATTTATTTATTGTATATATTTATTCATTTTTTATTTTTTACATAATGTAAATATTTGTAAATATTTTCAAAATTATATAAAACAAAAATTAATAAAAAAATTATTTCCTTATTTGTACATGTGTATAATGTACTATATGTGTATATTACTTGTATATAACTAATTTCCTTACATAAAAAAACACCAAAAAATTATTTTCTAACATTAATCAATTAAATTAATATAATTACAAAAGTTTAATAAATTTATTTAGTTATTTGATTTGAAAACCTACCATTTGTATAAGATTTGATTTTCTACCTTAAATAACCACCATTACCGTGGCTAATTAATTTTTTAAATTAATTATTTTAATTATTTTATTTAATTACAAATTTTGTTTTTAATTTATTTATTTAAATAACCACTAAATACCTACCTTTTTGTACATATTTTCTTTTTTTGGATTTATTCTTCCTTTTAATGTCTCCCATCTCTTTCATTTTTCTCTTAATCAATCTTTGGTGAAGACGAGCTCGTTCTCCAAGAGCTTCTTGTCACAAAAGGGTGCCCAACCTCCGAGGCGTCCGGTGACAGTGAGTCGTTCCTTGTCGAGGCCATCACGGTGTGTCCGATCCCAAGGTGAGATCCATTTTATTTTCTATAATTCTTCTAGATTAATTTTAGATTTTAATTCACAGTCATTTAGTTGTTAAATTTTTAATCATAGTTGTCATCACTCCCGATTTGATCCACCCCCGAATTTGATTTTTCATCTCACATTCTTGATCTCTAGATTTCACATTCTACCTCATGCAAACACTCGCCTCCGGTCACGCACGGTGATCGGACCTCCGGATCCATTCCTCATTTTTCGTCGGATCCCCGTTCACGCATCTCATTTTGTTTTAAAAATACAAAAATACAATAAAAAATTATATGTTTTTTTAACATTTGTTTTGTAGGATAAAATAAAAAATAAAAGAAAAAAATATATATTCATTTTTTCTTACATTTTCTACTGATAAAAAAATCACAAAAAATAAATAAAAAATATTTAATATTAAATATTAACATTTTTGCTGCAGAAAAATAAAATAAAAAAATAAAAATATATATTTACAGTTTTCAAAAAAATAATTTTGCTACAGTTTTTAAAAATGTTTGTTTTACAGTTATTGTTTCTTAAAAAAATTTAAAAAAAAATAAAAAATAGGCGATGCCCCACTTGGGAGTAGCCTCCTCCACCACGGCCGCGCTCGCCCAACCCGCAGGACGGGCTGCTCCTCCATCCGCACCTCCATGTCACCCCCACGAAGCTGCCCCGCACAAACCGGCAGGGCGTGTGTCGCCCCGCCAACCTCCACAGTTGATTCGCTGTACAAGATCCTCTGCCCAATGGTGCCGCCCGACCTCGTCACTGTCCGCCGCCACAGCACCTCCGGCGGTCTCCATCGTCGCTCCTCCGCCTCGTCTCTAGCCGCTCCTCTACGAGACCCCCTCCACCGGCTACGCGAGAGCCGGCCACCACCTGTAAGCCGCACGCACCACCGTCTTCTCCCTCCGCACGAGCCCGCACGCACCACCGTTCTCTCCCTCCGCGCGAGCCTGCACGCACCACCGTCCTCTCCCTCCGACGTAAAACGTGTTGCCCCATCTCGCAGACCCGCCGCCGTGAGTGCGGCTCCGCCCCGCCTTCCCTTCATAGCCGCCACCGCCCCGCGCGTGGGGAGGAAGAAAGGAGGCGGCAATGCCCACATCTTCCCCTTTTTCCTTCAGGAAGAAAAAAAAACGAAGGAACCCCAAGGGGAGGGGATTTTTTTAAAAAAAATGGTAAGTTGGAAAACTTTCCCTACATTTTATTTGTTATTATCTTATGATGCAAAAACCTTAAATAATTGCATATCAATCCCTGTACTCCAGACCTTGAATTTCTTGCTATTATCAATGAAATAAATATCATTTGCTGCCAATAATTTCCTCAAAATTTTTTATAGATTCCTGTCACTTGTCTCTTTGTTGTATAAACTTTTCATTGCATTTTATTTTTATTTGATATTTTAAAAAATAAAAAACAGTGTCATTTTCTCTGCCCGAAATTTGAAAAATAATAAAAATTTGAATATTGTCTAAAAATTCCAAAAAATAGATTAAGTGTATTTTATTGTCTTTTATTTTGTTTCCAAATTTCATGCATTAATTATTTATAAAACACAAAAAATTGTAAAATACTAAAAATCTTATAAAAATCATATAAAATTCTAGAAATCATCCAAAAATGTTGATTTTAGTTCCTATGTATAGAATTTTGTCTATATTTTAGATAAAAATAATTTCCAGGAGTTGTGGCCACATAAAATATTTTTAAGTTGCAAATTACTCCTTGATGTGCATTGTTTACCTTTTTTGCCATTGTTTGATTTTTATAAAATCACAAAAACATCAGAAAATCTTTGAAAATTATCAAAAATATTTTAAAAATCATAAAACCGAAAAAAAATCTTTGCAATTTTATGAGCATTTTTTACTATTTTGAAAAATAAAAAAAGAGTGTGGTGTGTGTATTTCTTCCCTTTTGCATATTATTCCTTATATGAAAATTAAAAAAATGAAAAATTAGAAAACCCATAAAAATTCATTTTATTTTTTTTTTGAAATTTGACCTCTGAGTTTTTCAATAGTGCTCCTTGTGTTCTACCCTGGTCTCTATACCAAGTAAATAAAAATAGCGAAGACCGCTTACATTACATTTTCTTGATTTCATTGAGTGGTTTTATTTTTCTCATTGGCCGAATCGATTGAATAGGGACACCAACATTGTGATATTTATTCCACCTTAGTCACATCTGCATTTTTCATGTCATCATGACCTTAGACCCTGAGACCTAGTCATCATGAAGACTTGATCGATAAGAAATAAAGTATGGGGGATAATGGCAAAAAATTACATAGAAACCCTAATTTAATTCTTCAATAAATATGTTTTGGGACCTATTTTATTTTCCTATATTTTTATCAAAAATTAATAACCTTTGAACAAGAAACTTTTACATGAAAATACAAAATTTATTTCATTGAAAAAGAATGCATAGTGTGCCTAGACACTCAGAATAAAAAGGCGCAAAGAAAACTTCATAGACCTATATCTTCTCCATACAAGTTCAAAATCCACCAAACTCACCTTTATTATAGATAAAATTAAAGTATCTATTGAATGAAGTGATTTCATTTGATTTGGAGTTAAGATGCAAAAGTTTATTTTGGTCCCTCACTGTGTAATACATTTGTATATTATATTCACTATATTTATTCTTTATGTAAAGATTATTTGAAATACATGTACATAATAAAATTTGAATAAAACAATTAAAATTACATTAAAATAAATAATGTATTAATATAGGTAAACATACTTATAATGTACCTATATATTATGTATACATAATTATTTAAGTACATAATTAAACTCAAAAAAATACAATATATATGTGTGTGCATTTAAGTAAGATATAAATATATAAATTATAAAAATAAAATAATAAATCTAAAATACAAATTAAAAATAAAATATGTTAAATATAGGTAAATATACCTATAATTATACATGTAAAAATTAACACCTAATAAATTAACTTGTAAAAATAAATAAGAATCATCACAAAATACTACATAAAATAATATAATCATTTTTTATTTTTATACCAAAATAGGAATAAAATCATTTGTTATTTGAAATTGATTTAATTAGGGATTAATTCCATGTTTTGTCGTCTAACATCCCATGTGGACCAATGGGAGACCGGTCTTGGTTGACCTCGGTCAACTGTCCAACCTCCCTAGTCCTGCGCCTGTCAGGTGCTACATTTCTTTCTTCCTCAATTTCTCCCTTTGATTCTTTCACTAAATCCGCTTGATCCCTTCTTGACTTTTATTTCTCGATCATCATTCTTTCACACGCCAATAATTCCTCAATCGATGGATCAACGCATCAGGTAGGAGTCTTGGTAAAACACACCATGTACGTATACCCCCAACCGACCTCCATTTAAATTTTAATCCCACTCTACCCTCGAAATCTCCAACTTTCCTAGTGCTTGGGCTTGTTGGTGACAGCAACAACCTCGCTAGAGCTTTTGGCGTGGAGGAAGAGGTCCGCAAGTGGCGATATGAGCTCGTCGAAGTAGCTCCGACGGAGCTACACCTTGGCTCCCTATTCCAAAGGTAGAGCCCTAGTTTTCTTGCTCTTTCTATTCTTAGCAATAGAGACAACATAGTTTAAGTTTTTATTTCGTGTAATTTCATCTGATTTTTTGTGAAATCCAAAGAACGTTGTCTGCCGGAGCTATTGCTCTGACCATCGTTTCCCGTCAAATCTGCCTTTTTTCTGACCATCAAATGCCTCGATCATCTTCCCTTTCCCGTTCTCTACATCCCATGCCTCTCCATTCATCCTGATTGAGCTTCGATTAAGAGATCTAGGCTCCCTCTTCTGCCGCTCTCCAGAGCTCGTTACTGCACCTCATCTTTACTCATTCGTGCACCAAACCAGACCTACAACCCTCTCTTTTTTGTGCAATACTAACTCTACATTGTCTGGTACTTAAGGACCCGATTCTAGTCATTTTTTGCTGAGTCAAAGATATCTCTGGAGCTCCAGCTTCCCAAGCTCTCCGGGAACCCATCAATGGGTCCCGGACTCTTCTAAGCTCCCCAGCCGATGTGAAAGACCTTCAACAACATTTTGTACCACCTGGGATCTTCTCTGGTGGCCGAAGGTGATCAAGAAGTCGGATCGAAGCTCGAACCACTGGGAGTTCTTCCCTATTCTTCTAGGGGTTCTCCCAGACATTCGATCAAGAACCAACCCCAAGTCCTACAGCCATCGTTGGATGATGTCTCCCACCATCGTCAGATCAGGAGCCGAGATTTAATCTTAACTGCACATTCATGAACCGACATCGCGAAACCAAGAGGTGACATGCACAAGTAAAGTGTCCTCGACCGTTGATCGGCGTGCGAGGGGTATTTTGCATCTCTTCCCCCGTGCATTTTGTATTTTAATTTTAGTCTATAAACATTCATTTTCAGTTCAAAACTTTTTGTAGTATATGCATAAACACCCCTGACTTTATTATATCTATGTTTAGGTCTAGTCCACATCACCTCATGCACGCATACACGTGAGGGGGCAGGACATTTTGCAAGGACCCCTACATGTATGTGTTATTATTTAGTCAAAAAATTTTGTATTTCAGTGTGATATTTTGGGAGAAATTGCACGTAAACCCTATGACATTTTTGATATTGCAAACATACTCCTATCAACACGTTATTTATTGAATATTCTAGGAATTTTGCATGTATGACTTTGGATATTTGAAAAGTATTCTGGAATGCATTGTATGTTTTTTAAATTACATTTAGATCCATGCTAGAATAATTTATTTTATTTATTGTATTTTCTTTATTAAAAATAACATTTAGCATCTAAAAATCCTTGGAAAATTATTTTCAATGATTGTGACTATTTTAATTCACATATAATTTTCTTGAGGACATTGAAATTATTTCCTATTTTTACAATATAAAATAATGCATTTTCTCTTATTTACATTTAAAAATACATAAAATTATAAGATGTTTTGAAAAATTCCAAAAAATTAAAGTACATTTATTATTGTATTTTGCGACTCCGACAGAAAATAATTAAAAATTATAAAAGAAAAGCACTAGAAATTTAAAACCCCCAAAACCTTATAAAATTCATTCAAAATTATTTAAAAATAAAATAATATTTGTTTGTATCTATACTTTTTGTCTATATTATATGTTATACATTAAGAATAGTTTTGGAAAATTTTGAAACATTTATTTTTTAAAATTTCAAAACATTCCGACCTATTATTATTAGTCACTATTTTGATATTTTTAATTAATTAGAAAACAACAAAATAGCAAAAATATAAGAGCATTAACAAAAATAGAGAAAAACATTAAAAACCCAAAAATTTCATTTTATAATTTTTGATTATATAAAATTGTATTTATACATATAGTACCTTATATATAGCTTATATATTATCACCATGTATTACATATATTTATTATTAATATTTAAAGATACCTTATATATTAAAAAATCCTTAAAAATAAAAAGTAACTATATTACACATATTATCTATATATACTTCTATATATACTCATTACACATATATTAAAAAGAAAAACTAAAAATCAGAAAATTATAAAAAGGAAAAAATTATAAAAATAAAAATAAGAAATTATAAATTTAAAAAATAAAAAATATTTAAAACCCACAAAAATTATAAAAGCACTGTAAAACATACAAAAATATCTGTTGATTTTTCTTTTGGTTGTCTATTTTTGTGGCTATCCTGGTTGCTCCTTTGTGGTTCAATCCCTACACTTGCGTATACTATTTTGGAGAGTATAATAAATTTCATCTTACTTATATTTATCATGCAAATATTTTGTGGGTGATTGTTGATTGACACGTTTGAGTTGAGTGTTGAGTGCTGTGAGAGCGACCGATACAACGATCGTAGGAGGAGATTTGTTAGACACAACATGCCATCCAATACTAGAAATTAGACACTTCCTATTTCTTGTGTTCGTCAATAAGGTACATCTGATTTACCACTCAATCATTCAAGTCGAAAAGACACCTACAATTACCTTCATTTTTCTCCGGATATGGGGCAAATAGGTAAAACACCTCTTTCTCTAACTACATCTTGGAACTCCCCACGCAGAACTAATACACAAAACTATCTCAAATTATCATCCTATTGACCTCCTGTATTAATTCTATAACTTAAAACGAAGATTAGATGACCAACCATACATCTCAGGAAACATTGCCGCGCGACACCCAAAATCTACATCGGGACATTGAGAACTACAACAAGGGACATTGAGAACTACAACACTTATTTAACGCAACTGAGATCGTGACCATCTACTCTTCTACCTAAGGACCCAAGCATGCATACCCATCCCATACTGCCACTAACTCCATCTACCCGACGTAACATGAGATTCTACATCCGTGTATAAGGAACCCACCACGAGAATCTACATCTGTGGGAACACAAGAATAATTGAGAATCAACACCTTAGCATCGAAACATCATCAAATGACTCAGATTCTCTCGGTACAAAAATCTAGACACGCACTAGATTACAAGATGTTACTTTACTTCAATTACTACCCACCTAATATTACCTTATTTTTATTTTCATTTATGACCCAAATTCATGACCTAAGTGCTCACTAAACAATATTTATGTTATTTCAAGATGTCTGAGATATTATACACATTTCTTTCAAATTATATCTCAAGACTACATTTAAAACTCAATTTGGATCCAAAAAGATCAGTACTAATCAATTATACATTTTGATCAATCGGTCGTCGTGATTGATAAATCAATTACACTAATTTACCATCCTATAGACAATAAGATGGGCACTAAAATTAATCCAAAATTTAGTCTCTGATTTGAAATCTAACTACATGCATGGATTCACCATTCAATGATGATCAATTTGACATAAAATTCATAATTTTCTACCCAACGGATCATCTGAAAAATGAAAATCTACAATGATAAGATTTAGATTACATCTTTACATGCGATGAATCTAGCGCTCTATACATCAAAATCGACATGAAAATGATGTTAAAAGAATGTATCGACCAAAAACAAGGCAATGGGGTCTAAATCCGTACCTTCAAGAGTGTTCCTGCATATTCCTCCTTGACTCTGAAAACAACATTTTCACAGTGCCATGTGTGAAACATACGTGAGATACGAGTGGAACTCATCATCCTCTTCACGATAATTCCCTTGGAACCCCGATTAGTAGATGGAATTTGGTCACCAATGGTGGAGCTATGATGAAGAGACAACACTCGGATAAGGTCGTTGGAGTGGTGATTTCATCTTCTTTTCTTTCGTTTTGGTTAAAATCCTTGGTAAAATACATGTAAATATCAACTAATTCTCTCTAATTAACATTCTAACCTCATTTATTAATATTACATATTTAACACTTATTTTATCCAAAAAAATTAATAAAGAGAAAAAATAAAAGAAAAGAAGGATGTAGATATCTAAATATGTATAGACTGATCCTAACCTTGAGACCAGATAAATATTGGCTTGGTCGATAAAATAAATTAGTAATGGGAGATAAGGATCATAATCTATAAAAATGTCACAAAATCAAGATCATTAATGTACAATTATACAATTTTCACCTTGTAAAATGTTTACATATTTTATTTATCATTCAGATAATTCCAAATTAAAATATTTTCTTAACAAAAGTTGTTTGCAATAATATATATTCACAACAACAACAACAAAGCCTTTTCCCACAATTAAGTAGGGTTGGCTACATGGATCTTCGCTTCCTGCATATAGTCTCTTTCCAACACTTCTTGGGCCGTCCTCACCCTCTCTTATCTGACTCAACATCCCAACACTTGCATCTCCTAATTGGTGCATCCGTTGATCTTCTTTGCAAATGACCAAACCATCTTAAGCGGTTTTCTCGCATCTTATCCTCGATTGGAGCTACACCAACTTTCTTTCTGATTGCATCATTCTGAATCCGATCGTTACATATGTTTCTAGACATCCACCTTAGCATTTTCATTTCTGCTACAACTATTCTCTACACATGTCTATGGTTCACAGGCAAACATTCATATCCATAGAGCATAGCAGGTCTCACGGTTGCTTTGTAAAACTTTCCTTTAATTTTTAAAGGAATTTTCTTATCACAGAGAACAATAGAGGCTTCTCTCCACTTTAGCCATCTTGCATTTATTCTATTAGTAACATCTCCATCAATTTCCCCATCTTGTTGCAAAATAGATCTCAGATATCAAAAAGAATCTCTCTTTCGAAGGCTATTGTCACCAATCTTCACCTCAATTCCTTCACCATTGCTTCCATCAAAGGTGCACTCCATATATTCGGTCTTAGCGCTACTTATACGAAATCCTTTAGTCTCTAATGCATGTCTCCAAACCTCAAGCTTCTCATTTATTCCATCTCTAGTATCGTCAATCAACACAATATCATCAACAAATAACATACACCAAGGTAACTCATCCTGAATATGACTTGTCAACTCGTCCATAATCAAAAGTAAAAAGAAATGGACTCAAAGTTGAGCCTTGATGTAAACCAATGTTGATGTCAAAATAGTCAGTCTTCCCAAACGGGGTCCTTACACAAGATAAAGCCCTATTATACATGTACTTTATAAGGTTAATGTATAGGACATCTACTTGTCTCTTCTCCAAAACTCTCTATAATATCTCTCGTAGGACAGAATCTTAAGCCTTCTCCAAATCAATAAAGATCATATGGAGGTTCTTCCTTTTAGCTCTATAAATCTCCATTATTGTCCTCAACAAATGGTTGGCTTCAATAGTTGAGCGACCTGGCATGAATCCGAATTGATTTTCTTTTTTGTAAACTTTCCACGGCCTTCTTTCAATCAGACATTCCCAAATTTTCATAGTATGACTCATCAGCTTGATACCTCTGTAATTTGAAATTTTGAATGTCTTCTTTATTCTTCTAAAGAGGCACCACGATACTCCTCCTCCAATCTCCAGGAATTTTCTTGCTTCACCAAATAACATTGAATATATTCATAAGCCAAGTCAAACCACGCTCACCTAAAACTCTCCGTACTTCTATAGGGATGTCATCTGGTCCTACACCTTTGCCAGGTCTCATAACCTTTAAAGCCTCCTCTACTTCCTTTCTTTGTATTCGTCTATAGCTTGCACGATTCAAGTAACTTTCACTACTAGCTACATCACCCAAAGTGATCTCTCTATTTCCTTCCCCAATGAAAAGCTTATGGAAGTACTGCTCCCATCTAGTCTCTATGTCCTTCTGAGTAATAAGCACATGACCTTCCTCATCCTTAATGCATTTAACTTGAGAAAGGTCTTTGGTCTTTCTTTCTCTTGCTTTGTCCAACCTGAATATATCCTTCGGGCCCTCCTTAGAGTCAAGAATTTTATAAAAACTTCATAAGCTTTTGACTTAGCTTTGTTTACAACCTTCTTTGCTTCCTTCTTCGCTATTTTGTAGTTCGTGATAGTTACCGCTATTCTGTCCTTAGATATAGCATTAAAGCATGCTCGTTTAATTTTTAGCTTCTCTTGCACCCCTTCACTCCACCACCAAGCCTCCTTTTGACCTGGAGCTCCTTCCTTCGACTCGCCTATTATTATCTCTTTGGCTACCTTTCGAATACAAGATGCTATTGCCTCCCACGTCTCGTTTGCACCTCCGCTACAAATCCCAAGATAAGTCTTCTAAAACCTTCTCCTTGAAGCTCGATTGCTTCAGTGGAAGATTCCACCACCTAGTTCTCCGCTACAAATCCCAAGATAAGTCTTCTAAAACCTTCTCCTTGAAGCTCGATTGCTTCAGTGGAAGATTCCACCATCTAGTTCTAGTGATCTTAGGAACCCTCCTTTTCTTTACGAGCCCTTTCATTTTCACATCTTGTAATAATATATATTACTTTCTAAAAATATCAGAAAATTATTTAATTTAAAAATAAATAATTACATTAAATAAAAAAGCCATAAAGCTGACATTCAAGGTTCGTAGATATTTATAAAAAAACTCCAAATTGACCAACTCATTTTAAACTTCATTTTATAAGTAATACTAATTACAAAAATACCAAAAAATTGTAGCATAAAACGCGTGATTTTTGTCTTTTGGACCCCTTTATATATGTACTATATGTATATAAATTTTCTTCATTTTCTATTTAAGTATTCTTAATTCCAATTAATTTAGTTATTTTTTTAAATATTTATAAAAAATAATACAAAATTACAAAAATATAACTTAAAATTAATTGATAATAAATACCAATAAATCTCAAAAACAAAAAGTAGTAAAGCCGAACATTCGAACCTCATATCTCGGCCATATGAACTTCGAATTAGGTGTACTCACTTTTAAAGTTCCTTTTATAAAATTATCTATCAAATAAAAGTGATTTCACTAAAATCAAAGTTAATATTCAAAAAGTAGGTTTTGGACCCTATTGGTATACTTGTATAATAAATCTTTGTTTTATTTTATTTAATTTTTGTTATTTCTGGTATTTTTGTACTTTGCGAATGTTTTATCAATGTTATATTATTACTATAAAATAAAAATAAAAATTATTAATAATCAAAATTATTTAAATAATTTAATTTGTTAATTACATAAGTATAATCTACTTATAATTGTTTATATGTATATGATTAACTAATTAAATAAGTTTTATTATTTAAATAAAATTTATCATTAATTTATTTATACCTTTTAATTTTATTATTTAATTTAATTCATTATTTAATTTTTATTTATTATTTTCAAGTCATTATTTAATTTTAATTTATTTAATTTTAAGTGGTTTGACCAAGCAACCTCGGTCTTCCTCCTACCTCGACCCAGTCTTCTTCTCTCGACCCGTACCTCTCCTCTTCATCTCCCTTCTTCTCTAAATGCCCTCAATGGCCTCATGGTCCTAGGTCGTTGCCATTCCATTCCTCCAACCTCCATCAATTCTCCAACCTCCTTGGATGCTTCACTTCTCCTCGCCTATATAAGGAACCTAACCCTCTCTCCAATCTATCATCCACGATTTGCGACCTTCTACATTCCTGTGAGCTCTGGTGAGAGAGGGCGAGAGTGACAATAGTCCCCTCTTCATCTGTTGAAGCAATGTTGAGCGAGGGAGTGCGGCTTGATCGCCACCAGCAACGAGGATCGTCTCCATCGTGTGCATAACCTCCCTGATCTATCACTGGTCGAGGTTGTGTTTATGAAGCTCATCAGAGCTTGATTTCCCTGGCAATTCAACCATCCCTCATCGACAATAATCATTCCAGGTAGATAATCTCTCCTGTCCTTGTTATTTTGATTATTGATTTTCCTCTTCTCAATCCTTCTCTCCATTTCCCTTCGATCATCATCATTTTTCTTCGAAATTGTATGTAATTGATTCCCGATTCCATCCCCCTCAAAATCCATTCATTTCTATTCTATCTCTCATCCCATCCTCTCTGATCATGCACAGTGGATCTGGTTGTTATCTTCAGGCCACATGGAGGATCGGAGGGCCTTTAATGCATACTACTTCTATAAAATGGATGACCAAGATTAGATCTGGGACGTGTTCTTCATCTAAAGGTAGAGAGAGGCTCTAGAGAATGACAGAGGAACTTAGGTCTGAGGAGCTTCAACATGGCTTTTCTCCGTGCTTCGACTATGGATCCGTTCTTCATCAAGTCCAACAGCTTGCTCGGACTCCTCTACATGTGCAGGTACATTAAGATGAGGCTAAGGTGGCTCAAAAAAAGATCTGGAGCTCCAGATAGCTCCAAGTGACCTGGAGATCTTCCAGGTGAGACAACGGCTCCAAACGAGTCTTCAACGTTCAAGACCTGCACCAAAAAAGACGGTGGCTTGAAGGCATCGTCCTTGATCAAATACATAAGCTAATAGTGGCAGAATGGGTGGAGATTGCAAAGCTTCGGTGAGGGGGAGGGGCTGAGCTTCGATTCACCTAATCCACAGAGGATCAGGGTTGACTAAAAGGGGGAAAGATATAGAATACATGGGGGTATGATTTGAGATAAAAAAGGGGGAGAAGACATGGTTGGAAACGATGAAATTTGGCCTAGAGCTCAAGCTCCAAGTGAATTAGGATATTTGTTATTAAAGCTAAATATGAGGATTAAAGGAAAAATTAAAGACAAGAATTGAAAATAGAACTAATAAATTATCTAAGAACGAGAGAGCAAGCCTCGATTCGACTAGAGTCGAAGAGGTGGAACCGGCCGTCGGACATCCTCTGACGGTGACTTGGATCTCCTCCTCCGTCGATCTTCCTCGCTGCAGAGCGGCCAACTACTTGTTGTCACCAAAAAGATGACATGTAAGGGAATGAGGGGTTAAGATTGGATGAAGAGGGAACACACCAGAAAAGGGGGCAGAGGAGCAACCATTATTAGCTGAATGAGGAGGCGATTTTCGATGGAGATGCTGCTCTAATCAAGGATCTTCCTGGCCTTGGCATGAATCAAGGAGATCCAATCTCCACAAATTACACTACACGCAAGGCATGTGATAATGGTTCTAGAGCAAAAAAGGGAGAAAATGCGTGATGACAAGCCCAATGCTCGAGAAGGAGAGAAGGGGGTTAGTTGATCCCAGGTCAACACTCAAAAGGATTTGGTTGGTCCACGTGGACCAACCAGATAAATCCAAGGCAAAAATACAATGTAAAATCAGAAATAAATAATAAAGGAATAATATAATTTTTATTAAAATATGAAAATTGTTTGTAATTTAATGTAGTATTTTATGCCTATTTTATTTATTTTTTCAAGGCTCATTATCATTGATTAATATTTACATGTGTAAACACATGTATATATACATGTATTTTGGTATTTTTATTTTAAATTTGTATTATATTTCTGTTATTATATACAAGTATGATATATATTTTTAATTTATTTAAATACATATTTAGGTATTTCTATTGCATTTTTCTGAATTTATATGCACACTTAAATAAATATGGGTGTTTATTATATAGGTACAGACATATATATTTCACTTATGTGTGATAATGGACTCATTTATTTTATTGTATTTTTTATGGTTTATTTTATTTTATAATGCACATGTGTTTTAAATTATGTTTACAAGTTTATAAAAATAAAATAAATTGAAAAATATAAAGAAAATATCCTGAATATAATTTACAAGTATAATGCACAATGAGGGTCCAAAACCTAACTTTTGCATCTTAACTCCAAATTGAATGAAATCACCTTATTTAATAGCTTATTAAATTTTATATACAATTAAAGGTGATTTGGTCAATTTTGATACAATATGGAGAAGATACATGTCTACAAAGTTTTCATTTTGCCTTTTTAATTTGTGTGTCCCAGGCACACTATGAATTATTTTTCAGTGAAATAAACTTTTTATTTTTATTTATATTTTTATCTACAATATTGATGTTGAGGGATTTGTTTTTTAATGTGTAAAAATAATAAAATAAAATAGGTCCCAAAATTTAATTGTTGGTGAATTAAAAACTAGGGTTTTAGTATATTTTCTGTACAATTTCTCTACCCCATCTCCCATTACTTTATTCCATGTTGACCGGGTCATCATGATGATTGGGTCTCGGGGTCTAGGATCATTCAATACCTTTGTTATTTCATTTATTTTTCTCTCTCCCTTTATTCTTTAATTTTGGAATTAAATATAATAATTATACCGTATTTTATACAATATTTTATACAATTTATAGATTGTTTATTTTCACAAATTAATAATATGTACATGCATTTAGCTAGGGACTTTAGGCCAAAATAAAAGAATAAAGGTGATGAAATGGCGATTCATCGCCCCCCTATACATGCCTTTACTAGTATACACAAGTACGAGTCATGGCTAAAGTATATATATTGTATGTATGACTCGCTTATTAACCAAAATTACTGAGAATTTTGTTGTGTCTTTTAAATTTTGTTAATTAGTCATATTATTAAAAATACACAATTACAAGTTATGGCTAAAGTATATACATCGTATATACGACTCCCCTATACTTAGCTTGAGCTATGTCCTCATAGACCGGAGAGAAAAGGAAGACATAACTCGTACTAAGTACATGAAAGCCTATAGTACAACGACTAAAAGAATTAGAAGTCGACTGTTCCACCTATATTTAGGATCAACTAATCCTAGGAATAATAGACTGTATACAAAGCAGGTAGGGTCAAGGGTGGTAATAAACAAATCATTGGCTCAACTTGTCTCCCCTTACACTTAGGGTACAATATATCTAAGTATAGACATAATATCAAGAGTTGAGGAGGCAGGTGAGGGGGTCAAAGAATGAACACCTGTATACACTCATCCACTCTATACTTAGTATGAAGTATATCCTAAGTATAACAATGTTGAATGGGATGAGTGAACTTTTCAGTAGAATGAAAGAATGAAAATCGATAAGAAGAAAAGATGAACAAGATTAACTAATCAAAACCCATTTTTGGATGCCTTGTGTGAATCTGCTGATGTTGTGATTTGAAGTTCATTTTCATAGACTACCTATATAGAATAAACCACGGACAGAAATATATCATGCTTGAGATATGGCTTAAATAGCTATCAACTGATGACGAATGGTTGTGCGCCAGTTGATAAGCTGGATATCATGATGCTTCCATTATCATGCACATGCTTCACTACAAATGACTCAGTCCATTCACTCTTCAACTTCCTTGGGAAAAGTTTTAACTTTGCATAGAACAACCAAACCTTATGACCTAGTTCAAAAGTCCTTCGGCATATATGCTTGTCATGCCACTTCTTCACTTTCTCCTTGTACATCAGGATGTTGTCATATGCATAGTCTATAAATTCCAACAATATGTTCAGATCGAGCTTTCTGCTCTTTCCTGCTTTATTCAAATCCAAATTACAAATATTTATTTTCCATAAAGATTTGTGAATTAATTCCACAGGAAAATGGCATGGCTTGCCATAGACTAGGCAGCAGGGAGACATTCCCAAAGGAGACTTGTACGCAGTCCTATAGGCCCAACGAACTGAGTTTAGTTAAAACCAGTTCTTCCAATCAGGACATCACCATTTGAAAAGCTACTCGAATAGAGCAGATCGGTTGTGTAGTCCACATAAGGTGGGACCACCGTCGCTAAGGTGACTGGCGCGAACCCGAATAGCAAATTCAACAATCAACCCACAACAATGATATAAAGCAATGCAAATCAAAGAGATCGGTCAAAATTTATTATAAACCCTAAAACAAGTGTGTATAATGGACAAGTGTGGTAGGGTGTTGAACTTAAGGAGCAAGGGGCGTAGCACGTATATTATTTATCTCTAAATAATATAAGTGTGTACGCATGTGTATATACACAATATTCACTCAGTCAATGTTTTCATGGGTTTTAATTATTCAATGTTTTAACTTTTTTTAATTATATATTTGTAATTTTTAATTTTCTGATATTAATTTCCTTTTCTTTTTATTATATAATAAATATATAATATATATATAATATAATATAATATGTATAATATAGGGGATAAATATATATATATATATATATTAAATATATAAAAATCAGAAAATATAACTAAGAATAGTACTTTTTATTTTTAGAGGTTTTTTAAATATATTTAGGTATTTAGAATAATTAATAATAATAAGCATATATAATAATATATATAAGCATGGGTATTCTAATTATAGATACAACTGTATATAATAGAAATTTACATAATAAATTTTTTATGTTTTTCAAATATTTTCTATTTTTAGATTTTAAGGAATTTTTCTTAATTTATTTTTATTTTTAAAATCAGAATAATCAAAATAAGGAATATTTAAATAGCTTGATTTTCTTGAGAATTAAATATAGCAAATGGGCCCAAAATTTCTCAAAACAAATTTTAATATATAATAAATAAAATATATAAAAATACATGATAGTAAAATATTTTTTTTGGAATTTTAGAAAATATTTTGTAATTTTTTAGAATTAGCAAAGGTTTACTGATTTTTTTGAGTTATTATTGATATTTTTTTGATAGTTTTAGTCTATAGTGATAAAATAGGATAATGAATAGTAGGTAATTTTTTGAAATTTTAAAAAAAGATTTTATATTTTTTTGTATTATTTAAGTCAAAAAGGGAATAAAATTGCTCTTTTTGATTTTTAATAAAATTTAAATGCAACAAAAATGCTAAATAAAGCACATGGCATGAATGAGCAACCAATCAAGCATCTATACTTATTTTTGCAATTTTTTTGGAGCCCAAGAGCTATTTATAGAAAATAGAAATGAAAAATAAAAATAAATCATGCTAACAGGGGAATATTTGTAATATAAAATATTTGTGAAGAATCACAAACAAAATAATCAAAAAGTTTGTACTGAGACTTGATTTTTATAATTAAAATGCAATTACAAAATCCAGAGGGGTTCCGACGCAAAATGTTCACTCGCGTAGGGATCCACTTAAGGTGTCCCGACAGAGGACTAAATGCAATATTCAAAAGGTCCATGGGCTCATACATAATTAATCCAACAAAATACACATAATAAAATATTTCAATACTAATTATGAAATACAAAAAGTACGGAAGGTATGTATGCAAATTACCCATTTAAGGATCCAACTTTTATCTTTACTCCGTAAAGGATCAGAGGACCTTTAACGAATACCCCTTTGAATACAATGGATGACCTAGATTAGATTTGGGTTGTGTTCTTCATTTGACGGTCGAGAGGGGCTCTGGAAGAATGACGGAGGAACTTGGGTCCGATGAGCTTTGATATGGCTTTTCTCTGTGCTCCGACGATGGATCTCCGACGATGGATCCATGCTCCATCAGGTCCATCAGCTTGCTGGTACTCCTCTGCGTGTGCAAGTGCCTTTAGATGAGGCTGAGGTGGCTTGGATGAAGATTTGGGAGCTCCAGATGGCTCTAGGTGATCTGGAGCTCTTCGAGGTGCGACAACAGCTTGAGATGAGTCTTCAACATTCAAGACGTGCACCAAAAAGATCAGTGGCTCGAGGGTGTCGTCCTTGACCAAATATTGAAGCTCATAGTGGCAGAATGGATGGAGATGAAGAGGCTCCAGGGGAGGGGCTGATCTCTGATTCACCTGATCCACGGAGGATCATGGTTGACAAGAATACGTATGGGTACAATTTGAGATGAAAAAGGGGCAAAGACACGGTCGGAAATGATGGAATTTGGCATGAAGCTCAAGCTCCAGGTCAATTGGGCTTTTTTATTAAAGCTAAATATAAGTATTAAAGGTAAAATTAAATACTGGAATTGAAAATAAAACTAACAATTACATAAGAACAAGAGAACAAGCCTCAATTCGATCGGAGTCAAAGAGGCAGAACTAGCCGACGGATGTCCTCCGGCGGTGACTTGGATCTCCTCCTTCACCGATACTCCTTGCTGTAGAGCCGACCAACTCCATGCTATCATAAGACAACACATTAGGGCTTTGAGGGTCTAATATTGGATAAAGAGGGATCAAACCAGAAAAGGGGACGGAGGAAGAAACTTTATAGGTTAAATGAGGAGGTGATTTTAGATGGAGATGCTGCTCTGATCGATGAAGATCGAGGATTTTCCTGGCTTTGACATGAATCTAGGAGATCCAATCTCCACAAATCATGCGGCAAGCCAAGGCATGTGATGATGGTTCTAGAGCGAAAAAAGGGGAGAAAACGTGGGATGACAAGCCCGACGCTCGAGAAGAAGAGAAGGGGGTTAGTTGACCCCAGGTAAACACTCGAAATGATCTGGTTGGTCCATGTGGACCAACAAATAAAATCCAAGGCAAAATGCCTTATAAAATTAGAAATAAATAATAAATGAATTAGTTAATTGTTGTTATCAAAACATGAAAATTGTTTAATTGAATGCAGTATTTTATGCTTATTTCTATTTAATTTTTGAGGTGTTTTATTATAGGGTAATATTTACATGTGTAAATAGAGGTATATATACCTGTATTTTGGTATTTTTCTTTAATTTTTATTATATATTTTATTATTATACATGAATATTATATATTTTAAATTTATTTAAATATAAATTTAGGTTTTTATTGTATTTTTCTGAATTTATATCTACTCTTAAATAAATATGGGTGGTTATTGTATATGTATATATATTTCATTTATGTAAGAAAATAGACTTATTTATTTCACTATATTTTTAATGGTTTAATTTTTTTTGATTATGTATATGTGTTTTAAATTATATGTTAAATTCTTTAAAAATAAAATAAATTGATAAATATAAAGAATAAATATATTGATTATAGGGATTTTATCAGTTGTGCCCTTCCGAGATATCGCAATATCAGTTATACCCCTATCTTTTTGATAATATCAGTTGTGCCCCTGACTTCTTGCCAATATTTCACTTGTGCCCCTCAGAGGGGCATAACTGATAAAAGATTTTTATCAGTTATGCCCCTCTGAGGGGCACAAGTGAAATATTGGCTAGAAGTCGGGGGCACAACTGATATTACCAAAAAGATAGGGGCATAACTGATATTGCGATATCTCGGAGGGGCACAACTGATAAAAACCCTTGATTATAATATACATGTGTAGCGCACAATGAGGGCCCAAAATCTAACTTTTGTATCTTATCTCCAAATTGAATGAAACCTTCATTAAATATCTTATTAAATTTTATATACAATTAAAGGTGAGTTTGATCAATTTTGATACTGTATAGAAAAGATATAGGTCTATAATGTTCTCATTTTGGCTTTTTATTTTGTGTGTCCTGGGCACAATGCGCATTATTTTTCAGTGAAATAAATTTTGTATTTTTCTTTGTATTTTTCTCTACAATATTCATGTTGAGAGTTTTATTATTTTATATGTAAAAATAATAAAGTAAAATAGGTCCCAAAATTCAATTATTGATGAATTAAAAAACTAGGATTTTGGTGTATTTCTTGTACAATTTCTCTTCCCTATCTCTCCTTACTTTATTCCTTGTCGATCAAGTCATCATGATGATTGGGTCTCATGGTCTAGAGTCATTCAATACCTTTGTTATTTCATTTATTTTTTTTTCCTTTATTCTTTAATGTTGGAATTAAATAAAATAATTTAATAGTATTTTATACAATATTTTGTACAATTTATAGAGTGCTTATTTTCACAAATTAATGATATATACATGCATTTAGCTAAGGATTAAGGCCAAAATGAAAGAATAAAGGCAATGAAATGGAGATTCATCAGTCACACTAATATTATACCTTAGTTTCTACAATTTGCCTCCTTGAGTTTGACACTCTTGTACTTATTTCTATACCTTTGAGTTTAGGAGTATAAATAATAAAATAAAATTTTCTGGCAATTTCACTTGTCACCACAACGATAGTTGTTCTTTTTTGACAACCCGACCATTTTGAACTTTTTAAGTTGTTTGAGGTTAAGTGCCTCAACCACTTACCTTAAATAAATCTGGTCCATATTTGGTTTGGACCGAAAAGCCATAAACCTTCTTATTTTGTACTTAACTTTCGTTTACAATGTATGTTTTCGTTGTTCTTGGATTCGTTGGAAAGGTCTTAAAGAGTACTAATAATAAAATGCTATTTATTCAACTTATATGTTGGGTCAAATTGTAAATTGGGTTTAGTGAAATTGGATACATAGGGTTTTACATTTTAAAAATCTCAAAGGAAGTCTCGTCCCTTAGACTTAAGTGTGAATTCTATTTCAAACCCAATTCCTATGGAATGTGAGTCTCGAAAGAAAGAACCCATATAAAAATTCAAAGAAAGACAACAAATAAAGTTTAAAAAGGAAAATGAATGAGGGTTTGGATTGCATACTTGTAAACAAGTGAGGGTATTTCTCCCTCATGTCTGCCTAGACTCCCATGTCTCCTCCTCAACATTCAAGTTATGCCAAAGGACTTTGACTAATGGAATCTCCTTCATTTGCAATTTCTTGATAGTATGATCCATTATGAGCACAGATGCCTTGGGAAAGGAGAGGTTTGGCTCAACGATGAAGTTCTTATAAGATATCACATGTCTACGATCTTTGATATAACTGCACAGGTTCAACACATGAAACACATCGTGAATACCCTCTAGGTGTGGGGGAAACACAACTCTGTATGCTATTTTCCCAACAAGAGCCATGATATCAAACGGTCTAACAAAATAAGGTGCCAACTTTCCCGTAGCATCGGATATCTAAATCACCTTAACCGGGGACACTCTCAAGAATACGTAATCCCCAACCTCAAACTCGAGGTCATGATGCTACTGGTCGGCGTAGTTCTTTTGATGGATCTAGCTAGTAAATAGCCTCTGCCTTGACATCTCCATAACTCTACTAGTTTGCTTAATGATCTCTGTGGAGTAGATAACATTGTCATCCACATATTGCCAGCACAAGGGTGTAGTGTCTATTCATTTGTAACATGCCTCGAAAGGTGACATGCTAATGCTAGAATGAAAAATGTTGTTGTACGTGATTTTGACCAAAGGTAGGTGATCCTTCCAGGATCCCTTCCACTCCATGGCACAGGATCAAAGTAAATCCTCAAGTGTCTAAATGATCCTCTCGGACTTCCCATATGTCTATGAGTTATAAGTCAATCTGAGGCGTAACTCAATACTCAATGCTCTCATTAACTCTCCCTAGAAGGTGAGGTGGAGTGCGGGTCTCTATCAAATGTCACCTCCTTGGAAACCCTATGCAAAGGAATGGCATATTGAATGTATAACCTAGCAAGCAATGCATGTGTACAATTCATGTTGACCAGAAAAAAATAGGCTAACTTAGTCAACTGATCAACAAACACCCAAATCACATCCTAACGACCTAGTGCGAGTTGTTATGATCTTACAAAGTACATAGAAATGCTCTCGACATTCATATAGGAATGAGGAGAATCTCTAATGAACTATGAGGGTGCTGAGGCTTTGCCTTCACTACCTAAAAAGTAAGGCAATGACTAACCTGTGCTACTACATCCCTCTTCATGCCGTCCCACCAAAAGTACCGGCGAAGATCTCGGTACATCTTCGTGCTGCATGGATGAATGGTAAGCCCGAAAATATTTGCCTCATCTATGTCTCTCCTCATCTCCTGATAATGTGGGACACAAATATTGTCCTTCTTCCAAAGGATAGACTCACGAACTTTGAATATATCAAACTCATCCTTCATACATCGATGGTATATGTCCAGTAGCATATGATCTGTATGTTATCCCTACATAATGCGGTCCCATAATCCACTATACTTTACTAGTACAATGACTGTATCTAATGTTCTCTCAAATAGGTCCCATTCACTAAGTGTCATGAGTACATCGCAAGTGTAAAGCCAAGTTGCAGATCCTGTTGTATGTCCTTGCCTCCTCAAGGCATCCGCTAGAACGTTTCCCTTACCAAGATGGTAATTTATGGTGCAATCATAGTTCATCATCAGCTCCATCCAACGCCTCTACCTCATCTTCAGCTCCCGCTGATAAAAGATGTATTTCATGATCTTGTAATCCATGAATATCTTAAATGTAGCATCGTATAAGTAACGATGACATATCTTCAACGTAAAGACTATAATCACCAAATCTAAGCAATGCGTGGGTAGTTACGCTCACGAGTCTTCAAATGTCGTAGCACGTATGCTACAACCTGCCCTCATTACAATAGTTGAATGCCCAATCTTTTCTTGGATGCGTCTATGTATATGTTGAAGTCCAAAGTACCAGAATAAGGGTCATAATAGGAGCAATAATCAGCAGCTCCTTGAGCGTGCGAAAGCTTAGCTCACATTTGTTACTTTAGACATCCTTCTATGTCTACCGGGTGAGAGATAGGGTCAATTGAGAAGACCCTTTGAAAAATTATCTGTAGTATCTAGTGATGCCAAGGAAACTACAAACCTCAGTAACCATCTTGGGATGCTCCCAAGACACAACTGCCTTGATCTTTGCGCGGTCAACTACTATCCTACACCAAAAATCACATAGCTAAGAAACACCACCTCAATATCCAGAACTCACACTTGTTGTACTTTCATATAAATGATGCTCTATAAATGTTTGTAAAACAATGCGAAGATGGACTCATGCTTGCACTCATCATGAGAATATATCAGGACTTAATAATGAAAATCACTAGAACTTATCCAAGTATGGACAGAAAATCAGGTTCATCATGTCCAAGAATGTGGAAGGTGCATTTACGTGCCCAAATGGCATCACCATGAACTCGTAGTCATTGTATCCCATATGAAAAAGTGGACTTCGGTACGTCCTGACATCCGTATATGTGATCCTCAAATAGTAACTACTAGTATCTAGATTACAGATCGATCTAGGAAAATACTAATGCTCCTTGCAATTGATCAAGAGATCTTCAATCCGTGGATAATTGTTCAATTTCCCATAGTCAGTGCATAATCTGATGGATCCGTCCTTCTTCTTCATAAAGAGGATTGACACTCCCCATGATGATGTACTATAGTGGATGAATCCCTTCTCTAGCAACTCCTGTGGCTGCACCTTGAGCTCCCTGAGCTCGACAACTTCCATTTAATATGGAGGAATAGAGATTGGCCGAGTGTCAAGTAACAATATAATCTTAAACTATATCACCCTCTCTAGTGGAAAACTGGACAAATCATCTGGGAAAATGTCAGGAAACTCATGTACGACTCAGATATCCGCAATCATCCATTCCTGGACTATTGTGAGCTAGACTGAGATACATGTATTCCCTCAAAGCATATACATACTCAAACTCCCTATCAGAAGTACGCATGTCGAATTGAAAAGATGGCATTCTTGGTAGATGGAAGACAACATCTTCCTAAAGCAATGCAAGCACGCATTGTGCTTCTCTAGACATTCCATGCCAGAATAATGTCAAAATACTATAACTAAATCAACAACAGGGAAGCGGGCATGAGATGCTCACCAACCTGTACAACTATGTCCTCTAGTGCCTATCGTATGATGAACAATTGGCATCTAGGGCCCTAGATGTGATCATGAGACAAAACACTCGTCATAAGTTTGCCCAATGTGGGCACTAAATGGTGTGCAAGAAATGGAGTGTGGCATCTGAATCAAACATGGCATGAAATGGAACTCCAAATATTAAAACAATAACTCTAACCATTGATATAGATGCATGTGCTTTCTCTCGGGTAATGTCATTTAGCTGCCCTCGTAGTGGTGGTGCACTAGATCCCGAGGCACTGAAAAAACTAGCTATGATGTAGGATGCGAAAAATACCGATCCTTGTGGTGGAAACCTGGTCCATGCGATTGAAAGGAACTAATTTTCTTGGTACTCTACTATGGTATACCCAAGCCACTTGCTGGAAAGGGACACTATTCTCTAAAGCGGCTCATATGTTGGCAGTGGAAATAAACTTGCTGTGAGAGTGAACCTCATGAAACCAAACCGCCTCCCAGATGTCCACTGCTCTGTGGATGTGTTAAGAGACGAGAGGATGTCATACCCCAGCTAGTAAAATCTTGTCCCAATGTACGGGATAAAATGGAAACACTTGCTACTAGTGCCATTGCAAAAGGGTAAAAGCAACGATCTTTGCGAAAATTGGAGAAGTCCTAACGCACCGGTCCGACATGCTGTTGTGGGTGCGTTTGAGATTCCTTTGAAATCAGATTCGTATAGCCTCACACTTTGTCACCTTAGTCGTAACCTCCTTGATGGTTAAGTCCAAGGTAGACAACTGATCCTTCACCTTTTCTCTCATGCCACGTATTAACTTATGCAAGTTCTCTTGAGGGTAGCGGGAGAATGATGAGACAACTCTATATATTTGATCAAGTACTCTTGAGCCATAATCGACTTATGTAAGATCGATAGAATATTTCCTTTGATCCTTTACACAATGATCTAGGTAGAACTCGATGCAGAATTCGTCTAAAAGTACCTCCCAAGTAATGGGCTCGGTCAGGTGGTCCTTGCTGGTGAACCACCAATGCTCGGTATAGATTACATGCAAAAACATGCAAATGTCAACCATGTATCTTCTGGCACATGTATCATGGTGAGTACCTCCGATACATGGTGCATCCACAACTTTGCATTGTTTGGGGTAGATGTGCTAAAGAACTGTGGCACCTCGAACTTCTGGTATGCAATGTAAGTGCTTTGATGCTTTTGCAAAGCATCAAGGTCGTCCACTCCTTCAGGCTCCAGATATATTACAAGGTTAAAACTATTCTCCTCCTCATGGTAGGGATGGTATGTGGAATCCTCTCGCTACTAGAGCCTCTGCTCCATCACCTCTTGATGCTCCTGCCTGCCCTTAACGACCTCAACTAGTCATGCCAAATGCTTGGGCATGTCAGAATCTACTATGGGTGGCATGGTTCTTCAAAGCAAACCACGACATCAATACTTATTGTATTATTTAGACATGCATGGACATGGTAATTAACTTATACTATTCTCCTTGGACTTGTGTCAGAATCAGAAGACTATATACTATATCGTATTTCAAACATCGATGAGAACTCGATGTTTATGAGAAGGATGTAGTATCTAGAATCTAATACCAAGCTATGACAAACTCGTAGCTATAGCATCCCAAACATAGTACCACATCTAGTAATCACAAAGTGTGGTAGTAGCTTATAAGTAGTTGGGGTTAATACTTGGCAACTTGGGCTTAAGCATTTTGGGCTGTGGTTGAGGGCTCCAGTTGGGTCCAAGCCCAACAAGTGTTCTAGGCTAGTAATCCCCGATAACGGACCAGGTCTAGGTCCTGGGATGTTACAGATGGTATTAGAGCCAAGTTCCCTCTAATAGTGTAATGGGCTGCTCAAGAGATGGAGCCACCCCTACCATAGTGTTAGGAGGAAAGGGCTACCTAGCATGTGAAACCATCACTATTGGGAATAGGTCATGGGTCATTATGAAACGAGGACATTGTAAATATAAATTGGGGGTGATTATCACACTCCAAACTTAGTACCACATATAGTATTCACAAAGTGTGGTAGTAGCTTTTAAGTAGTTGAGGCAACTACTTGGCAACTCGGGCATAAACATTTTGGGTTGTGGTTGAGGGCTCCGGTTGGGATCAAGCCCAACAAGTTGTCGAGGCTAGTACTCCCTAATAACGTATTGGATTCAAGGCTCTGGACCTTACAATACCCAAGATATTGAGAACTAACTCACAAGCATTAAATCCATGTTTGAAGCATGGCAAGCATTCAAGTATTAGAATAAGTAAAATAAGAGAAAGTAAAATATGTGATGGACACAACGATCGTAGAGTGATCCTAACATCTGATCTTGGAGAGTTTACGGTGCCCGACAAATAAAGTCCAACAAATTGCTGTGTTGACCACTTTCTCATCTTTCGGATATCAACAATATAGTGCATCAATAATTAACCCAGAATAATGACCAAGCAATAAATGAGGTGAGAAAAAATTTATTATACCCTACAAAATAGTATGTATAGTACGCATGTATAGGGGTCAAACCACAAAGGAGCAACATGATAGCCACAAAAATTAACAGCTTTTGTGTTTTATAGGGGCTTTTTTCAATTTTTATGGGTTTTTAATAATTTATATTTTAGGCTTTTTAATTTATATGTTTTTTGTTTTAAATTTTAAATTTTTATTTTCTTTTCATATTTTTTGAAATTCACTTTTCTTTTTAATAATATGTAATAAGTATATTTATATATATAAGTATATATAGATAACATGTGTAATATAATAACTATATATGATATAAATATATAATATACATAATCAAAAAATATCCTTAAGTATAGTCCTTTTTATTTTTTAAGGTTTTTTTAATATTTATAGGGATTTATAAATATTGATAATAATTATAGGTAATATATAGTAGTAATGTATATAAGTTATATATATAGTATTCTATTTATAAATATAACTATATGTAGTCAAAAATTGTAAAATAAAATGTTTTTGTCTCTTTAGCATTTTTATCTGTTTTGAACTTCTTCTTATTATTTTTTCTATTTTTTATATTTTTAATGGATTAAAAAATGTAAAAATAGTAGCTTATAATAAAAGGCTGGATAGTTGTGGAATTTAAAAGTAGATCATTATTTAAAAATTTTCCAAAACTATTTAAATAATTAATTTTTAATTTAGAAAAAATTCAAAAATAGAAATAAATATTTTTTGATTTTTAAATAAATTTTAATGATTTTTATAATGTTTTTCTTGTTTTAAAATTTTTAGTGTTTTTCTTTTTATTTTAAGTGATTTTTTCTTTGGGTTGCAAAATACTATAATAATGTTACACTATTTTCTGGAATTTTCAAAACATTTTTTATAATTTTTATGTATTTTTAAATATGAACATGAGCAGATGCAATGTTTTTGTATTTTTAAAAATAGGAAGATAATTTTAATGTTGTCAAGAAAATTATATGTGATTTAAAACATCCCAGGCACTAGAAATAATTTTCAAAATATTTTTAAATTCTAAATGCTATTTTTAAAAAATAAAATACAAGAAATAAAACTAAGTGTTCTGGCATGGACCAAATGTAATTTAAATGAAAATACAATGCATTCCAAAACACTTTACAAGGGTCTAAGGGAATACGTGCAAAAATCCTAGAATATTCAATAAATAACTTATATGCAGGGGTATATTTCGAATATCCAAAAAGTTACAGATCCTACTTGCATTTTTTCCCAAAAATATATGACTGAATACACAATCCTTGGACTAAATAATAACACAAACCCATAGGGGGTCCTTGCAAAATATCCTGCCCCCTCACGTGTATGCGCACATGAGGTGAGACCTAAAAGCAAGTAAAATATGTGCAAGGGTTTTTATGCAAATATTACAAAAAAGTTTGAACTACAAGTTAAAGTTTATGGATTAAACTTAAAATACAAAAAATCGAGGGTAAAGTGTGCAAAATATTCCTAAGGTGTTGACTGATGAATCCACATTTCATCATCTTTATTCTATCATTTTGGCACCAAAAACCCTAGCAAATGCCTGTAAATAGCATTAAAATCTTCATCTTAGCATTCATGCATGTGCATCATATGAGTGTATAAAATACTGTACTTAAGGCCAAAATTATAGAATAAATAAAAGAAAAGAAAAAGAATAAAATATTATAAATATTTTATGACCCGAAACCCCGAGACCTAGGCATCCTGATGAATAGGTCGACCAGGAATAAAGTAGGGGGAGATAAGGTCAGAAATACAGATAAAATACCTATACATTCTATTCATTCTTTATTCATTTTGGGACCTATTTTTGGTTCCACTTTTTATACATCAAATAAAGAAACTTTGTACATGAAAGTTGTAAATAATTTTATAAAGAAAATCACAAAATTGATTTCACAGAAAAATAATGTATAGATAAAAAGTTATGGTCTGAATAAGAATCCAGAATCCCAACTTCCCAGACCCGTATCTCACAAATGAAAACTCCAAATGCAGCATACTCACCTTTAATTGTATATAGAAGAAAATAAGCTATTTAATGGCAGTGGTTTCGCATTTGGCGGAGCTACGGTTTGAAAGTTGAGTTTTGGACCCCTATTGTATACTTGTACATATTAAAATATTCAATTTATTATTTATTCACTATTTTTATATTTTTGTATTTTTATAATGTTGTAAATATTAGTTATAATAATTATGTACATTAAAATTGGAATGAAAACATAAATAAAATACAAATAAAAATACTTGTATAAAGAATACATAGGTATATTGCCTATACACATACCTATACAAAACACTCTTATATTTTATTAAATATACAAAATATATCAGAAAAATGAAATAAAAATATATTTACATGTATAAAAGTATGTTATAATTTTATAAAATACTAAATAAAAATAATACAATTAAAATACATAAAATAAAAAAAAGTGATGAAGTATATAGGTAATATACCTATATAAGGCTAAAAATGGAACTTATAAAAATATACCTCATAAAAATAATTAAAAATCATAATAAAATACTACATAAAATAACGATAATTTTTTATTAAATAATCATAATTTAATTCGACTGTTTTCTAATTTTAAATGAATTAATAAAATATTTTTTTAGGGTTTTTCCTGGTTGGTCCACATGGACCAACCAGGAGGTCAGAACTGTTGACCAAGGTCAACAGTCTGACCTACCCTCCCTATAGCTCTGCTACCTCATTTTTCATCCGCCTTTGCGGATTTTTCGAGGATGCATCTTTCATCCTTTGAGATCGACTTCTTCTGCAACTATCTTCCCCTACTATCCATCTTGCTCGTCCAAGGTTCTTCTTGGGCTGAGGGCCTCTAAATCGAGCTAAGCACCTCGATCAAGGGACCCCTTCGTCAACCCCTTAAAAACACCCCCTTGACTTCATTCAAAAATTTGAACCGCAAACTTCACCGATTTCTCCCCCCTTGGTCATGGTGAAGGTGTCTGGAGGTGACAGCTCCGATCCCCGAACGTCAAGGCGGCTGGACAGTGCCTGGTGACGCGCGTTCCACACCTCCGGCGACCACCGTTGAGGTATCTCCAACCTCGGGCGTGCCAAGCCCTTGAGGTGACTTTTATTCCCTTATTTTCTTCGCCGAAGCTTAGTCATTACCTTAGGATCATTTCGCCCCCTTTTCCTCGTCAAATCGCCCGTCAAATCTCTCCATCGATCACCTCACCGGAGCGCTACTCCGGCGAGAACCCATTTCGCCTTCCACGCTATTCCGAGAGCCACCAGAGGTCGAGGCATTTTGCCCTCGACCTCCGTAACCTCTTTGTGCAGGTACCTGGATACACTAACGCGTCTGGAGCGTTTTTGGGACCTCGCCGGAGCACCTGGAGCTGCGCATCTTCCTCCTCGCCGTGGAAGAGCTCTGCCACTCTCCGTGCCATTCCGTTGCTTCCAGACGACTGAGGGGACCTGCAGCAATCGCCTGGACCCATCTTGAAGCCCGTTGACCGTCGGAGCAAGGAGCCTTCACCGGAGGAAGGTCGCCACGGCGGCCCTTCTTCCGTGTTCTTCCAGCATACCTCTGCGCCGCCCGATCAACGCCAGCTCCTCCAGGCATCCACCTACCGTCCGATTGAAGCCCTCAGCTACCGTAGATCTCCTCGCGGAGATCTATTCCGAGGCGTCGGATCTGAAGGGGTATCGCGCCCTCCCACGTCTACACGTGGCTTAAGTGCCACATTTCTCAGCCGTGCGATCCACCCCTGGATTGGGTAATTTTGCCTTATACCCAGTTAATTTTTGTATTTCGTAAAAACCTTTTAAACTTTTGTCTGCCTTGTTAAAAGTTTTGTAATAATTGCTAAAAGACCCCTGTAGTTTTAGATATTGTAGTTAGGTCCTCCCCCTGGTGCACGTGCTAGTGACGTGCGTCTGGGATATTTGCGAAAAGGACCCCAGGGTTTTGTGTCATTTGAGTTTAGTCCCTAAACATTGATGAACAGTTATAATATTTATTGGACTTTTGCAATCTAGCCCCTCAGTTTTTGCGTATTTACGTTTATATCCCCGCTAGGTCGCGTGCGCGTCACGTGAGCCTGGGAAGTTTTGCAACAAAGCCCCTGCGGGTTGTGTGATTGCATTTTGGCCCAAAAGATATTTTATTCAGTATTAATTTTGTGCGAAAATTGCAGGTGTGCCCCCTTAGTTTAGTATATTTGCTAAAAGGTCCCAACCAGGCCTTTCATTTGTGCTGTCTTGCCCTATTTATTTAAGGCCTCTTTTTAAGTCCAAAATTCCACAAAAATAGGTTTAAGCTCCTGTTAACTTGTGATTCCACACCCTAATTTTAGTTTTTGATTTTATTCTATTTTTATATTTATTAAAAATCAAAAACATGCTTTTTGTGCACTGTCTAGCTTAGAAAATGCCAAAAAAATATTAAAGCACTTCGAAAAATTCCAAAAAAATTACCTAGTGTCTATTTTAACCTATTCCAGTGTCAATCCAAAAATCACTAAAAATCTTAAAAGAAAAACACTAAAAATTCAAAAACACTCAAAAACTTCAAAAAAAATATATAAAATCAAGGAAAACTCAGAAAAATACAAACTCAGTTCCTATTTGTTCTATATTTTATTCTCTTTGTTTGAAAATTAGTGTGAAAAATTTTGGTTGATGTTTGCTATTTTTAATTTCCATTTTCCTCGAGCCAGCACATATTTCACTGTTTTCATTTATTTCAGTACTTAAAAATAAAAAAAACACCTTGAAAAATCCCCAAAAATCACAAAAACAGTAAAAAATCCTAAAAATATCAAAAAACATTTTATTTCTGAATTTTTGGTTAATTTTGCACATTTTTATAAATACTTTATCTAGTATTTTATTACTTTGTCTTTATATTCCAATATTGAAAAAGAAATTAAAAAATTATAAAATATAAAATTATAAAAATCAGAAAATTAAAAACAAAAATACAAAATTAAAAAAAAGTAAAAAAAATAAAATTAAAAACCCACAAAAATTCCTTTGATTGCTTGCTTAGTGTAGACAACACACACACTCACTTGTGCACAATTTTCTTGAACTACCCTATTTGCTCCCTGTGTTCGAACTCTCTGCATACTTGCCCTTTACATCATTTGTGCAGAGTTAAAAATAAATTTTAACTCCACATTATTTCTAATTTATTGATCTTTAGTGTGGGTTAATTGTTGACTTTAATCGAGATTGTGTGGTCGACACACCGACTGAGTTCACGCTTTGTGTTGAACTTAAGACCACCTAATTTCGGTTAAATCAAATGGCGCCGTTGCCGGGTAGCAACAGCGAGTAGCTCATATTTTGTTTGCTTGTGCTTGACTTGTCTACCATAGCTTTATTTTCCATCTCTTGCATTTTTGATATATCTTGATTGAGCTATTCTGACCATTCTTCTTTTTTCTTCTTGCGAGGGACAGCGGAGCAAGGCGGATCGCCTAGGTGACCCGAAGCAACCTTGGGAAGCGGAGCCGGCCTTCTTAGGTCAAGCCGGCAGGAGAGAGTAGGAGGAGTGAGAGAGAGTGGTAGCTTAGCTTGCCTTTTATTTTTGTGAGAGAGTGACCTTATTAATTTGTAATAATACAGGTACCTTGGACTCTTGAGACACTACCGGGCCTAATTTCCGGGTGTTTGTTCACCCGGGGGCTCACCGCGGTTTTATCGCGTTTTCTCGCTTGTCATTTTCCGGATTTGTTTTCCTTTTTCCTTTCTTTTGTGGATTAAGCCCTTAGCTTTAGGTCCTGCTTGATTCGATTAGAATAGGTCCAAACACACTAATAACCTTTGCATGCTCCTATAGATCGGCTTTGGACTTAGACTAATTAAATAGTTGATCATTAGCTTTCGATCCACGCGCCGCGAGCTCATTCCTGAACAAGCGCTTTCTCCTAACTCAAATGTGTTGAGCAGAGGAGGGGTGAGCCTAGACCGGACACTAGGATTGAGAGTTAGTGGTTACCTCGTGGTTCTTCATGCTAGCAGTTGCCTATTCTAGGACGATTTCCGCTTTGCATATCGCCATGTAGTTTAGGTTTATAAATTCTGCTTTGCATCCCGCATGGAGAGAGCTGGGATTCGCTGTAAGTCTTCTCACTTTTCATGCATCATTTAGGCACAAAGGTGATATTTCCACCTTGGTGTCGACTTGCACGGCTTTTCCGACTCTTTTCTCCCTCTGTTTTTGGAACAAAGTAGGACAAAGAAAATACAAAATCGTTAGGCGCTTGTTTGAATCTACTCAAAAGAAGCGATAACACCAAAAAAATTAAAAAAGGGACTGCTAAGAAAACTTGACCAAAAATAAAATCGGTAATTGGATTCATTGCTTGGGGAGAGTAATACCCTCACTTGTATTCAGGTTGCATGGGAAGGTCTCCTTCCAAGTGAGGTGAGCGCTTCGTAAGGATTAGAGCCAAAAACCCAACTTGTGCCTGCCTTGTGTATCACCTGAATTTCTGAAGTATTGGCGCTACTATCATACGTAGTCGAGTAGGGCTTGGTCGCCATTGGTGACTCACTATTGTGTGAGCGCCGACCTTGTCCGAAGTACCGAGCTTAGGCCACGCCTTCACGGGTGTGTTTGTCTCACCGGTTGCGTCCGAGTAGGACCTTGTACGCTCACGGGTGATTCCGTTGCGAGCGAGGTCCGAAGTATCGGTTTCGCCTATCGGCTTCCTCCCTCTATTTATTTGGCTTAGTAGGGATCCAGGAAGGGTTACAAGGACCTTAAAAAGTGCAAGTTACAGGTTACACAGGAGGAGGACAAGTACGGGGACACTTTCCCGGCAGTACTCTCTCCTTTAGGCGTAGCGTTCTAAGGACTCGTGAAAAGATAACTTCCTGAATCAAGCTAAAATTGACAAGATAAAAGCCGAACCTTCACGGCTTCATGTGTTGAGTTGGTGAAATCACCCCTGCTTTGTGTTTGGTTGCTAGATTTATTTTAGGTCAAGATCAAAAACACAGCACAATTGTGCGCAATTTTGTTGCATCTCATTCCTTTCTTCTTCTCTTGCATTTGCCCTTCTCTTCCCAAATAATCAAGATGATGGGACGGAGATCTCTTAGGCTGACCTTGTCGGCACCACTATCCAGCACTCCTCCTCATTCATCTAGGAATACCTCGGAGAGTCCGCTCTCCGAGCCCGAGTTTACATCCACCATGTTCCCCCTCGACCACCCTTCCCATTCTCCTTCTCTCAGTCCAATTGTTTCAGAATTCAGTGCATCACAGAGTTCAGCTCATTCGACAGCACCTGAGATGGCCTCTTTTGCTTTTTCACAAAATCCAGTGATGGCAGACAGAGGCAAGCACCCAGATGACCTTGATCACCCTCCATTCATAATTGATCAGGTGGCCATCAACAACTCCTTGTTAGCGTCCCTGGAGACCATGCAGAGACAGATCCGTGACCAGGGTACCTTCATGGGTGATCTGATGAGAGAGATAGCACAGATGAGAGAGAACCGACCTGGGGGCGGTGGCGGTGGAGGTGGAGGAGGAGGAGGATCTGATGCAGGAGGAGGCGATCCAGACGCTGAGAGACCACCACAGACCATCATGAGGGAATTGCACAACCCAGCTGCATCCCTCACTCATCGTTGGATCTGCCTCCCGCCAATCCACGGAGATTTCGAGCTTCGGCCCCACACAATCCAGCTTCTACCCAAGTTCCATGGGTTGCCGACCGAAGAGCCGCACCTCCACCTCCAGGAATTCGAGATGATATGCAGCACCATCCATGATCGGTTGATGACCAAGGACACCATAAAGATGATCGCCTTTCCATTCTCATTGGTTGACAGAGCCGCACATTGGCTCAAACACCTTGGGCGATTCGTCGACACATCGGCAGATCTCCGGACCGCGTACCTGAAGAAGTATTACCCTCTCGGCCGGACCAATGCAGCCAGAGCCATGATCAGCAACTTTGTAATGATCCCTAATGAACCATTCCATGAAGCTTGGGATCGCTTTCGAGAGCTCATCGACCGGTGTCCACATCACGATATCTCTAAGCCCAACCTCGTGCATAGTTTCTTCTGTGGGCTGACACCGGAGCTGCAGGGGCTTGTCAACGCCTCTTGCGGTGGGTCCTATTTCTCCAAGGGTGAAGATGACGTCTGGGCCATCTACGAGGGCATGGCAGAAATTCAACAGTGATGGCCCAAGCCCGAGTCTACACACAGCAGAAGCCCCCACAAGGAGCGGGATCATTCCAGAGGATCGCCCGCATCGATGCCGATCCTAACACACCGTCGGTAGCCGCAGCTCAAGCTGAATCAGCCGCAGCCGACATGGGCATCATTAGTGAGAAGCTGGACCGCCTCGAGATCCTCGAGAAGAAGCAGATGCAAGGCATGGCCCAGATGGACCAGATTGCCAAGACCATGAGTGATCTGAAGACGCAGATCTTGTGCGTCCAAGAGGCACAAACTCAGTCCCAACATCCTCCCAGATCACGTGCTGATCCGAGCAGTAGCAATGCCAACCAGCCCTCTACCTCATACCGCCAGGTGAATCACATTCAGGCAGAGCCGGTTCCATTGCTGCAGTACTATCCAGAGCGGCCGCCATCTTCGGACACGCAGATGGTGGTCTATTAGCCGGAGCATCCACTGGCCGTTCTTCCTCCACCCTCCTTTGAACAGGACCCATTGATGGAAGTCAATGGGATTTGGTACGACCGGTACCCTCTGCTCAGGATTCGTCGTGATCACCTCAGATTCCGTTGGGGCAACGGTGGCTCCTCTTCCCAGCAGCAGAATCCTGCCCAAGGACATCAGAACAACCAGCCACAACAACAACCAGTAACCCCAGTATGCCCAACCACAACAGTATCAGAATGGTCCTCGTCCCTCCTATCAGGGACAGCAGTGGAGGCAGCGACAACCGCCTCAACAATCTTATGCCCAGCCAACCCAGAACTATCCGTACCAGCAACACCACCAGCAGCAGCAGCCCCATTTCCAGCAGGGACAACCAGCCAGTTCTCAGGGTTCCACCTTTGAGAACCCAGCTCTCGATGATCTTGCCCGCTTGCTATCTGAACAGCGAGCATCTTTCAGGCAAGAAATGGATGAGTTCCGGCAGGAAATGAGAGACATAATAAAAGGCAAGGCCGCCATACCCGCTCAGATTGAACCTAATCCAAACAATCTGAAAAGGAATTCTGAGCAGGTAGAGTTTACAGAAGATACCTCTTCTAGTGACAATTTGAATGATATGTCTTATTCTTTGAATGATGCTGATTTTGTGACTATTAGGAGCGGTAGGATGCCCGCCGGCGGTGCCTCTTCTGAGCGACAACCAGACACAGTACCAGGAGCGCCAGAGGAGCAGAGTAGCGGTGCTGATGCTGCTAATGATGATGTTGAAGACGGTGGTGCTGATGCCACCAATGATGGAGATCCATACGACGGTGCTGATGCCGTCGTAAGACCAGATGCAGACGGTGGTGCTGATGCCACCATTTTGGATGCTGAACCAGAGCGCAGTGTTGATGCCGCAGACACAGGTGCTAGTGGTGGTGCTGAGGCCACCACATCCACTTTTGTTGAGCCCCCATCTGTGATGTTCCCACATTTTGTACCTATGGACTGTGGAAACAAAAAGAAAAACAAAAATATGAATAAAGGAAAGGTTTATGTTCACATTGCAGATCCATATGTGGTGAATGATGATTATTGTATGGATTCTCCTCCTTCACAGGCACAGGGACCTATTCCTAGTCCTCCAGCTGTGGAGGCCCCTACCATCCCCTTCCTTGAGGCACTCCGCCGAGCGAAGGGGAATAAAAGAGAAAATCCCAAAAAAGAGCAACAGGTAGAGTTCGACAATCAGATGATAGACAGATTCCACATTCAGCTGACTCTACAAGAAGCACTTGAGCACATCCCCCTCTTCAAGAAGAACCTGAAAGAGAAGACTACCGTCCGCAGGAAGAGGAGGAATCACAGAGATCAAATCCATGTGCTCACTCATTCCACTTGCTGTACCATTCAGAACAAGCTGCCAGCTAAGCGACCAGATGCAGGAGCTCCCTATGTCAGATGCGAGATTCAGGAGCAGCAGTTTGATCGTACTCTATTAGACATCGGCTCTTCAATTAACCTTCTTCCGGCAGCCTTACTCGACCGATTCGAGTTTGGTCCTCTTCTTCGAAGCAGGACGGTCCTTCAGTTTGCTGACAGGTCGACTAAGAGGCCGAAGGGGTTATTGAAAGACGTGTCATTACCATTCAGGGCCTGAAATTCCCCGTAGACTTCGTTGTGTTGGACATGGAGATCCCTGAGTCAGTAACTGATGCCCCCATCATTCTCGGACGTCCATTCTTGGCCACAACCAAGGCGGTGACCGACCATGATAGCGGGAAGGTATGCTTTCGCGTAGAGGGCAAAACCATACAAATAGAGACGATCGAGGAAACCAGAGCCAAAGAGTTAGAATGCTCGGAGCAGTCCAGTGAAGCAGCGCAGATGACAGAGGAAGAGCTAGACATCCGCCAGGTGTGTGATTTTGTGATGACTGATGATGAATCCAACTGGGTAGATCCTGTAGCACCGACCCTCGCCTTGCCTACAGATTCACTGTATCTACAACTCATGGCAGTCGAGAGTCGGGAGAGCACACCCCTGGATGAGGATATACCTGAGGCTGACAGTGTTGTGATGAGTGGTGCTAATGAGTTTCAATCATGTTCATCTTCTTCTGATCCCTCGGATTCAGACATTGATTGGGATGATTTTGATGATTATTTTCCTTATCTGATTCCTTCTGAGCCAACAACCATGACAGAGTGCGAGCCAGTGCAGTTCATTGATGATTCCGCAAACCGTCCTTTGTCAGAGATTCATGTAGAGCGAGAGTTCTCCCATGCAGACCTGGTCGCCTTCACACAGACATATCAGAAGCTAGATCTGCCGCCTTCCAGTTGTCCAGAACTGAAGCCTCTATCGCAGTCGTTGAAGTACAGATTCCTTGCGGGTGAGTCAGATATGCACATAGTCATTATCTCAGCAGGTTTGACTGGAGAACAAGAATCTCGTCTGATGGAGGTTCTTGAAAGAAACCGCAAGGCGATAGGTTGGAGTATAGCTGATCTCCAGGGGATTAGTCCGGCTCTGTGCTCTCACCACATCTATCTTGAGGATGACGCTAGGTCGTCGCGTGAGTTCCAACGACGGCTGAACCCGAATCTTCGAGATGTAGTCATGAAAGAAATTTCCAAGTGGTGGAGCATCGATTTTATCTACCCCATCTCCGACTCCAAATGGGTTAGTCCACTACATGTGGTACCCAAGAAGACGGGTATCACTACAGTTGTCAACGAGTCTGGAGAGGAGATCGCTACCAGAGTACCAACTTCTTGGAGGGTCTGTGTGGACTACAGACGATTGAATGAGGCCACCAAGAAGGATCACTTCCCGCTACCCTTCATTGATCAGATTATCGAGCGGCTAGCCGGGAAGAGTCATTATTGTTTTCTTGATGGGTACTCTGGATATAACCAGGTGGCAATTGCGCCCGAAGACCAGGAGAAAACGACATTCACATGTCCGTTTGGGACGTATGCTTTCAGACGGATGCCCTTTGGTCTATGTAACGCTCCGGCGACATTCCAATGGTGCATGTTGTCCATCTTCTCGGACATGGTGGGTGACTGTTTAGAGGTCTTCATGGATGACTTCTCGGTCTATGGCGACGGGTTCGATGCTTGTCTTGACTGCCTAGACCGTGTGCTTCAGCACTGCATAGAGGTCAACCTTTTTTATCTTGGGAGAAGAGCCACTTTATGGTGACTCAGGGGACGGTCCTTGGTCATATCGTCTCCAACAGGGGCATGGAGGTCGATTCAGCTAAGGTGGATATCATCAGAAAACTCAATCCGTCGTCCAACTTGCGTCAGTTGCGATCTTTTCTGGGGCATGTCGGTTTCTACCGACGGTTCATTCAGGACTTCACTCGAATTGCCCGACCGCTTACTGACTTGCTGACAAAAGACACCGAGTTTATTGTCAATGATAAGTGTCTTGAATCATTTGAAACTCTCAAAAATATGGTTGTTTCAGCTCCTGTCCTTCAGCCACCCGATTGGTCTCTCCCATTCGAGATCATGACGGACGCTTCAGATTTTGCCGTTGGGGCTGTGCTCGGACAGAGGAGGGATGGATTACCTTTTGCCATTCACTACGCCAGTCGGACCTTGAATGCTGCTCAGCGGAATTACACTGTGACTGAGAAAGAGATGCTGGCCGTAGTCTTTGCTCTTGATAAGTATCGATCTTACATTCTCGGATCTAGAGTAACCATCTACACTGATCATACCGCCATCCGGTACTTAATGGCTAAGAAGGATGCCAAAGCACGTCTGACCAGATGGATCCTTCTACTCCAGGAATTTGATATTGATATTAAGGATAAGCCTGGAGTCAAGAATGTGGTGGCGGATCATCTCTCCAGATTGGAGCATCTTGAGGAATCTGAGCCCAGCGCACCTATCACCGAGACATTTCCAGATGAGGCGATATTGGCTGTCGCCTCGCTCCGTGGTACGCTGACATTGTAAACTACCTTGTCGCCAAGACGATCCCACAAGGTTGGCCCAGGCAGAAACTCGAGACCTTCCTAGCGAAGGCCAAGTTTTATCATTGGGAGGATCCCGTCCTTTATCATGAAGGAGGGGACAGTATCTGGAGGAGGTGCATTCCTCAAGGAGAGCATCATAGCGTCCTCACATACTGCCACAAGCTTGAGGCAGGAGGACATCATTCTGGAAAAAGGACAGCACAGAAGGTGCTTCGATCCGGCCTATGGTGGCCTACTCTCTTCAAGGATTCTGATGAGTTTGTGAAGAGATGTACTGACTGTCAGAAAATGGGAACCCTGCGGACAGAGAGACATGATGCCCATGCAACCCATTCACTTCAGTGAGGTTTTTGATGCATGGGGGATTGATTCATGGGCCAATTTCCTAAGAGTCAGGGATTCGAGCATATCCTGCTCGCTGTGGATTATGTCAGTCGATGGGTTGAGGCCATCCCCGCCCGAGCCGCAGATGCTAAAACCGTTTGTAAATTCTTGAGGAAAAATATCATATCACGGTTCGGGGTACCTAGAGTCTTGATTTCAGACGGGGGGTCTCATTTCATCAATGACAAGGTTAGGGCCCTTGCAGACGAGTTCGGCATTGACCATCGGGTTGCCACACCGTATCACCCTCAGACTAATGGTCTTGCCGAAGTTTCGAATCGGGAGATAAAAACAATCTTACAGAAAGTTGTCCGCCCAGACCGAAAGGATTGGTCACAGCTTTTGGACTCGGTCTTGTGGGCCTATCGGACTTCTTTCAAGAATCCATTGGGGACATCTCCCTTTCGCCTTTTCTATGGCAAGCCGTGCCATTTGCTGGTGGAGATCAAGCACAAATCTTTTTGGGCAGTCACTGAGTTACTTTAAGATCCCGAGAGTATAGGAGACCAGAGAAGAGCAGAATTGGCAGCCCTGGAAGAACTGAAAGATACAGCCTTTTCCAACAGCCTACAGTACAAGGAGAAAGTGAAGACATGGCATGATTCGCATATCAACCATAAACAGTTTGAGCCAGATCAGAGAGTATGGTTGTTTGATTCCAGGCTGAAATTATTCCCAGGGAAGTTACAGAGCAAGTGGAAAGGTCCCTATGTGGTCAGGAAGGTACATGACAATGGCAGCATCGACATATCCGAACTGTCATCTTTCTCTACCTTCCGCGTCAATGGTCAACGCCTAAAACTATATCTTGATCATGATCCGCCGACCATTGACGTTTCCCCCATTCTTCTGGTATGAGATGTGTCCGTTGACTCTCATCATCTGCATCTCATACATGGTGATCACTTCTATCTTCCGCTGTACAGACCATCTGTAATATCACTATTTCATCTGTTGATTTATTTTCTTCTTTTCTTCTTTTCTTCTTTTCCTTTTCTATTTTCTTTATCTATCAAAAAGGTGCCGCCCTTGTAGACAGTTTTCCATACTTAGGACGTACTTTGTCCTAAGTATAGGGGGGTGTGCACCCTGAGTTTCTCGATTCATTTCGATCCTCTCCATTGTCTCCTCTTCTTGTCTATACTTAAGGATATTTTACCCTAAGTATAGGGGGAGACAATCTGAGCACGATCTGCTCATTCCCACCCTTGACCCTCCCTGCGTTGTGTACAGTCTGCTATACTTAGGATTATTTGATCCTAAGTATAGGGGGGACGGTCAACTTCTTATTGGTTCATTCATTCATTTATTTATTCTTTAGACTTGTCTATACTTAGTACGAGTTATGTCTTCTCTTTTCTCTCCGATCTATGAGGACATAGCTCAAGCTAAGTATAGGGGGGTCGTATATACTGTGTATATACTTTAGCCATAACTCGTACTTTCGTATTTTCCTAATAAACATGGCTATTAATTCTTTAAAAATTCTTTAAAATTCATAAAAAGATGTGATTATTCCTCAAATTCTTTTGTGTATTTACTGATTAATAAATCAGGTGAAAATGTTTTTTGCAAAATGTTTGAAAAGTAGTTTGAAAATCTTTGTGAAAATCTATTGAAGTCTATTTCGAAAATATTTTGTTACATGTTTTCAACCTGTGTGAAATTGTGTGTTTTGTAAAATTTCTTTTCTTTGTGTGAAATAAAATGTTTGGAAAATGATTTGCAAATGGTTTGAAAAATGGTTGCAAAAATGTTTTGAAAAACCTATATATACTATTTTGAAAGCCTTTGCAAAATGATTTTCAAATGTGTGTACATGTTTGCAAAAATGCTTGTAAAAATTATTTTGGACTATTGTTTTCAAAACTTGTGTGAAAAGCCTGTGTCAAATAAGTTTGAGGAATGCATCACACCAAAATCCACTATATGTATATGTATAAAATTGATCACTTACCCTTGTAGATTCTTAAAATCCATTTCTTGTATATATAAGAAGCACTCCCGTGTACATATCTTCACCTAGTTTTTAGCCAAAATCTTTTTCGTTTTCACAAATCCCAAAAACATTTGCAAAACTAAAATCTAAAAACATCTGAAAAATCTTTTTGAAAAATACAAAAAAAATGCATCATCATCATCATCTTTACAAAAATCCATAAAAAGTTCAAAATCTTTGAAAACTGCATCATAAAAACATTTTCTGCATTGCATAGCAGTCGCATTTTTCGGATTGAGTTTGAGAGTTGAACAAGTCTAAGTAAAATCCGGAGATTGGAGCTTGATTGGACCTTAAAATCTACCTAATAACAGGAACCTTGTAGGCACTGGGTTTGAGGTACATCAGGTCTAGTTGACTTAATTCTTTGAGGATCACGGGACTTGGTTCAATGGATTCTTGACTGCCTAAGTAGAGTATTTCGGAGCACACGCACTACTCTTGTTGATAATGACCTAACTTGGACACTTGCACCGTTCACATGGCTCAACTCAGTTGGAGTGGTGAGGGGATTGGATTTGCCGGTATGAGACGCACACAAGTGGAAACATTTGTCCACCTCTAGGGAGGGAAGTGCACCCCAACCCGTCCAGTGATAAGGAAGTCTAAAGACAGGAGGCTGTGGGTTGCGATAAAGCTTCAAAAGAGGGATAGTCTACTGGCTCAAGAGGAAAAACTCCTTATGTAAATGCTGCTGTATATAGTATTCAAAAAAAAAGTTCAGGCATGCACAAAAATAAAGAGCCTGCAAAGTATGTACAAAGTCAATAAGCAAGCTTGAGTTTCAAAGTTATATCATGTGAGCCTGCAGCAGGATGACTTGACTACACTGGTCTTGCATCCCAGGATAGGTAGCTACACTGGCTACCGTCCATTCTTCTCTTCACCCCCTCCTCTTGAGCTGGTTGCCACATGAACTTAGAAGGGAATACCCCGCTCCTCGAGGATGGAGTTGCTGGATTGGGGAATCATTGGGTTGTCATACTGGAGAAGTCAGTTTCTTTACCATTCTAGTTGGGGAAAGCCACCATCACTTACATTGTACGAGTCAGACTCATAGTCCTAAGGGTTTGCGTATGAATTGAGATATTTCTGACCTGGCTATTAAGGAGACTTGGACAGAGTTTTGGGATTCTCAAGGACTGTTGAATTTCAAACACGGTTCTCACTAAGGTTCCACCCACACTAAAATTCCAAAGGTCCGACTTAAGCTCCAAACTTTGATTTTGTGAAGACAAGTTTGATAATCAAATAAAAATCCAAGTTCTTCTTTTTCTTTTCTTTCTTTTTTTTGCACTTATTGCATAAGTGTTTGCTAGGGACTAGCAAAGGTAAAGTATAGGGGGATGATGAATCCACATTTCATCATCTTTATTCTATCATTTTGGCACCAAAAACCCTAGAAAATGCCTGTAAATAGCATTAAAATCACCATCTTAGCATTCATGCATGTGCATCATATGACTGTATAAAATACTATAATTAAGGCCAAAATTATAGAATAAATAAAAGAAAAGAAAAAGAATAAAATATTATAAATATTTTATGACCCGAAACCCCGAGACCTAGGCATCCTGATGAATAGGTCAACCAGGAATAAAGTAGGGGGAGATAAGGTCAGAAATACAGATAAAATACCTATACATTCTATTCATTCTTTATTCATTTTGGGACCTATTTTTGGTTCCACTTTTTATACATCAAATAAAGAAACTTTGTACATGAAAGTTGTAGATAATTTTATAAAGAAAATCACAAAATTGATTTCACAGAAAAATAATGTATAGATAAAAAGTTATGGTCTGAATAAGAATCCAGAATCCCAACTTCCCAGGCGGTGGTTTCGCATTTGGCGGAGCTACGGTTTGAAAGTTGAGTTTTGGACCCCTATTGTATACTTATACATATTAAAATATTCAATTTATTATTTATTCACTATTTTTATATTTTTATATTTTTATAATGTTCTAAATATTAGTTATAATAATTATGTACATTAAAATTGGAATAAAAACATAAATAAAACACAAATAAAAATACTTGTATAAAGAATACATAGGTATACTGCCTATACATATACCTATACAAAACACTCTTATATTTTATTAAATATACAAAATATATCAGAAAAATGAAATAAAAATATATTTACATGTATAAAAGTATGTTATAATTTTATAAAATACTAAATAAAAATAATACAATTAAAATACACAAAATAAAAATAAAGTGATGAAGTATATAGGTAATATACCTATATAAGGCTAAAAATGGAACTTATAAAAATATACCTCATAAAATTAATTAAAAATCATAATAAAATACTACATAAAATAACGAATATTTTTTATTAAATAATCATAATTTAATTCGACTGTTTTCAAATTTTAAATGAATTATTAAAACATTTTTTAGGGTTTTTCCTGGTTGGTCCACGTGGACCAACCAGGAGGTCAAAACTGTTGACCAAGGTCAACAGTCTGACCTACCCTCCCTGTAGCTCTGCTACCTCGTTTTTCGTCCGCCTTTGCGGATTTTTCGAGGATGCATCTTTCATCCTTTGAGATCGACTTCTTCTGCAACTATCTTCCCCTACTATCCATCTTGCTCGTCCAAGGTTCTTCTTGGGCTGAGGGCCTCTAAATCGAGCTAAGCACCTCGATCAAGGGACCCCTTCGTCAACCCCTTAAAAACACCCCCTTGACTTCATTCAAAAATTTGAACCGCAAACTTCACCGATTTCTCCCCCCTTGGTCATGGTGAAGGTGTCTGGAGGTGACAGCTCCGATCCCCGAACGTCAAGGCGGCTGGACAGTGCCTGGTGACGCGCGTTCCACACCTCCGGCGACCACCGTTGAGGTATCTCCAACCTCGGGCGTGCCAAGCCCTTGAGGTGACTTTTATTCCCTTATTTTCTTCGCCGAAGCTTAGTCATTACCTTAGGATCATTTCGCCCCCTTTTCCTCGTCAAATCGCCCGTCAAATCGCTCCATCGATCACCTCACCGGAGCGCTACTCCGGCGAGAACCCATTTCGCCTTCCACGCTATTCCGAGAGCCACCAGAGGTCGAGGCATTTTTCCCTCGACCTCCGTAACCTCTTTGTGCAGGTACCTGGATACACTAACGCGTCTGGAGCGTTTTTGGGACCTCGCCGGAGCACTTGGAGCTGCGCATCTTCCTCCTCGCCGAGGAAGAGCTCCGCTGCTCTCCGTGCCATTCCGTTGCTTCCAGATGACTGAGGGGACCTGCACCAATCGCCTGGACCCATCTTGAAGCCCGTTGACCGTCGGAGCAAGGAGCCTTCGCTGGAGGAAGGTCGCCACGGTGGCCCTTCTTCCGTGTCCTTCCAGCGTACCTCTTCGCTGTCTGATCAACGCCAGCTCCTCCAGGAATCCACCTACCGTCCGATTGAAGCCCTCAGCTGACGTAGATCTCCTCACGGAGATCTAATCCGAGGCGTCGGATCTAAAGCGGTATCGCGCCCTCCCACGTCGACACGTGGCTTAAGTGCCACCTTCTCAACTGTGCGATCCACCCCTGGATTGGGTAATTTTGCCTTATACCCAGTCAATTTTTGTATTTCGTAAAAACCTTTTAAACTTTCGTCTGCCTTGTTAAAAGTTTTGTAATAATTGCTAAAAGACCCCTGTAGTTTTAGATATTGCAGTTAGGTCCTCCCCCTGGTGCACGTGCTAGTGGCGTGCATCTAGGATTTTTGTGAAAAGGACCCCAGGGTTTTGTGTCATTTGAGTTTAGTCCCTAAACATTGATGAACAGTTATAATATTTATTGGACTTTTGCAATCTAGCCCCTCAGTTTTTGTGTATTTACGTTTATATCCCCGCCAGGTCGCGTGCGCGTCACGTGAGCCTGGGAAGTTTTGCAACAAAGCCCCTGTGGGTTGTGTGATTGCATTTTGGCCCAAAAGATATTTTATTCAGTATTAATTTTGTGCGAAAATTGCAGGTGTGCCCCCTTAGTTTAGTATATTTGCTAAAAGGTCCCTACCAGGCCTTTCATTTGTGTTGTCTTGCCCTATTTATTTAAGGCCCCTTTTTAAGTCCAAAAATTCCACAAAAATAGGTTTAAGCTCCTGTTAACTTGTGCTTCCACGCCCTAATTTTAGTTTTTGATTTTATTCTATTTTTATACTTATTAAAAATCAAAAACATGCTTTTTGTGCACTGTCTAGCTTAGAAAATGCTAAAAAAATATTAAAGCACTTCGAAAAATTCCAAAAAAAATTACCTAATGTTTATTTTAATCTATTCTAGTGTCAATCCAAAAATCATTAAAAATCTCAAAAGAAAAACACTAAAAATTCAAAAACACTCAAAAACTTCAAAAAAATATATAAAATCAAGGAAAACTCAGAAAAATAAAAACTCAGTTCCTGTTTGTTCTATATTTTATTCTCTTTGTTTGAAAATTAGTGTAAAAAATTTTGGTTGCTGTTTGCTATTTTTACTTTCCATTTTCCTCACAGCCAGCACATATTTCACTGTTTTCTCTTATTTCAGTATTTAAAAATACCAAAAACACCTTGAAAAATCCCCAAAAATCATAAAAACAGTAAAAAACCCTAAAATTATCAAAAAACATTTTATTTCTGAATTTGTGGTTAATTTTGCACATTTTATGAATACTTTATCTAGTATTTTATTACTTTGTCTTTATATTCCAATATTGAAAAAGAAATTAAAAAATATATATAAAATATAAAATTATAAAAATCAGAAAATTAAAAACAAAAATACAAAATTAAAAAAAAAGAAAAAAAATTAAAATTAAAAACCCACAAAAATTCCTTTGATTGCTTGCTTAGTGTAGACAACACACACACTCACTTGTGCACAATTTTCTTGAACTACCCTGTTTGCTCCCTGTGTTCGATCTCTCTGCATACTTGCCCTTTACATCATTTGTGCAGAGTTAAAAATAAATTTTAACTCCACATTATTTCTAATTTATTGATCTTTAGTGTGGGTTAATTGTTGACTTTAATCGAGATTTGTGTGGTCGACACACCGACTGAGTTCACGCTTTGTGTTGAACTTAAGACCACCTAATTTCAGTTAAATCACTGATCAACGGTCGAGGCTGTTTCACTTGCTACACATCTTCTCTTGGACGACCAATGATGGTTCATGGATGAGTGTGCTAGATTAGATCCAACTGATGGATCGAATGGTTGATGGTTCCTTCATCCGACGATAGATGTAAGACGTCGAGATGGGTCTTGATCAGAGGACTGGGAGCAGCCTTGGAAGAACAGGGAAGCACTCCCGGCGGTCGAACATCGATGCGAGCTGCTGATCGACTCTGGCCACCATGGCGGATCCCAGGTGGATCAAAACAATGTTGATGGTCCTCCGCATCGGCTGGGCTGCTTAGATGGGTCCGGGACCCATCGATGGGGTCCTGGAAAGCCTGGGAAGATGGAGCTTCATAAGTACCTACGACTCAGCAAAAATCAACCAGGATCGGGTCCTCAAGCACTAACCCATGCATGATTATAGTAGCATAAGAGAAAGGGGGATTCTAGGCTTGATTTGGCGCAGAGATGAGTGAAAGTGAGGTGCGAATGGATGTGCTCTGGAGAGAGGCTGAGGAGGAGCACGTTCCTTCTAATCGGGACTTGATCAGGGTGAATGGAGGTACTGGAGATGTAGAGAACGTGGAGGGGAAACTAATGAAGTGGTCAAGAGAGGCAAAACATAGTCGGAGCATGGTGAAACAATGGCTGGATCAGAAGCTTTGGCAAATTAAGAATTCAGATTTTACGAAATACCAGACATAATTAATCGAAACTAAAACCTAAACTAGGATACTGCTAGTGCTAAGAAAGGAAAAAGCAAGAAAAAAGGAGCTCACCTGCATAAGGACAAGGAGCACAGAAGCTCCGTTGGGAGGTATCCGGTGAGGGCTTGAATCACCTCTCGCGTTCCTCTCGCACACTGCAAATCAATGAGGAGCTCACTATCACCGAGCTCTACGAGCCTGGCTAAGGATATAAGAGTTCAAGGGACAAAGAAGGATCAAATTTGAACCAATCTCGATGAGGGGTATTTGCACAAGGCACCCTTGACCTAGGGTTTTCATACGACTCGATGTTGACTCGAGAAGATCATGGGTCCGTGTGAGTCATCATTAGGAGAAGGAGAGGTTTGCTGAAGGAATCGGGGCTTAATTAGAGCCCCAAAAATTGGCAAAAATCGGGGGTATGCGGCATGGTCCGGTCCAAGGAGGCAGGCGGGGCAGTTGACCGAGGTCAGTAATCCCCCACCTCATTGGTCCATGTCACATGCTACACGACAAAATCAGGAAAAATACAAAAATAATTTGAAAAGAATAGTCAACGATTTTATTATTTTTTCTTAAAACATGAAAAATATTTATTATTTTATGTAGTATTTTGTTATGATTTTTATTTATTTTTACAAGTTAATTTATTAGGTGTTATTTTTACATGTACAATTATAGGTATATTTACCTATATATTATGTATTTTATTTTTATTTTTTATTTTTCATCTCATTATTTTATATACATATATTTTAGATTTATAACTTATTTAAAAACATATATACATATTTTTTTATTTTTTGAAGTTATTTATTTATTTAATAAAATAGATATATCTAATATAAAGGTATAATAGGTGCATTCTTTACCTATATAATAAAGTATAATTTTTATTTTATTTTATTTTTGATGGTTTTTATTTATTTTTAATTATATACATGTATTTTGAGTAATAATTACAATAAACAAAAGAAAGTGAAAAAATATAAGGAAAAATTATATTGATTATTTTATATAAAAATATTTTGCACAATGAGGACCCAAATCTAACTTTTACATCTGAACTCCAATTTGAATGATACCACCTTCATTAAATAGATAATTTGATTTTATAAACAATAAATGTGAGTTTGATGAATTTTGAGCTTGTATGGAGAAGATATAGGTCTGGGAAGTCTTTTGCATCTTTTTATTCAGTGTTCAGGGCACAATGTGCATTATTTTTAAGTGACATAATTTTTGTATCTTTCTTTGTATTTTTATGTATAAGTTTCATGTTCAGAGTATATTGATTTGAGGTATACAAATAATAAAATAAAATAGGCCCCAAAAATTCATTTATTGAGAAATTAAAATTAGGGTTTTAGTACATTTATTCATCCTTATCTCCCTCTACTTTATTCCTTTTCGACCAAGTCATCATGATGACTAGGTCTCGAGGTCTAGGATCACTCAATGTCATTGACACTTCCCTCTTTTTCTTTTCTTTTCCTTTTTGTATTCTTTTATTTTATCATCAAAGACAATTTTTTATAAATTTTTGTAGATCAATAATTGACTGTTTTTGCATAAATTAGTGCTATATACACACATTTAACTAAGGATTTAATGCCAAAATGAAAGAATAAAGGTCATGAAATGGAGATTCATAAATATGTGTACATTGTTCCATTATACATTTCCAATATAAACAAAATGGAAACGAAGTAATTGGTAACGATAAGCAAAGTAACTATAAGCAAGTACTCAAAAGGCATGAACACTCTCTCTCATGAGTGAAGTTCTACAAAGTGACTCTACCATTTACTTTACATTTTAAGTTATATTGGCACCATATGTTAGTCCATTTTATCTTATTAGTGAAGGGGTACTCTACATTCTTGAAGAACAAGGATATCACGCTATTACACTAAGGGTCTGTTTGGTTGCTGGGTTGTGGTGGGTTGGGGTAACCTGATTGGAATAGTAGATGTTTGGAATGGTTATGAGGGTTGGAGAGGGTTGGAATAAAGAATGTGATGTGATGTCACTATGATTTGTGATAGAATTCCATTCCATGAAAAGAGAGGGTAAACTAGGTTACCCCAGGGTAACCCGAGGGTAACCCGGTTACCAAACGAGCCCTAAGATATTCACTATCTTAGGATGGGATGCCTCTATAGGCATGTGGTGGAGCAAGGCATCCTAACTAAGTTCCCAACATATCCTTTTACTAACCACGTCAAGTTCATTTTATTTTCATTAATTTAATGTTAAGATAAGCCACTTGATTCCAACAACAACCAACTCTAAGGTAGGGAACAACACAAATAGTATGTAATTTGATCACAGGAAACCAACCAAGCCATCTAAACATCTGTGAGGGTCCATTACGGTAGGGTACGAGTAGAAGCACATAATTTGATTTATATGATATGATTTACCACTCAATCATTGTAGTCAAAAAGACACCTATAATTACCTTCCATTTTTCTCTCGATACAAGGCAAACCGGTAAAACAACTTCTTTGTTAATCACATCCTAGAAACTCCCCTTTTAGAGTTATTACAAGAAACTGACCCGAGTAATCAGTCTTAATTGGCCTCCCATATTAACTCTATGACTAGAAGCGAAGATTAGACTACCAACCATGCTTCTAGGAGAAAGATACCGCATGACATCTGAAAATCTACATTGGGACATCAAGAACTATGTGCCATCTAATCAATGCAACTGGGATCATGGCCATCTAGTCTTCTACAGGAGATGCAATGGTGCATGCCTTGTGGCCACTAACTACAACAACCCTTGACAACACATGAATCTACATCCATTTGCAAGGCAACCCACCATGGGAATTTACATATGTTGGAACACAAGATAAGCGAGAATCAATATACACAACCAAGAAACATTATCAATTGTATCAGATTCTCAGGGTTTACAGATCTAGATACGTACGCAAGATGTTACTTTACTTGAATTACTACCCACCTAATATTCCTTTATTTTTATTTCCATTTAGGACCCAAATTCATGATCTAAGTGCTTACTAGACAACATTGATGCTATTTGTGATGTCTCAGATATCCTAGACAGTTCAATCATAATTATATCTCAATTTTTAATTTAAAACTTAACTTAGGTCCA